>VZQC01004155.1:140708-158347 GCA_009823505.1 Rhizomys pruinosus | reverse complement strand
ATTAGCTCTCTCCTTGGAGGAATAACCCACGGCTGATGCCACAAGCTTACATCCTCTAGTGGTTAGGAGATGTTATAAGCCACAGTAAGACCCTGTCATATTTTACAGAAAAAATGTAATTCATGGATTAACATACCATCCAAATATCTGTGTCTATACCAAAGTAACCTACCATAACAATTAGTACTGTTTAAATACCTATATATCTAATTGCTTGTGCTTCATTAATAGGATTGAAAAGGTATTCCTGGACAAACTGTCAGCCCATGAAAGGAAACAGCCAGAATTGACCAGAGTCTAAAACGACAGCTCCAGAGAAAGTAGACTGTTTTGCTTCTCGTCCACCTGTGCCCCTTTTCTAAGCCTAGGGAACAATCTGTGGAAGCGGGGGCATGGTATAATGTAAAGGCTGCGATTGGGGTGAATGGTGAAACTATAGCAATATAGTATGGACACTGATTTGATCAACTTGATTGAACATACAAGCCCCCCCCCCAGCTGGATGGTGGGACTATTGGGCTGTGTGGGTTTGGGCACAACTGCTTGCAAATTGGTTTTACATGAAGGATGCTTGTACTCTTAAATTATTACTTATTGTTGAAAAATGAAAAAAAAAGAAGTAATAGAAAAAAATAAATCTGGCTTGGCATGGGGCGAAGGAGCAAGCCAGTAAGCAGCATAACTCCATGGCCTGGGTCTCATCTCCTGCCTCCAGGTTCCTGCCCTGAGTTCCTATGGTGGGCTCCCTCAGTGATGAACTTTGACCTAGGGGATATGAGCTGAATAAACCCTTTCCTCCCCAAGTTGGAATTGGTCAGAGTGGTTTGTCACAGCAATCTAAGAGAAAAGTAGAACATTATGTATAAAGGGAAACCCATCACAATTACAGCTGACTTTTCAAGGCAAATGATGAAAGCCAGAAGAGCCTAGACCAAAGTACTCCCAGTAATAAATGACTATAAATGCCAGCCCAGGTTCCTTTACCCATCAAAAATGTGAATTTTAGTTGAAAGAGAAAGAAAAATCTTTCGTGAAATAAAAAAAGATGTCCAGAAAACCCACCCTTCAGAAAATACTCAAAGCGATTCTAAGGTCAGAGGAAAGGAGCAACTATCTCCTAATGGCAAGAGAGAGTAATTAATGAATATATTACTGTGGAAATATAAACCTAGACCAAAAATGCAACCAGAAAATAAACTGAAGGGAAGCAATATACATCTCTCAATAAGAACCTTAATTATTAATGGTCTGAGAGAATGGATTAAGAAACTGAACCCATCTTTTATTGTCTACAAGAAACCTATCTCTCAAGAACAGGCACCATCTTAAGGTGAATGGATGGAAAAAATATTCCAAGTAAATGGTACCAAAAAGTAAGCAGGAGTTGCTATTCTAATATCAGACAAAATAGACTTCAAATTAAAACTAGTCAGAAGAGATGAAAAGCGTCACTACATTCTTATCAAAGGACAATTAACAATGAAGATTTCACAATCATAAATATATACACACCAAACTCTGGTGCACTGAACCTCATAAGTATGACTCTGCAGGACTTCAAGGCACAGATTAATTCCAGCACACTAATTTTGGGAGACTTCAATACCCCACGGAGCTCACTAGACAGGTCAACTGGACAAAGAATAAACAGAGAGACATCTGAGCTGAAAAATATGATACACTAAATGGACCTAACAGACTTCTACCAAATATTCCACCCAAACACAAAAGAATATACTTTCTACTTGGCACCCCATGGAACATTTTCAAAAATCGAACATATACTGGGACACGGAGAAAACCTCAAAAAATAAAAAAAAAATTGAAATAATTCATGCATTCTATTAGACCACAGTGCAATAAAGCTTGATATCAACACTGGAAAGAGCACTACTGTATACAAGAACTCATGGAGACTAGACAACACATCCTTGAATAACAAATGGGTCAAAGGAGGAATAAAGAAAGAAATAAAAATATTCCTGGCACTAAACAAAAAGGATGATACAATAAAAACGAAACGAAACCTACGGGACACTTTAAAAGCAGTCTTAAGAGGGAAATTTATAGCCCTAAGTGCCTACATTAAGAAAATAGAAAGAGCACAACTAAAGGACCTAACACTGTAAGTAATAGCAATTGAGAGACAACAACAAATGAATCCTAAACTCAACAGAGAGGAAGAAATAACACAAATCAGAGCAGAGATCAATGAAATAGAAACTAAGAATCAATGAATCTAAGAGCTGGTTCTTTGAAAGGATAAACAAGATAGATAGACCTCTAGTCCAGTTGACCAAAAGAAAGAGCAATGCAACTCCAAATCAAGAAAATTAGAGCTGAAAAGGGAAACATCACAACAGAGAACAAAAATATCCAATCATATGGGAATATGTTAAAAACCTATACTCTACGAAATTTGACAACCTAAAAGAAATGCATGAATATGTGAAATCGTGAAAATCACCAAAGATTAACCAAGAAGAGATCCACAGCTTAAACAGATCCATACTATATGAGGAAATTGAAACTGTAATTAAAAAAACCCCTCAACTAAAACCAGCCCAGGCCCAGATGGCTTTATAGCAGAATTCTATAAAACATTTAAAGACAACCTACAACCATTATTACTCAAATTATTTAAAAGGATAGGAACAGAGGGAAACCACCCAAATTTCTTCTATGAAGCCAGTATCACTCTAATACCCAAACTAGGTAAAGATACAACCAAAAAAGAAAGCAATACACCCATCGCATTAATGAACATAGATACAAAAATTCTCAGTAAAATACTTGCAAACCACATACAGGCACAGTTCAAAAAGATCATCCATCATAACCAAGTTGGATTCATACCAGAGATGCAGGGATGGTTCAACATATGTAAATCAATAAATATCATAAAGCACATAAGCGGACTAAAAGACAAAAACCACACGCTCATCACAATTGATGCAGAAAATGCCTTCAACAAAATTTAACATGCCTTCATGTTTAAAGCCCTAGAGAGAACTGTACTGGAGGAAACATTCCTTAACATAATTAAAGCCATATTCAACAAACCCACAGCCAACATTATTCTAAATGGGGAAAAATTAGAAGCATTCCCCTTAAAGTCAGGAACCAAACAAGGCCTCCCACTATCTCCACTCCTTTTCAATATAGTGCTTGAAATGCTTGCTAGAGCAATAAGAGAAGGAAAGGATATTAACGGAGTACTAGTCAGAAAAGAAGAGGTCAAAATATCCCTTTTTGCAGATGACATGATATTTTACCTAAGGGATGCTAAAAACTCTACCAGAAAACTCCTTGAAATGATGAACAGTTTCATTAAAGTGGCAGGATACAAAATTAACCTAGAAAAAGCAGTAGTCTTTCTTTACACCAATAACAAGCAATTGGAGAAAGATTACAAAGAGACTTTCCCATTCACAATAGCCTCAAAAAATATCTAGGAACAAACCTAACCAAAGACACAAGAGATCTCTACAACAAAAATTTTAAATCTCTGAAGGAGATTGAAGAGGACGTCAGAAGATGTAAGGACCTCACATGCTCATGTATTGGAAGAATTTATATAATAAAAATGACTATTCTGCCCAAAGTAATATACAGATTCAATGCAATCCCAAGCAATATCCCCATGAGCTTCTTCACAGACCTAGAAAAAACATCCTAAAGTTCATATGGAAAAACAAAAGACTCCAGATACCCAAAGCAACCCTGAGCACAAAAAACAATGCAGGAGGATTACTATACCAGACTTCAAACAATATTACAGGACTATAGTCATAAAAACAGCCTGGTATTGGCACAAAAACAGACCCAAAGATCAATGGAACAAAAGTGAAGAGCCAAACTTGAGCACATACAGTTTCAGCCACCTCATATTTGACAAAGACTCAGTGGAGGAAAGACAGCATTTTCAGCAAATTTTGTTGGCAAAACTGGATCCTCACCTGGAGAAAAATAAAATTAAACCCCTACTTCTTATCCTGCACAAAAATTAATTCCACATGGATCAAAGACTTCATGTGAAACCTGAAACTCTGGAAATGATAGAAGAAAATTTTGTTAGTAGCTTTACAAGACATAGCCCTAGGAAAAGACTTTCTAAATCAGACAGCTGCTGTGCAGAAAATAAGGTCCACAATTGACAAGTGGGACCTTATTAAAGTCAAAAGCTTCTGTACAACGTAGGAACGATCAAAGAAGTGAAGAGAAAACCCACAGAGTGGGAGGAAAACTTCAGCAATGATACATCGGACAGGGCATTAACATCCAGAGTAATAAACTACTCAAAAACAAAGGAGGAAGAAAACAAATAACCCACTCAAAAGATGGAGTAAAGAGGTTAACAGACACTTCACAAATGAAGAAGTAAAGATGGCTGAGGAACATCTTAAAAAGTAAAAGGGTGTATCAGTCAGGGTTCTCTAAAGAAACAGAAGGGATGGGGGAAGGGAAAGGGAAATATGCCTGAACTGAATTGGAAAATGATGTATGAAATATGCAAAGCATCAATAAAAATTAAAATAAATAAATAAATAAATAAATAAATAAATAAAAGAAACAGAAGCAACAGGACGAATATATAGCTATATACAATTTATTGATTTGCTCACATGACAGAGTTTAAGGAGTCCAACAGTAGCCGCGCTGCACTGGAGAGGCTGAGAATCCAGGGAACTGCTCAGTCTGCAAGGCTGGATGTCTCAATAGTCCCAATCTGTTGCTGAAGGCCCGATGGATTCCAGGAGATCTGCCAGCCTCAGTACACACTGGGATCCGAAGGGTTGATCACAGCAGCAAGACAAACTCACCAGTGAGAGAGAGGAAAGCTGCAGGAAGAAAGGGACCAGCTCCCTCTGTCATGGCCTTTAATACTGCCTGCCAGCAGAAGGTAACGCCCACATTTGTGGAGGGCCATCTGGGTTGAGGTAGTCCAATCCGAAGATCCTTTTTCTCTTATTTGTTCCTTAGTCCAGTCAAGTTGACACCCAGGATTAACCTTCACAAAGGGGAACACTCATCCACTGCTGGTGGGAATGTAAACTTGTACAACCACTGTGGAAAGCAGTGTGGAGAACCCTTAAAAGACTCAAAATGAGCCTACCACCTGATCCAACCATACCACTCCTGGCTATATACCCACAAGACGCATCCTACCTCAAAGATACATTCACAGCTATGCTTATTGCAGCTCTCTTCACAATAGTGAAGAGCTGGAACCAACCCAAATGCCCCTCAACTGATGACTGGATAACAAAAATGTGGTACATCTACACAATGGAGTTCTATGCAGCAGTAAAGAATGATGACATCATGAACATTGCAGGTAAATGGATGGAACTCGAAGCCATTATGCTGAGTGAAGTAACAGTCCCAGAAAAACAAGCGGCGAATGGTTTCCCTCATTTGTGGATGCTAACACCAAATGCCAGTTGGCAGGCAAACTGAGCTGCTTTATTATTATATTTCTTTGTATCTGAAAGCAACTGTGCTATTATAATATGAATCTCTGAATGGGCTCTAGAATTGACCTACCACTTACATTCACACATTTTAATTACCATATACGAGTGGAAGATATGCATTCATATTCTAGAGTAATATAAAATTAAAGGGAAAATGTGAATCCCAAAACATATTTAGGAATTAACATACAGTTCTTTCCCAGATGTCATAATTTTGATATATATGTGTTGTTTATATGGGCATAATTTGGAGTAATACAAAGGGAAGGGAAGAAAAATTATTGATAGCTTTATAGAATAATTTCAGTATAATCCCTGAGTTATTGAAATATTATAATAATGTATAGTTTACATTGTAAACTTATTGTAAAATTTATATTAAATTCTTACAGAACCTTCAAAAAAAGTACACTAAAACATACATCAACTTAGTATGTAATTTATAATGTAAAGTTATAGTTCTTTTTACCTGCATGCAACTTTATTGTTAAAATGTGATGGGACTACAGGGAGACCCTGTCTCAAAAAGACAAAAAAAATGTGAATCTCAAAACATGTTTTGGAATTAACCTACAGTTTATTTTCAGACTGTAATTTTGTTTTATGTGTGGAGTGTATATATGCATATTTTGGAGTAATACAAAATTAATGGGAACAAAAAAAGAGAGAGAGAAAAAGAATCTAAAAAAAGCATAGGAACATGACTCAGGATGAAAAAGATTCATGTTACTATTACTATTTTTATTACAGAACCACAAATGTGCTGCTGTGCCCAAAACAATATGAAAGAAAAAGGCAAATGTTAATAATAGAAAGCAAATAGAATAAATATAATCAGCTATGCATAAAGTTGATATTGAAAACCACATAGAGAAAGAACTTTCTGGATGATTTAGGAGCATAATATTACTTTGATGATCCTTGACAAGATAAATTCTATGGATAAGCAGAGCTATAAAGAAATCTTTAATGTCCCTAGTTTTGATGATTTTATATGTTATGGTAAAATTAAAAAAAAATAATTGTACTGGGGCTGGAGAGATGGCTCAGTGGTTAAGAGTGATGCCTGCTCTTGCAGAGGACCCGGGTTCAAGTCCCAGCACCCACATGGCAGCTAAGAACCGTCTTGAACTCCAGTTCCTGGGAAATCTGACACCCTCCTCTGACCTCTGTGGCATTGCACAACACAGGTGCACCAACCTACATGCAGACAGTATACTCATACACATAAAAATAATAAATTTTTAAAAATTAAAAAATGTTTAAAAAATAATTGTACAAATGTCAAGAATATTGTTAGGAACAAAAATTTTCCATATAATAATTTTAGTGTAATGTTTACACTGGTAAAAATTAATGAATTAACTTTGTAGTTAAGTCCTATAAATATATCAACTGTGTAAAAATTCAAATCTCAAAAGATGCATGCAATATACCATCATTATAAAACATGAAACTGTAAAGCATCTAAGGAAAGCAGCTTCCTAGATAATTTCTGATGATGTTCATGTGATCTTGTCCCTATTCCACACCTTTCCTCCTGAGTATCAGCTAACTCACTACCCTGCTTCCAGAGAATGGAATGAAGTAAATCAAAGGGAGATCAGATCCTAAAGACTTCTGCCTTGAGCACCTCCTCTGATTCTCGCTTGCTGCTGTGGGTTTAATTGTGACTTCCAAAAGAGAGGTGTTGAAGTACCAAATTTCAATAACTCCAAATGTGACCTTATTGGAACCCTCACTGTTGGAGATTCAATGAACTTGAGTAAGAGGGTGAGCGCCTACTCTGACATAAGTGGTTGTTGTATGAAGTGGTGGCCATGTGGACACGGAGATAGTGGTCGATTGTTACGGGATGATGATGGCACAGAATGGTGTTAGGAAGCCAAAGCCACAACTACTAGAGATTGCAGTCATGCTCTATGAAAGATGAGAAAAGGTCTCCTTACAAGTTTCAGGGGGAATGTGGCCTGCAGGCAATGTCATGTCAGATTTCTTTCTTCTAGAACTATGAAAGAACAAATTGCTTGTTCTTTCATGTAACCAATTCTTCAGTACTTTGTCATCACTGCCTTGAAAAACCAATATATTTTCTCTGATTCTTGACCTACAAAAACAGAAATGATTAAAGTTTGTTATTCTTTTTTTTAAGATAGTAGTAATTTTACTTTTAATTTACTTATATTATTTTACTATTTTTTGAGACAGGGTCTCCCTTTAGTCCCAGCTGGCCTGGAGCTCAGTCAGTCAACCAGGCTAGCCTTGAACTCGCAGAGATCTGCCTGCCTCTGCCTCCAGAGTGCTGGGAACAAAGGTGTGTGCCACCATGCCTGGCTCAAAGACAGTTCTTAGCCACCATGTGGATACTGGGAATTGAACCCAGGTGCTCTGCAAGACCAGTCAGCACTCTCAACTGCTGAGCTATCTCTCCAGCCAGAAAAGTTTGCTATTCTTTATTTTTTTTTTAATTTAGTTTTTTTTTATTCATTTCGTACATCATTTTCCAATTCAGATCAGGCATTTTTCCCTTTCCCTTCCCCCCCACCCCCACCCCATCCCAGATCATGTATTCTGCCATAACTGTCTTGCATCTTTCTCTGTTTTTTTTTTTCCTTTTTTAGCTATAAGTGATAATCCATGAGTACAAGCATCCTTCGTGCAAAACCAATCTACAGGCTGTTGTGTCCAAACCTCCACAGCCCCACCACCCAGTGGGGGGTGACATGTTGTTTGTTCAATCAAAAGTTTGCTATTCTTAACAGCAGAGTTTTGGGGTTACTTTCAATAATCTAAGAGATAACTAATACACACCTTGCTTTGAACTCTACCATCAGTTTTTATTGTGACATATTGTTGTCATATTTATGGCAGTACTAAAAGAAAAGGCAAGGGAATATCCAAAATTAAAAATTATGTAACTTTCAAGAAATGTGGTTGTATATATACATATTTTGGAGCAATTCAAATTGGAAGGAACAACAACAAAAAAGACTGGGTCAAAGAACTGACTGAAATAGTAAACTTCTGCCCAAAACAGTAAACTTCTCATTGAAACTTTTTAAAAAGTCAGAAAATTATGCAAGACATGTATGGCAGAATGCATGATGCATGAGCTCTGGTGGGGTGGGGGGCTAGGAAGGGGGAATGGGTCTAAATTTGATTAAGAAATTTTGTATGAAATGCACAAAACTTGAATAAAATTAAAAAATGATAAAATATTTTTAAAGTAAAATGAATAACTAAAATAAGATATCCAAGGAGCTGGACAGATGGCTCAGTGGTTAAGAGCACTGGCTGCTTTTGTGGAAGACCTTGTTCGATTCTCAGCACCCACGTTGTGGCTAACAACCATCTCCAGTTCCAGGGGCTCTGACACCCTTTTCTGCCTTTCTTGGCCATTGCATGACACGGGTGGACCTACCTACAATGTAGCTAATACACTCTTATACATCAAATATAATAAACAAAATACTCACATAAAATAACATATGTCAGGGATGGAGAGATGGCCTAGCAGTTAAGAGCACCGGCTGCTCTTGCAGAGGACCAGGGTTCAATCCCCAGCACCCACATGGCGGCAGAGAACCGTCTTTAACTCCAGTTCCAGGGGAGTCCGACACCCTCTTCTGAACTCTGGGGCACTGCATGACACTGGTGCACAAACCTACATGCAGACAGTACATTCATACACATAAAAAAATAAATAAAATTAAAAAATAAAAAAATAAAAATAACATATGTGAACTCCTGGCATAATAACTCAAGAAATTGAACCCTTATCTTCACCAGGCACAAAAGTCATCTCTAAATGGATCAAATACCTTAATATAAAACACGAAACCCTGAAACTACTAGAAGAAGACATAGGCTGTACTCTTCAAGATATATATGAAAGGACTTTCTAAATCAGACATCAGCTTTTCAGGCATTAAGGTCAACAATCAATAAGTGGGTCCTAATTAAACTGCAAAGCTTCTGTACAGCAAAAGAAACAACCAAGGAAGTCTACTAGAGGACATTTAGGTGTAAATGCTTGACTGGATAGGTCTTACCATGTATGGCAGAATACAAGAGGTCTGGTGGGGTGTCGGAGAGAGGCCTAGATGGGGGAGGGGGTCTAAACTTGATTAAGAGCTATGCTATGAAACTATGAAAGCTTAATTAAAAAAGTTTTAAAAAGAACACAGACTTCCTGGTTTTGATCTGAGACTCTTATTAGAGAGTTGATTCCTATACATTCACACAGGAAAATTTCCAATATACTATGGTAATGAAGTCAAATCAAGGATCTGATCTCTGCCCATATCTCCAGCCTTATCTCATCTCCTTCTTCCTTGTCAGTCCCCAGCTCAAGTAGCCTTTATTCCTTTAAACTACCAGAGGAATTTTGTTTTCATTTGTAGTTCCACCCACCTACAAAGATTTGCTTCCAGATGTGTTTGCATGCCTGGTTCCTATTTATCCTTTTTTTGTGTGTGAAACTCTTTTTTTGTGAAAACTCTTTCAGAAAGGATGTTCTTAATTTCTGTGTGTGTGTGTGTGTGTGTGTGTGTGTGTGTGTGTGTGTGTGTTTGAGACAGGGTCTCCCTATAGCCCCTGGAACTTGCTTTATAGACCAGGCTGGCCTTGAACACACAGAACTCCACCTGCCTCTGCTTCCTGAGTGCTGGGATTAAAGGTGTGCACCACCATGCCTGGCTCCTAATTCCCTTTTTAAAGTAGCCATCTCTCACTACCTTTAAACAATCTCTCATTATCGTAGCACTTGCTTATTTTGTAATGTTTCCTATCGTTGGTTCAGGACTGTTTTAATATATTATGTTAGATTTGTTAATGCATTAAAAAATTAAATGGGGTATCTTCGCGTCCACTATACTACACATTTAGTGGAGCAAAATTCCTGGTACATATTAGCTGCCTCTTATGTACTTGACAAATGAATAATTACACTTTCAAAATATTCTCTGAATAGGTTTCCAACTCGCTATAATATACATTCTGAAACATCCATTTTCATCTCCTAGGACAACCCTAGGCAAATGCAAATCATAGTCACAAGAGCTAGGACAAGTTGCCATACCTGAGCTATCTAGGAATGAAAAAATTTCCAATAACCTAAATTTAACTCCTTTGACAATCAACCTTCTTTAAAAGAGAGGAGTGAGTTGAACTTAGCAAATCCAAAGGGCAGAAATAGTGTCAAGAATCAATAGTAGTGGCACTTGAAAGAAATGGCATCAAAGTCCAAAAAAATGAATGGTATTTTTAATGTGGGCTTACTTTTAATTACTGTGAATTATAAGATGTGGATAGAACTGAATAAAAGCTACAAAGTCATGACCAAAAGAAATAGCCATCATTTTGAAGGACACATTTCCATCCCATTTTCCAAAGCAGATTGTTACACTGAGATTTGTTCAAAAATAAGGACACCATTGAGGGCCATGCCTTCCCAATGCCAATAGTTTGGCCCTGAAAGTTCCATAGGAAGTACTACATACCCTTAATTAACTTCGTTCATGTAGGCCCCTGGTTTCTTGCAGTGATTTCTGATTATTTCTGTTGTTTAGCTTTAAAATGTCCTTGCTAGTTGTGCAAAGAGAAAAAGAATATCATAATTTATTCATCACTTTCTCTGAAACACTGGGGTATGCATATAGTATATGATGAATAAATACTTGGTAGTTGAATAAATAATTGAATGAATGGACTGCTGTTCAGCAGTAGTTGTCAAGACAGTATTCTAAAATATGCATGGGAGAGATGTTGAATATAAGTTGAATCAATCTTTGGAAAGATTTTCCTTTTTTAAAGGTCAAGTTATACTCTGTAGTATGCTTGGACACTGTGTATTAGCTCTGACTCATGCATTGGCTTGTGCTTATTTGGCTGTCTGCCCTTCTTTCCCATCTGAGCTTGCTTCATTTATCCCGTTTTCTAGGAAGATGTGCGAACTTCCTCATTAGAAGCTGTGTTGTTTCTTAGAGAAGACATAGAGAACTGTATTCTAAGTGGTGCATAGACTAAACTGTAAAATTAGCTTAATCTGCCTGTCTATAAGCATAGTGACTATTGATGTTGAAATGACAGATAGCCCTTTAACGCCCTTCGTGTCTTAAATTTATGGTAGTTCTTTCCCCCCTCTGCATCAATATAATTTTCTAATATTCAAGCAAGCTTTTAAAAATATTGGTTTAAAAAAATCATCAACTCAAAAGCAGGGCATGGTGGTGCATGCCTTTAATCCTAGCACTTGGGAGGCAGAGGCAGGTGGATCTTTGTGAGTTCAAGGCCAGCCTTCAGAGCAAGTTCCAGGACAGCTGGGGCTACAGAGAGACCCTGTCTCTAAAAGACAAAAAAATGTGTTTTCATCTTAATTAGCTTATAAAATAGCAGGTTTCCATCTGTGATTTTCATACAGATTTAATTTGGGCTGACTTCCCTACTCTTCTCTACTCATCTCTTTAATCCCCTTCCTCTTCATACACCTTGCTCTAAGTTTTCATCTTTCCACTTTGCTTTCTTGTCTTCCCCACTCCCCTCCATTGAAGCGTCATTTTCCCAGTCTCTCAGGCCATTTTCTAGTTTCCTAGGCTTTACTCTATATTCCCTTCCACCTGGATACATATATTTATTAGTTCGAGGTTATGAACCATGTATGAGATAGAAGAGATGGTATTGGCTTTTCTGATCCCGTGTTACCTCATTTAATATCAAGTTTTCCAGCTCTCCCCACTTTCTTATAAATTTAATTTTATTTGTGGCCAAGTAAAATTCAATTACATATGCATATATATTTCATGTTTCTATTATTCATCTGTAACAGACAACTTGACTGATTCTATTTCCTGCCTATTGTGAATAGAACAACAATAAACATGGATATGCAGGCTGGAGAGATGGCTGAGTTAAGAACACTGGGAGCTCTTCCAGAGGACCCAAGTTCTAGCTCCAGAACTCACATGGCAGATAACAACCATCTGTACCTCTAGTTCCATGGGCTCTGACGTCCTCTTCTGCCCTCTGCGGGCTTTGCATGGCATGGGTGCACTTAACACATATGCTGGCAAAACACTCATAAACATAAAATTAAAAAAAAATCAATAAAAAATGAAAAATAAACATGGATATGCATGTTTCTGTATTAGCATATAGGGTCCATTAATATATGGAGCCCAAGAATAGTAATTCTGCTTTCATATAATACTTTCATATAGTAATTCTACTTTCATTTTTGTGTGTGTATGTGTGTGTAAAGCTTCTATACTGATTTCAACAATGGCTGCATCAATTTACAATCCCTATAGTGAATAAGAGTCCCCTTTTCTATACAACATCACAAGCATATTTTGTCATTTGTTTTCTTGACAATAAACAGACTGAGAAGAGACAGAATCTCAGTAATGTCTGAAGACACTGAATGCTTTAAAAATATTTATTACCCATTGTACTTCTTTCAAGTACTGTCCGTTCAGGTCATTGGTTCATTTATTTTTTTTTAATTTTTTTTTACTTTTGTTTTAATTTATTTCTGTATGTGTATCAATGCACTGTCTGCATGCAGGTCTGTACACCATGTCGTGCAATGCCACGGAGGTCAGAAGAGGGTCTTGGATTCCCCTGGAGCTGGAGTTCTCCTGGAACTGGAGTATCAGACGGCTCTTGGCCACCATGTGGGTGCTGGGGATCGAACCCGGGTCATCTGCAAGACCGGTCAGCACTCTTAACTGCTAGGCCATCTCTCCAGCCCTCATTTATTGATTCAAAGATTGGGGGTTTGACCTACCTCTCACCCTGTACAAAAAAAGGAAGCTCCGAGTGGATCAAAGATCTCAACATGAAACCCGAAACCCTAAAGGTAATAGAAGAAAAAGTTGGCAACAACCTACAAGACATAGATGTAGGAAAAGACTTTCTAAATCAGACAGCAGCTGCACAGGAAATAAGGTCAACAGTTGACAAATGGGACCTCATCAAACCCAAAAGCTTCTGTACAGTGAAAGAAACAATCAAGGAAGTGAAGAGAAAACCCACAAAGTGGGAGAAAATCTTCACCAATGATTCATCTGACAAAGCATTAACATCAAGAATATATAGACTACTCAAAAAACAAAGAAGAAAACAAATGTCCTACTCAAAAGATGGAGTAAAGAGCTAAACAGATACTTCACCAAAGAGGAAGTAAAGATGGTGGAGAAACATCTTAAAAAGTGTTCAACATCATTAATATTTAAGGAAATGCAAATTAAAACCACTCTCAGATATCATCTCTGATATGACTGGCTAGGATCAAGAACACAAAAGACACCAAATGCTGGAGAGGTTGTGGGGAAAGGGGAAGACTCATCCACTGCTGGTGGGAAAGTAAACTTGTACAACTACTGTGGAAAGCATTGTAGAGAACTATTAAAGGACTCAAAATGAGCCTACCACCTGACCCAGCCATATCACTCTTGGGTATATACCCACAAGAATCATCCTACCACAAAAACACATGCACATCCATGTTTATTGCAGCTCTCTTCACAATTGAGAAAAGCTGGAACCAACCCAAATTTCCCTCAACTGACAAGTAGATGATAAAAATGTGGTATATCTACACAATGGAGTACTACTCAGTGGTAAAGAAGGATGACATCATGGGGGCTGGAGAGATGGCCTAGGCGGTTAAGAGCCCCAACTGCTCTTCCAGAGGACCTGGGTTCGATCCCCAGCACCCAAATGGCGGCTGAGAACCATCTGTAACTCCAACTCCAGGAGAACTCCAGTTCCAGGGGAACCCGACACCCTCTTCTGACCTCAATGGCATTGCACGACTTGGGTGCACAGACCTACATACCAACAGTACATTCATACACATAAATTTATTAATTAATTAAAAAGATATTTACAAATAAAATCTTAAAAAAGAAAGATGACATCATGAACTTTGCAGGTAAATGGATGGAACTCGAAGCCATTATGCTAAGTGAAGTAACACAGTCCCAGAAAAACAAGCAGCAAATGGTTTCCCTCATTTATGGAAGTTAACACCAAATTCCCAGATAAAAGGCAAGCTGAATATTATTGTTATATTGTGGGAAAACGTAGAGTGGGCTGGATTCTAAGCCGATGGTACCTCCCTGGCCACACCCATGGGGTGGAGTGTAATGATGAAAAGATTTAGCATTGGGCCCTGAGAATTGAGTCATGATGGATATTTAAGCGGACATGTTGGAATAAAAATCTCTTTCTGCATTCGAACCTCCACCTGCCTACACGTGGTATGCTTTCCTGTGCGGGCTTTCCACATGGGTAGTCCTAGGATTAAGTGGGCCCTGCCACGAATCCCGGCGGCCCCACAAATGGCTTCCAAATGTGGGACAGAAGGAAACTTTCACAGCGCTTAGGTATGCATACCCCTAAATCTTGCCCTTTTCTTCTCTTTCTCCTCTCTTTCCTGATATCTATCTGTTGTGGTGGAGCCATTTTTCCTGCTGGTTTCAGTGAATGGGACAGCGGCCTAACTGGAGTGTGGCTTTGTACTTGTGGAGAGCCTGCCTCTGATTTGGTTCAGAGGGAGCATCCAGTGCCTACCAGGCGTGTGCCTCCTGGCATGGTCACTCCTGCAGCCTAGAAAAGCCAGTGACCTCAAGCCTTAGCAGTTATGTTTGGCCTTAAAACAATTTTTCATAATTCTACAGGTCTGAAAAACTTTCTGGTTTTAAATCCCATCCCCCCAAAGAAAGACTCCTGCTGCAGGCTCAAGTTTGGTTCTAATCTTGTTCATATGTAGATTTTCTCCCGGTAGCTCCTTAGCTCCGCTCTACCTGAGCACACTCCTTTATGTTGTATATTAAGGCTGCTCTACTGTCTTCTTATGGGCTTTCTCTAAATCTAACTTCTTACCTAAAACCTGCCGGCTATTTGTAGATCCAAGTTGGGATTTATTTCAGATAACAGTAATTCAGATCCATTTCAGCATGCTTAACTTAAAGTATAATATTTTTTTTTTATTATTATTTTTTTTTTTTTTGTATGTGTATGAATGTATTGTCTGCATGCAGGTCTGTGCACCCGTGTCGTGCAATGCCGCGGAGGTCAGAAGAGGGTCTCGGATTCCCCTGGAACTGGAGTTCTCCTGGAATTGGAGTTACAGACGGTTCTTAGCCGCCATGTGGGTGCTGGGATCGAACCCGGGTCCTCTGCAAGAGCGTCGGTGCTCTTAACCGCTAGGCTATCTCTCCAGCCCCCTAAAGTATAATATTTTTACTTAACCCCGGATACTCTAGATATGATTGACTTAATTTTATCTTGCTACTTTTAAATATGTCTCTTCTCACAGAATTCTAGATCACACGTGGTCTGAGCTCTGGCCTGGTACCCTAAGCATGCCTGCTGTGCGTGCATACCAGCTGCCCCACTGAGCACATGGTATCTAGATCATGCCCACTATATTTTGAATTTAGGTAACATCCTTTTAATTTCAGCACTTTGGAAACAAGATAGATGGATTTCTAGGAGAATTTACAAGTCTTGAAGTTCTAACAACAAACTTGCTCCAATAAATAGTCTTTTTCAAGGACCATTGGTAAAATCTCTTTAACAACGTAAATTGATATTTTGGTTCAGTTTAAATGAGAAATTTTTTGAATAAAACTGCTTTATATTTCTTTAAGCCCATCTTCAAGCTGCGTGTATGTGTGAGTAAATGTTAGATCCCCCATTTAATTCATTATAATCCTACAGGTTTAAATCTATTTAGCTAACTATGAACAGAAATAGATTCAATTCATAAAAAATGTTTGTTATACCCCTTAGTGTTAACAATTTTTAATTAGGTTTATAGTATGCATATTATTCAGTTTAATGATAGATTATTGTTAATTATTATTAGTAATTATTATTAATGGTTATAGTTATTGTTGTTGTATATAATTATTAATGATAATTGATAAAAATTCAGTCTAATGGTAAATTGTTAGCTATTATTATTGACAATTATTCATAATAATTATTAGTGATTGTTGTGACTAGTAATGGTTAATAATTATTGTTAACAATAATAATTAATAATGGTTGTAATTGTGATTATGGATAATTATTATTCCAAAGTCCTTAATAATAAGACATGATGGATCAGGCCTGTCTACTTTTGGAAATCCTCAATCTTTAGATTTGTAAACAGCATAGGTAGAATTTAGGCATAGTTAATTGAAGGCAAGTGGTTGCAAAATGGGCCTAAGAGGTGGCATATGGATCTCAGCTGTTTCATGCATTACTAGGACATTTATTCTAATTATGTAAAAATAACCCTATAACAAATTATAAAAATTTCATGTTTTTCATTGGACATCAAACAATATGGCTTTTTTCCCTTACAGGTCAACCTAACAAGCCTTATGTATGTATGTATGTATGTATGTATGTATGTATGTATGTATGTATGTGTGTGTATGTATATGCACACACACATGTGTATGGATGTGTGTATTTGTGTTCTAAGTATATTATAAAGTTAACAGCCATGATACCAGTAAAAATATTGCCTCTGAGTTGGAACGTGGCCCTTCCTTCTCAAGATGCAAATTTATATTAAACAGCCAGAACATAATTCGATTTCAACAAAGGTTATGGGTTATCTATTAAAAAATCTTAAAATAATGAATCTACACTGCCACCTACTGGTTACGCCCTTTCAACATCTAAAACAAAGATGCAACCAGGTTTTCATTGTATTAAAGTGTTAATAAGTTTTGGGGTATTTGGGAATAAAAAATAAAAGGTATAAAAATTAAAAAAAATTGAATTCCAATTAACATCATTGTGGAATTCGTGGCCGCCATTTTTAAATTTTTTGTGTACATACAGGCTGGACCTGCATTTTGTTGAGATGACCAGTGGGTAGCTGGTGTTGAGGCCTGTGAGTGACCAGTTGGTTTGGAAAAAGGCTTCCTTTGCGGAGAGATGGCCTAGCGGTTAAGAGCACCGACCGCTCTTACAGAGGACCCGGGTTCGATCCCCAGCACCCACATGGCGGCTGAGAACCGTCTGAAACTCCAATTCCAGGAGAACTCCAGCTCCAGGGGAATCCAAGACCCTCTTCTGACCTCCGCGGCGTTGCACGACACGGGTGCACAGACCTGCATGCAGACAGTACATTGATACACATACAGAAATAAA
>VZQC01004155.1:0-139259 GCA_009823505.1 Rhizomys pruinosus | reverse complement strand
ATAAGCTGTCAATCCATGAAGGGGAACAACCTGAACAGACTAGAGTCCAAAATGACATCCCCAGAGAAAACAGACTGCTTTGCTTCTCACCCACTTGTGCCCCTTTTCCAAAGCCTAGGGAACAAATTGTGGAAGAGGAGGCGTGGGAGAATGTAAGGGCTGTGGAGAGATTGGGTAAATCGTGAGACTACAGCAATATAGACTGGACTCTTATTTGATCAACATGCTTGTGCATACAAGCTTCTCCAATTGGACTATGGGAACCTTGGGTTGTTCAAAATATAAACATAGATACTTGCTAATTGGTTTTACATGAATGTTACTTACATTCATTGCTTATGCTTGACAATCAGCTTACTTCATGGTTGGGATTTTGGATATTAATTGGCCTTAGTGTGAAAATAAAGTTTCAGACCTGTCCCCTACTGCCTAGCACTCAAAACAGGCTTGAGCAGCTGGCTATTTAAAACTCAGATTCCTTTGGGCTGTTAGCCTCACCCATGGGCTCCCCTGCCTTTCAGAAAAATTAAAAAAATAAAATTAAAAGGGTGAGATGTGGGAAAACAGTTAGAGTGGGCTGGATTCTAAGCCGATGGTACCTTCCTGGCCACACCCATGGGGTGGGTTCTAGGCCAATGGTACCTCCCTGGCCACACCCATGGGGTGGAGTGTAATGATGAAAAGATTTAGCATTGGGCCCTGAGAATTGAGTCATGATGGATATTTAAGCGGACATGTTGGAATAAAACTCTCTCTCTGCATTCGAACCTCCACCTGCCTACACGTGGTATGCTTTCCTGTGCAGGCTTTCCACATGGGTAGTCCTAGGATTAAGTGGGCCCCACCACGAATCCCAGTGGCGACCCCACATTATATTTCTGCTTATCTGAAAGCAAGTATGTCATTATAATGTAAATCTCTTAACAGGCTTTAGAATCGATCCACCACTTACTCCCAGACTCTGTAAATGCTGTATATGAGTAGAAACTATGTATGCATATTTTAGAGTAATATAAAAAATAATATAAAATTAAAGGGAACAAAAAAGAGAGAGAAAAACCTATTCAAATAACTGACCAAAACATATATGACATGTATATACGCATACTTTGGAGTAATACAATTGGGAGGGAACCACACCAGCATTAAGTCTGGGTCAAAGAACAGACTGATACAGTTAAATTCTTCCCAAAACAATAAACCTTTGCAGAGAAATAAAAACTAACAAAAACAGTAAACTTGTGCATACGAAAGGTTATAAAAGACGGAGAAAAAGATGCAAGACAGGACTTAACATGTATGACAGAATCCATGAGCTCTGGCGAGGGGTGGGGAGATGTAAGGGGTGGGCATGGATGGGGGAATGAGTCTAAATTTGATTTAAAAATATTGCATGAAATACACTCAATAAAAATTAACAAAAATTTAGACAAAGTACATTAAAAAAAAAAACAAAGATTGGAGGTTCGGTGTTTTATTATTATAATTCTTTCTATACTCTAGATGTAGGTGTTAACCCTTTGTCTGAAGTATAGCTGGCAAAGATTTTCTCCCAGTCTATAGTCTTCTCATTAATTTGATAGTTTCTTTTGCTGTGCAGAAGCTTTTAAATTTTTTGCAATCACATTTGTAAATTTGGGGGGATATTTCTTGTGCAGTCAATATTCTACTCAGAAATTTGTTATCTCTACTTACATACTGAAGCATTCTCCCCTACCAATTCCAGGATTTCTGGTTTTAAATTAAGCCCTTTTATCCATTTTAATTGATTTTTATCCAGGGTAGGGGATAATCTGCAGGTGAATATCCAGCTTCACCAGCACATTTACTGAAATGGCTGTGTATTTTTTTCAAGTACATGATTTTGGACATCTTTTTAAAAAAAATTAATGTCCATAGGTGTGTGGATTTATCTCTGGCACTTTTATTATGTTCTATTGGTCTATGTGTGAATTGTTGTGATAGTGTCATTCTGTCTATACCACTATGGTTCTGTAGTAAAATTTGAGTTCAGGAGTAGTAGAGTACATGATGCCTTTGACTATGTTCTTTCTATTTAGAGTTGCTTTGGCAACCCATGATCTTTGCTGTTTCCATACAAATTTGGACATTGCTTTATCTAGTTCTGTGAGGAAAGTCATTAGAATTTTGAGGAGGGTGAAATTGAATCTATAGATTGCCTTTGGTAGTATGGTCACTTTCATACTATTATTTCTTTGCTTAAAAATGTATACTAAAATGTCCATTCTACCCAAATTAATATACAGATTCAATGTAATTCCAATTAAAATCCCTAAGAGTTTCTTCACAGGCTTCAAAAAAATCCTTAATTTCATATGGAAAAACAAAATACCCCAAATAGCCAAAGCAACCCTGAATGAAAAGAGCAATGAAGGGGGGATCTCTATACCAGTCTTCAAACTATACCACAGGGCTATAGTCATAAAACCAGCTTGGTACTGGCACAAAAACAGACCTGTAGACCAATGGAACAAAACTGAAGATCCAAACTTGAGCACACATGATGTCAGCCACCTCATATTTGACAAGGGGCCCAAGACACAATGGAGGAAAGGCAGCATCTTCAGCAAATGGTGTTGGATAAACTGGATCACCACTTGTAGAAGAATAAAGTTAAATCCCTACCTCTCACCCTGTCCAAAAATTAACTCCAAATGGATCAAAGACCTCAATGTGAAACCCAAAACTCTGAAAGTGATAGAAGAAAAAGTTGGCAGCAACCTAAAAGACATAGGCATAGGAAAAGGCTTTCTAAATCAGACAGCAGCTGTGCAGGAAATAAGGTCGACAATTAACAAATGGAACCTCATTAAACTCAAAAGCTTCTGTACAGCAAAAGAAATAATCAAGGAAGTAAAGAGAAAACCCACAGAGCAGGAGGAAACATTCACTGCAGATACATCTGACAGAGCATTAACTTCCAGAATATATAAATTACTCAAAAAACAAAGAAGAAAACAAATGACTCACTCAAAAGATGGAGTAAAGACCTGAACAGACTTCACAAATGAGGAATTAAAGATGGCAGAGAAACATCTTAAAAAGCGTTCAATGTTGCTAATAATTAAGGAAATGCAAATTAAAACCACTTTAAGATATCATCTCACTCCAACAAAACCAGCTAGGATCAAGAAAACAAATGATACCAAATGCTGGAGAGGTTTTGGGGAAAAGAAAATACTCATCAACTGCTGGTGAGAATGTGAACTCCTACAGCCACTATGGAAAGCAGTGTGGAGAACCCTTAAAAGACTCAAAATGAGCTTGCCACCTGACCCAGCCATACCACTCCTGGGCATATACCCACAAGACTCATCCTACCGCAGAGATACATGCACAGCCATGTTTATTGAAGCTCTCCACAATAGCAAAGAGCTGGAACCAACCCAAATTCCCCTCAACTGACGGGTGGATAGAGAAAATATGATACTTCTACACAATGGAGTTCTACGCAGTGGTAAAGAAATATGACATCATGAACTTTGCAGGTAAATGGATGGAACTAGAAGATATTATGCTAAGTGAAGTAGCACAGTACCAGTAAAACAAAGGACAAATGTTATACGTCATCTGTGGATGCTAGCACCAAGTACCTAGTAGTAAGCAACGTTAGTGTTATATTCCTCATGATGTGAAAACAACTGTCCTCTTATATTGTGAATCCCTTAACAGGTTCTAGAATTAAGTTACCATTTATTTTCAGACTTAGGCAGTTTTAGTATATGGGTGGAGGGTATGTATGCACAAAATCAAAACTATGAGAAAAAAACTAGTTTGTCATGACATTGTGTCTAACCACATTATTTATTTTATAGGGGAGGCTTCTTAGTATTTCTTATGCAGGGTTGCTTTAACTTTTGTCCAAGCCTTTTCTAAAATATTATAGAGTAGTTAAAAGTATCAGGCTGGTGTAACTTAGCCTTTCTGGATGCTTAATGACCATACATAATGCCCATACCAATTTGGCCAAGGGACTTAAAGGATAAATTTATTCCTTGCCCTAAGAGGTCAACTATGTCCAGGGGACTATGCATGGGGACATCTCTTGAAATGTCCTGCAAATGTGGGTCACAAGTCTTCTTGTGCAGGGAGGTCTTGGGGATCCACTAATGGGACTTCAGCTAGTGCCCAGTCTATAATGAGGAAAATCTGCTCATGCTTCAAAAAGGGAAGCATGGTCTAGCAAGACCTGACTTTGTCCTCGAGTGGATGGAGCTGGTAAATGAAAAGCCTAAAGGATCCAGGGATTCCCTTCCCCCACAAAGAAAAACCCAAGTGACCCCTGAGGACCAGATCCTCAACTGACCTAGAGAAAACAAGAACCTTGGTTAATTTGGGATAAATGTGTGGCTTTAAACATCCAAAATGGGGCTGGAGAGATGGTCTAGTGGTTAAGAATGCTGACTGCTCTTGCAGAGGACCTGGGTTCGATCCCCAGCACCCACATGGCGGCTGAGAACCATCTTTAACTCCAGTTCAAGGGGAATCCAACAGACACTCTCTTCTGACCTCCATGGCATTGCAGGACATGGGTGCACAAACCTACATGCAGACAGTACATTCATACACAAATAAATAAATAAATAAATAAATAAATAAATAAATAAGTAAATAAATAAAAATAAACATCCAAAATGAAAGCATAACCAGAAAAAAAAGTATCTGGCTGGTGTAACTTAGCCTTTCTAGATGCTTAACGACCATACTTAATGCCCACACCAATTTGTCAGAGGGTCCTAAGTGATAACTCTCTGTTCCTTGCCCTCAGAGGTCAACTAAGTCCCAGGGGACTATACATGGGGGCATCTCTTGAAATGTCCTGCAAATGTGAGTCACCAGTCTTCCTGTGCAGGGAGATCTTGGAGATCCACCAATGGGACTTCAGCCAGTGTCCAGTCTATAAAAAAGGAAAGTCTGCTCATGCTTCAAAAAGGTAATCCTGGTCTAGCAAGACCTGACTTTGTCCTCGAGTGGATGGAACAGATAAATGAAAAGCCAAAAGTAACTAGGGGCTCCCTCCCCCCCACACACATACAAAATGAGGACCAGTTCCTCAACTGAGTCTGAGAAAACAAAAACTTTGGTCAATCTGGGCTAACAGTGTGGCCTTAAGCATCCAAAAGGAAATTATAACCAGAAATAATTAGTAAAGCCTCCTGTAAAGGCATGTAAGGCCCAAGACCCTTCGAACCTTGGTTGCAGAAACCATGGGTGTTTCTTCTTACTTGATTTCACCTACATAACTGCCCAATAACAAGTTGGGAATATCATACAGCACTTGGCAGTCAACTTCCTGTAATAAATTCAACAGCAATTACAAAAAATATTAGTAAGGCCTGAGAAATTGTACTTCAGGTATAAAACTTGAGATCTTAGTAAAAAGACAAAAAGAAAAAAAAAAAAAAGCAGACTTGTTTTGCCTGACTTCTTGGCAAGTGCAGCTACCCTGAGGCTGCCACTGCTTTTGCCATCCTTCAAAGACATGAGAAGACACAGTTTTTCAACCTTCCAATATGGACTGAAGATTCATGTCTCTCCAAGAATCCACAAAACCTTCAGTGTCAGGTGGGGACTGCTGAGATATCCAGCTTGTGGACTGAGCTACTACTGGGGTTTCAGCCTCTTCAGAGTATTGATTGCCATTGTTGGACTACCCACACTGTATCAAGGAGACCAGTACAGGAGGATCAAGACAGGACGTGGTGCTTACTGGACCTTATTTGGTGACCATGGGAAGGGAAAACCCCAGTGTGGAGCACAAGGGCAGGACTGATGTTTGTTTGGGCTTGCCAAGGAAGAGCCTTCAAACATGACATTTTTCAGCCTAATAAAAAAAAAGAAATCATAAGCTGAAGATGCTAGAAAATGTATGTGGCATGCATATATGCATATTTTGGAGTGATACAAATTTGAAAGAACAACAAAAAAATACTGGGTCAAAGTACTGACTGAAATGGAGTACTTCTGCTCAAAACAAACTTCTGCATCAAAAATTTTAAAAGAGACAGAAAAAGATGAAAAACATGTTTAGCAGAATGTATGAGCTATGGTGGGGTCAGGGGGAAGGAAGGGGGAATGAGTCTACATTTGATTGTAAATTTTGTAAGAAATGCACAAAGCTTCAATAAAAATTGCCTTTAAAAAAAAACAAAATACATTGTATACATGTATGAAATTCTCAAAAAATCAATAAAAATATTACATTAAAAATAAAAAATGTTCACTATTTTTAATTTTTAAATTAATTTTTGAGAATTTCATACAATAGATCTTGATCATATTTTCCCTTTATCTGCTGAAACTGTTAGAAGAAAACATAGTTAGTATCATACTATTAATTCTACCAATCCAAGATCATGGAAGTTCTTTCTATCTTCTAGTGTTTCCTTCAATTTCAATCTTTCAATATCTAAAAATTTTCCTTACCGAGGACTATCACTTCCTTGGCTAGTTTTTATTCCCAGATATATTATTCTTTTTCAAGCTATTGTGAATGGGATGTTATTTTGCTTCCTGATTTCTTTCTCACCAAGTTCATCATTGGTGTATATATAATTTTTGTAGATTGATGTTGTATGCTGCTACTTTTTAAATTTTTTATTTATTTTTTATGTATATGAATGTACTGCCTGCATGTAGGTTTGTGCACCTGTGTCTTGCAATGCAGAGGTCAGAAGAAGGCATCGGATTCCCCTGGAACTGGAGTTAAAGATGGTTCTCAGCCGCCATGTGGGTGCTGGGAATCGAACCTGAGTCCTCTGCAAGATATGCTGCTACTTTATTGACAGTGTGTGTCAGATACAGAAGTGTTTGTAGTGGAGTCCATGGAATTTTTAAAGTACAGAATCACGTCATCTATGTCATCTGAAAATATGGTTAGATTGTCTTACTCCTTTCCAATTCTATTCTTGTGATATCTTTCTCTTTTCTTATTGCTCTAAGCTCTTGAATACAATGTTGAGTACAATTTGAAAGCCAACAATGATAAGTCAAAAATAGACATGAAAAGCAATCATAAAGATACTACTATATAAAAGAGAAAGGCAGGGAAAAAAAAAGCATAGGAATCAAGAAAAGATAGCGCACATAGAAAACCCAGCACAGAACTTCAGAAATGGGTAGCAGAGCCCAACCTTGGCTGAATATTGGCAGATGATGGCAGTTAGGTGAGGAGGACCTGGCCTTCTTTAGGAAAGGGGCTTCAGATAGATTGACTAGAGCTCATAGGATGAGCTACAACTGAGGAGTGGGCAGGGAGAATAGTTTGGTCCAATAGATCCTAGCACAAGTGATAGAATTTGTAAACTCCAATGGGGGGTGGGGAGGATGAAGCGGGAGGGTGCCAAGGGAGAAGCAGGTACAAAGGCAGTTAAGACTGAGTGAAAATTATTGTATAAAATACATTAAAATTTGAATAATTAAAAAAAGCTGGGCGTGGTTGTGCATGCCTTTAATCCTAGCACTTGAGAGGCAGAGCCAGGCAGATCTTTGTGAGTTCAAAGCCAGCCTGGTGTACAGAGTGAGTTCCAGGAAAGCTAGGGCTACAGGGAAAGCCTGTCTCAAAAAGAAAAAAAAATTGAATGATTTTTTTAAAAAAGAATAAACTAATTTTAATTATAATTATTTCTGCTTACAATAAACATTGCTTAAATATGAAAACATGCCTGGGGTAAAAGCAAAGGAGTGAAAGAAGATAATCTGTCTCAGCATCACGGTACATGCCTATAATTTCAGCAGTCAGGAGATGGAGGCTGAAGAATCAGGAATTCAAGGCCATCCTCTCATAGTAAACCTGAGGACAGAATGAAAGAAATGAAAAAAATATATTCTATGCTAACACTGTTTAAAAGAAAATCAGAGTGAATATATATATATATAGATAGATAGATAGATAGATAGATAGATAGATAGATATAGATATAGATATAGATATAATCAGGAACGCAGATTCCAGAGCAGCAATTTTCATTAATTTGCCCAAAGACGCATACTTTATAGTTTCTTCCTAGTACTAAAGCCGCAGTCTGTTTTATTTCAGAGTTTCTTTGCATCATGTTTCGCCAGTGTATCTTTTGTTAAATGTTTCTTGGAGAGCAATAGCTGAACAATCTCAAGAAAAGAATAACTCCTATCCAAAGAATATCTAATTAGTGGTCAGAAAAGAGACTGATTTTCTCATCCCAATTCTATTTCGCATTAGCTATGCAAGCATCAGTACACTGTTTAACCTCCCTGGGCCCCAGTGATCTCTCCAATTGAATTATAATCTTGGATCATATTTTTCCCAAGGACACATGTGCAGTCATTGTACTGGCCAAATTTTGACCGTTGTCTAAGACTTACATTCCCAATAGCACAAGGCTTGGCATTAGACACCAGTAAGACTGCGTGCAGGAGACTGTACTACATAATAGGTTCTTAGGAAACCAGTGTCCTGGGACGTAGGTTGGAACATGTAATGCACAGGCAGGATACAGGGGTCTGGAGATAGACTTGGAAAAAGCCAAGTTTACAGTCTTGGAAAGTGCCCTGTTAAGGCTGTGCTGAGGTGATGCTAAATCCTGCCGTGCAGCAGACCTTCTCTAGCCAGGATGATGACGCATTTGCAGTTCATTTCCTGACTCTGAGCCAGTTTCAGACTTGGATCAATGATCTCCCAGCCCCCTTCAGTCCCAATAGGCATTTGAGAATTAGGCTGAGGATGTTGCAATATCCGTGGAGAAAATTCAGCTATACACATTTAATAATAGTCTTGAAATATATCACTGCATCTGTCTGGAGCCATTAGCATATTTTCTAGATATGTTTACAGCAAACATCAAACATACTTAGTCAACTGAATATGTACTTGCCTTAAGCACAAACACAAAGCTAGTGTTTTTCATTTTTTGTTCCACAGAAAGGCTGCTCAAACATAATATTTTTGGGGAAAAAAAACCCTCATTTGCCCTGCTGGGTAGATACTTTCTCTTTCAAGATCTGTTGTATTATTTTTTCAACATTATGTTTTCAACATTATACATTTCTCTGGGTTTTTTTTTTTAATTTGTGAATAATCAACAATAGTTTTCTTCAAACGAAGCTGCATTTCTGTCTATGGGTGTCTTTAAGCTTGCTGTCACAGATCTCCAAGTTATCTATTGTCACTTGTACTCCTGGGCCTCTGCTCCTCCAACTCTCATTAAAAAAGGTACTCAACTCTTGTTTTCACCCATTCCCCTCCCATGGAATAATGGGGCACAATACTTGGGGAAAATAAGAAACAGTGTTTATTGAGATCCACAAAAGAAAATGATATTAGCCTGGAGCAATCATGGTGAAAACTACTTTTTTTCTTAACAATTGAGGCAGGATCTCATGTAGACCAGGCTGGCCTGAAAGTCACTGTGTAGCTAGGGAGGACCTTGAACTCCTCCTTCTTCTGCCTCTATTTCACAAGTCCTGGGAACCCAGTTATGTGTCATGACACCAGACTATGGCATTAGACCTGACCTACTCCAACTTACTTGATTTCACATATGAAAACCTAGAGCATACTTGATGTGAGTCAAGTAGTGAATTTGAAGTTGAGCTGGGACTGAAATCATGGTTTCTTAAAAGGAAGAAAAAGAACATGTGAATTTTTGTCCACAATGTGGTAGTTTGAATGAAGAACCTCCCCCCATAGCTTCCAAGTATACAAGTACTTGGTCCTAGCTGGTGTTGTTGTTTGCAGAGGTTTAGGATGTGTGGCCTTGCTGGGGAAAGCGCATCACTAGGACCAGTCTTTGAGAATATACAGCCTTGTCTACCTCCAGTTTGTCTCTCTCTGCATCCTGTGCATGCTTGAAGATGTGAGCTCTCAGCTTTTGCTCTCCATACCTCCCGCCATGCCTCCCCTGCCATAATGGACTTATCCTTCTGAAACTGTAAGGCAAAAAACCTCCTCCTCTATAAGTTCCCTTGGTCTTGGTGGTCATCTCAGCAACAGAAAATAACTAATACACACTTTATCCTTCTGAGTCATATTCCACTTTCAATATATTTTACTGATTATTTTAGTTCTGTTCATTTAAACAGTTTGAAATAAATTGGGATAACAGACAGCTATGCAAACCTGGAAATCACAATACAAAGCATATAATTATTTTTTAAAAACCCTATATTTTATCCCAAGGTTAATCAAGCAAAAATCACAAGTGTGACTACCAGTCAACAAATAGTCTATTTTTGAAGTGATAATGAAGATCTACTTCAACAAGAGATATGTGCCTCTGTTATGAGTTGGTAGTATCGTGTTTTTCAAAATGAAATGAATTTTAATTTCAGACTTTCTTCACTTTCCCTAATATACAGTTGATGTGCTCACTTCCTTCCATAATGTTAAGTACAACTAACTACAATGGTTTTACAAAAGAAATGACTTACTTTGCTGTGGATGTTTCTCAATTGATAGAATAATTGCCTAACATGCATGAAGTCCTGGGTTTAATTCCCATCATGATATAAAATCAGGCATGGTTGTACACACTTGTAATCCCAGCTCTACAGAGGTGGAAGGAGGAAGATCAGAAGTTGATATTTAATTTGAAGCTAGCTTGATCTATAAATATTTTCTTCAAAAAAAGAGAAATAGGAGGAGCTAGTTTGTGTTACTATACTTTGGATATGAATATATGCATATGTGTATATTTACATATTGCATAAATGTAACTCACATTAAACAAAATATAAGAAACCAAATATAGCAAATAAGATCTACCGCTTATTACCATTTCTGTAACTTAAAAAACATACACACAAAAATAGTTTTTAATCAAAATTGAAGCCATGTGTACAGGAGTTTGGGACAATGTCTCAGTGTGTAAGAGCACTTGGTGTACAAGCCTGAAAACATGGGTTCAAACCTCCAACACCTACATAAAAAGTCAGGTTTAGCCAGGCATCGTGGCACACCCCTTTACTCCTGCAATTGGGAGTCACAGGCAGGCATATCTCTATGAGAAAGAGGCCAGCTGGTCTGTCTGTATAAGGCGTTCCAGGCCAGATGTGACTACAAGGAGACAAAACAAAACAAAAGAGAACAAAGCAAAACAAACAAACAAACAACAACAACAATAAAAAAAAACAATCAAAAGGCTAGGTTTGACCCTAAAAAATTCTAACCCGTATGCTGTGGGCACAAGAGAGGAGGCTCTCTGCACTTGCTTGCTGCCAGTTTAGTTCCACCTTCAGTGGGAAACGCTGTCTCAAGGGAATCCATCAGACAGTGATACAGCAGAACATCCAACATCCTCTGGTCCCTGTGCTTGTGTGTGCATGCTTGTATGCCAGTCAAATGCACACAGAGACTACTCTCTCTCCCTCTCTCTCTCTCTCTCTCTCTCTCTCTCTCTCTCTCTCACACACACACACACACACACACACAAATATACATACACACAATAGTAGTAGGCATTTATCAAAAACATAATGTGATCCACATAAAATGCATTGCAATGACTCCATAAGGTAAGGAGAAGTGAACAGAAGTGAGGATGGGGATAAAATTGAAAGAATAGAGAGGTAGTTGATGGGTATATGATTGACAGATAGATAATGATAGATGATAGATAGATGCTAGAGAGCTAGATAGGTGCTAGAGATAGATGATAGAAAGATAGATGTATAGATAGATACATAGTAGATAGATAGATAGATAGATAGATAGATAGATAGATAGAACACAGAGACAGAGACAGAGACAGAAAGAAAGAGAAATAGTCAGAGCCTTGGAGGCGTTAGTGTTGATGATGGACTGTAACTAAAGCATATGACCAAGTTAACCCTATCTTTGTACTCAACAAACCAAATGAAAGCAAAGCAAATTTTTTGACTCTCAATTTGGAAAAGAGACCCTACAACAGATGTTTTATTGTTCCTTTTGCATTAATCTCAAATTATTAGGGTTAGAGACAAAATCCAAATGACTGTAAGTACTGAATTTCCAATGGGTGTATTCAGAAAAGTATGGATCTACCAGTTATCCCTAGAGCGTACATGGCCATAACATGTTCCAGTTAAATGTGAGTTCAGTGTCTGTCTCAAATATATGTGGTGATAGCATTTTAGTTCAAATTCAGACACCAAATCTTTTCCCAGCTGCATATGTGCATATGATATAACTGAGGAAAAGGGAAAAAAGTTTTCTTTGGATTTGCCAATTTTTGTTTTAGCTAATTTTAGTCTAATATTTTTATTTGGGTCATTGTTTTCATTTTGTTTTTTTCTTCCAGTTGAATGTTTGGCCACACTTCTGGTCCATATTGCATCAATAATATGTTTCATTCTGTAGTTATTAAGCACAGAACACATTTCCATTACAGGCATGTAGCAGTATAAGTTTCCATTCTGGCTCCTGAAACACATCACAAAGGCTCTCATTATACTTTGTTAATTAAACGTGTAAACAGATGCTCAGTGGAGACAGGCCTCTTCCTCTCCTAACTTCCAGCAGTGGAGTCTTCTTGGCCAGCATTTGAACTCTCTTTAGTGGGAAGAAGAGAGGGAAGAAGTAAGGCAAGTGGACAACGTCCACCCACCCATCCCAGCTATACTTCTGTTTCTAATTAGATCTCTAATGAACTGTGGGAAAAGAAAATATAAGAAAAGGAAGTATATAATGTGATAGTTAAGCAACAGGACTTTGACATTAAAAATTGGACCTGAATTCAGCTCTAACTCTGGGTGACCAGGACAATTGTCTAAGCTCTGAGCTTATCTTAATATAGGGATAACAACAGTTCCTATCTCTTAAGGTGGCCATGAGAATTATGCAAGATGATTATGCAAAGTGTAGCTCTGGTACACACTAAAGCACTCAGTGTGTATAATGTGATAGTAGTAGCAATAGCGGTTAGTACGAATTACAATATGGCAGTAATAGTCATATAGTAAAAAGTTCTAACATAAGCAATCAAATAATATTAAAAATTCAATCTTGAAAAATGTAGGCCTGTATCCTTCTGAGGTGAAGTGTGGTGAGCAGGTGATCTGGGACAGTGAGCAGGCCTCTGCTTTCAAGCGTCTGGCTGCTTTAATGAAAACCATCTGGCTCCCAGATGTAGTTTGGCACCTCTTACTAGAAGTTGTCTACTCCACTGACATAAATTCCCTTTTCCCTCAGGAGCTCGAAAGCCCTCCTTGGGAAGATAACCCACCTTTACTTGAAAATGAAGTAATATGTGGTATGTAAGCCAATCATTAATTTGTTATACTCATGCTTGTCATAAGGTTTTTCTGTGCAACAGAAAAAAGTGAAGGATTTTATACCTTTAAGCCATTTATGGGAAATAAGTAGATATTAAAACATGCCTGAATGTTTACACTTGGCTACCTAATAGCCAATGACCTATTTACATCACTGTTATGTTTGGCTTACTAGGCCTTACTTTGATTTAGACAGCAAGCAGGCCTTAAGTAAAGACAGCAATGCTTTTCAGTGTAGTCAGGATACCCGTTACAAATAACACTTGCTTTCTCACAGTGGGGTGAGTGGCAACCATTTAAGAGACAGTCATAGTGCTCTAAGGCTTATAGGATGTTTACAGTAAGAAGTTGTTGTCCTCAGCCACTAGTGCAAGGTTTGCCAAGTTTATTACAACATTTACATTGCCTTGGCTACTTACACAGATCAGAACAGAAGTAAGTTGACCCCATAGCTGTAATCCAGAACTCCTGTAGATATGAATAGAAAAAAAGAAACATAATTTTCTTGGTACACATTTCAGATGTGAGACAACCAGATCTCAGTCATTCCAAGGGATTCCCTACAAACTAAACATCCTTCTACAAATGAGAACACTCCATGATATAAACAGATTTATTACTTAAACAGCCACTACCTGTCAGGGTAATTCAAAAATTAAAAATTAAAAATCTTAATGCATATGAAGTATCAATGCTATGTGTAAGTACATACAAAAGTGACACTTTTCAAGCTGAATCCATGCATTGTTAGTAATAGAACAGTGTCTCTAAGAGGTAGCCCACTTGTCATTTTTTAGCTTATGTAACTCCTCTACCAAAAAGCTATTTGTTTAGAATCCGTACTTTCAGGCTGGAGAGATAGCCTAGCGGTTAAGAGCACCGACTGCTCTTGCAGAGGACCCAGGTTCAATCCCCAGCACCCACATGGCGACTAAGAACCATCTGTAACTCCAATTCCAGGAGAACTCCAGTTCCAGGGCAATCCAACACCCTCTTCTGACCTACGCAGCATTGTATGACACGGGCGCACAAACCTACATGTGGACAGTACACTCATAGTTTCTAGTTTGGTGATTCCTAGTTGATAATGTAGGTGGAGACTGCAGGAAGTAGGTTGGGGAGATAGCTCAGTGGGTAAGAGTATGTCCTCCACAAACATGAAGACCTGAATTCAAGTCCCTAGAAGCCGTATGAAAAATCAGGAAGATCACCGGTTTTTGCTGGCCTCCAGCCTAGTTTCAAATTCAGTGAGCGACCCTGTCTCAAGATAACTATGTAGAAATCATAGAGCAGGACACATGACATCTTCCTCAGGTGTCTTTGCATGTTCACAGGCATGTGAACCTGTGCACAGGCACACACACACACACACACACACACACACAATGATAAATATTGGTTTCCCTTTTATAGCATAAAAGGATTTTCTCAGCCAAAGTGTTTATAAGTGTCATCAGCATCTATAATAGTTATTGAAAGCTCTCTGCATGAGTTCTTGATACCTCACTCACCTCCTGCACACTACCTACTAATGAATAAACCCAATTTCCCAGAACTCCGTTTATTCTACAACCTATAAAAACTAACTGAATTCTATAAATCTACAGTGTGGACACATAGATTTTCTGTATCTGGTACTTAAGTAAAACTTGAAGTAATTGGTATTGTTTGCACTGAAAAAGCCTTGTCTGTCCTTTTCCTTTGTATCCATCTCTCATTATGTGTTGAGTTAGTGACTGTCATGACTAATCCTGATTGCCAAGTTGACACATCTGGAAAGAGGGAACCTCAGTTGAATAATTTCCTCCATCGCATTGACTTGTGAGCATGTCTCTGTGGGCATTTTATTGATTGTTAAATGATGGAAGAGGGCCCAGACCACCATGGGTGCTGCCTCTGTTAGGCAGGAGATCCTGGCTTGTATATAAAAGTAGCTGAGGAGTAACAAGTAAGCCAGTAAGCAATGCTCCTCTCTGATCACTGCTTCAGTACTTGACTCAAGATTCTTACCTGAAGTTCCTGCCTTGACTTCCCACAGTGAAACACTGTAACCTGTTAGGTGAAATAGCCCTTTTCCTCCTCAACTTGCTTCTGGTCAGTATTTTAACACAGCAACAGAAAGCAAACAAGGACAGTGATCAACATCTTTATGTGAACATCTTTTTTTTTTTGTTTTTGGTCTTTTTGAGACAGGGTCTCCCTGTAGCCCCGGCTGTCCTGGAACTATGTGAACATCTTTATATGACCATCAATGTTTATTTTCATAGATAAACTTCCAAATCCATATTAAAATTAAAGTATTTAATATTAATGACAATATTAAAATATAAACAATATATGTTTCACCTCCACATTTTATATGTAATTTCATATTACCACTGTAGTCTCTTGACTTTATTCCCAGCTATAAACTAAGCATTGTCTCAGATGTAATCATGATTGGGTGGCCAGTGCTGACACTTAAATATGAGAAGTTTAGTGCAAAACCTGAGCTAGGTAAAGTGAGAATTTCATTTTCAACTCTAGCCATGAAATGATAACTCTGATGGGAATTTTGTGAAAGTAGGTGCTGGCTCCAAACAATTGAGTTGAGATGTGGTGTGGTGTCAGCATCACTGATAAACATCTGAATTCCTTGTGCTGTGTTAGTACTACTGAAAGGAAAGAAGGGGGGAAGAAATCACATATCTGTCATTCAGCATTTTTTATTTGTTGATTTGCTCTGGTTAATCACTTGACATTTAGTTCTTTACTGAGCCAAGTTTTTATCAGAGAGCTTCCTGCCTAGGCTGGCCTCCAGCTCCCCATATAGTCGAGGAAGACTTCGAGCTTCTGATTCTCCTGCCTCCACTTTCCAAGTGCTAATATTATAGGTGTGTGCTACCACATGTTGTTTATGGGACCCTGGGGGTGAAATTTACGTCTTGTACATGCTAGGTAAGTGCTCTACCACTAGAACTATATCCCAATTCCTCTGAAGCACATTTTCAGGAAACAGGAAACCTAATGCCTAGGACATAATAGTTAAACTAATCCAAAATCATAAAATAGACACAATAATGAAATAAAATATGATATTTGACATATGCATATATTATGTAATGCTTAAATCAAGTTAAACATATTTATCTCCTCAAAATATGTCATTGAATTATGATGAAATATTTCAGATTCCCCTATTTTGGTTATTTGAAATATATAGCACCTTAGTACATTGTTCTCTCCAGTGACTCTATTGCAGAATGGCACACTAGATATTCTTACTCCTATGCAACTACCCACTGGCCAATCTTTCCCCAGTCTCCAGTAACCGTTAATCCACAGTCACCATCTATGAGAATAACTAATTTAATAAGACAAAATTGTGCAGTACTAGTATTTCTGTATTCTGCTTTTTTTGTTTAAAAGAATGATCTGTTCCATGTTGCTGCAAATGGTGAAATGCTGATTAGTTTTAAGGCTGAAAAGTATTTCATGCTTTAAATATGCCACATTTTCTTTACCCAGTCATCAGTTGATGGACACGTAGATTGCTTCTTTTTCTCAGCTACTGTGACTATTGCTGTGATAAATAATGGAGTGCAGATGCTTCTTGACACACTGATTTGATTTCCTTTGAACCTATATCCTATCAGTTTGCCTTTTTCTGAAACAAAATAAACAGAAGGACTGTTTACACACTGAAGGAAACTTTGTTCTCTTCCCAAAATCTAGTTTGTTCTTTTCATTCATACACAAATACTCACCAGAAGCAACCCATGTCATTAGATTAGTGGATATCTTTCAATTCCTTTTAAAATTTATTTTAATTGAATTTTTGCAAATTTCATACAATATATTTTGATAGTATTTAGATAGCCTCCCTTATCTGCACCTCCTTTCTAACCCCTGCCTGATTTCATATATATAAAGGCCTATAGAGTCTCAAATTTGTATCCCCAAATACCCTTCAGTGTGGGTCCATCCAATGGCTACCATTAATTCCTCAGGTAAGGCTGGGCTTTTTTACCCATATCCCCATGCTTACGCTGACATTTTGTCTGGCTTGAGCTTATGTGGGCCTTGTATAAGCTATCACCATTGCTGTGAGTTCATTTGAGGAACTTCAATCCAATTAAAATGTGACTGGTTTCCCCCATAACATTCATGCACTATAGCACCAGTGAGCCTATTTGTCAGGCAAACTCACTGAATTCACTGGGTAATTCAATGGGTAATTCACAGCTCACTGATTTCACAACTGGGTAAACTTGATCATTAATTTTCTCTTCAGGTAGCATGCAGGGCACCTTCCAGCACTATGAAAGCTAGCAAGTAGATATGTGGCTTTGAAGCCAGCACCAGCTTGATTTCTCCTTGTTTGTTCTACAGTTCGTGCATGTAGTGTCTTCAACAATAGGGTCTTACTATCAAGTTCTGGTGAGTAACCAAAAACAGGGGAAATTCCAGTATTGTTTGAGGGTCTATGGGACTACTGCTCAATGGCTTCAAAACAGGGAGTTCATTCCTGGCATTGGGCTATTACTTTGCTAGCCTATGGTGTCTAGTAGGAGCAATGTGCTCCTGCTACAAAGCAGTAACATTGTGCTGCTGTAAATTGCTCAGGCTCAAAATCCTTTTTTACCTGTAGTATATTTATATGAATGTACTCATACCTATGAAGTTTATAGAATGGTTTATTTTTAAACATTAACATAGCACTATATAAAATATGACACTATCGGGCTGGAGAGATGGCCTAGCGGTTAAGAGCACCGACGCTCTTGCAGAGGACCCGGGTTCGATCCCCAGCACCCACATGGCGGCTAAGAACCATCTGTAACTCCAATTCCAGGAGAACTCCAGTTCCAGGGGAATCTGAGACCCTCTTCTGACCTCCGCGGCATTGCACGACACGGGCGCACAGACCTGTATGCAGACAATACATTCATACACATACAAAAAAATAATAAAATAAAATAAATAAAATAAAATAAAATAAAATAAAATATGACACTATCAAAAGATGGAGTAAAGAGCTGAATAGAGAATGCAGAAATAAAGAAGTGAAGATAGCTGAGAAACATCTCAGAAAGTGTTCAACATCGCTAATAATTAAGGAGATGCAAATTAAAACCAGCTTAAGATTTCACCTTACCCCCGTAAGAATGGCCAAGATTAAGAAAACAAATGACACCAAATGCTGGAGAGGTTGTGGAGAAAAGGGAACAGTCATCCACTGCTGGTGAGAATGCAAACTCATGCAACCCCTATGGAAAGCAATGTGGAGAACTCTTAAAAGACTGAAAATGAGCCTACCACTGGACCCAGTCATACCACTCCTGGGTATATACCCACAAGAATCATCCTATCGCAAAGACACGTGCACATCTATGTTTATTGCAGCTCTCTTCACAATAGCAAAAAGCTGGAGGCAACCCAAATGTCCCTCAAACAATGAGTGGATACAGAAAATGTGGTACATCTACACAATGGAGTTCTATGCAGCAGTAAAGAAAGATGACATCATGAACTTTGCAGGGAAATGGATGGAACTAGAAGACATTATGATAAGTGAAGTAACACAGTCCCAGAAAAGCAAACAAATTATGGTGTCCCTCATTTGTGGGTGCTAGCACAAAATCCCTAGTTGCAAGGCAAACTGAGCATCGTCTTTGTTATATTTCTTTTTTATATGAAAGGAGCAGTATGGTTAAGCTGAATACCTTAATGGACTCAAGAATCAACCTACCACTTATGTTTAGATATTGTAATATTAGTATATGGGTGGAGGATATGTATGCATGTTTTGAAGTAATATAAAATTAAAGGCGGAAAATGTGGGAAAAAAAGCCTGAGAGAAAGATGAAAGACATATATGGCAGAATGCAGGAACAGGGGTGGGTGGGGGTCAGGGAAAGGGGAATGTGTCTAAACTGAACTGAGTAATGATGTATGAAATACATAAAATGTCATAAAAAATCTAAAAAATTCAGAATTACTTTTATTCCTGTTTTCCTGGCTATTTATTGTTACCAAAGGTGATTATCAACAAAGTCCATATGTGCAATGATTCTTCTCAAAAATTATAGACACCTCTGTAATTATTCCCCACCTTACAACCCCCCAATTTATCCCCTCTTATTATTTTTCTTTTTAAAAGGCCTATTGAATCTAATCTGTGCTCCCCAAATTCTCTTGAGTGTGAGTCTATCCCTTTGAGTCTGATCACAGTATGAGGTATCACATTCTTAAAGAAACCTGATTCTTCTCTCAGCAAGTATAAATTGCTGAAAGATCCTCAGCTAGAGCTGAGACTTTTTGCACACCTCCTCCATTTATGCTGGGTTTTTGTCTGACTTGAACTTGCTCATGTCTTGTGAATGCTATCATAGGCACTGTGGGCTCATATGTACAACTTCCCTGTGGTATCTAGACAACACATATTATTATTATTATTATTATTATTATTATTATTATTATTATTATCATTCTTTCTTTTGCAAGTTCCATGTGAAAAACAGTTCCACATCCTCAATGAGAAAATATTCAGATGTAGGTTTATCTAGATGCAAATAGTTGCTGTCCTCCTACAGCAAGATACAACTCAAAAAGAATTTCAAGGCCTACAAGCCTAAATTGATGCTTCTTAAGTTTGAACAAATCTCACGAACCATTAGGTTATCATCTCATCCAAGCAAAACTGTAAGACATGTGACTCAATTTCTACTTATAGAACCTATTTTGAGGGACAATTCCTTCTTGGGGGACCTACTGAACTTTGTTGTTCAAAATTTGTCCCAATAGAGAAAGAAAATGTGATCCACTTAAATACACTGATACAGATACAGACATAGATACATCAGTCCATTCATTATTCATATGTCCAGTCCTTTGACAAATATGTATTCAGAACATACATAGGAAACCTACCAGTATCTATTAAATTCTTTTTTTTTATTTTTTATTTTATTATTTTTTTTATTTATTTTATTTATTTCTGTATGTGTATGAATGTACTGTCTGCATGCAAGTCTGTGCACCCGTGTCGTGCAACGCCGCGGAGGTCAGAAGAGGGTCTCGGATTCCCCTGGAACTGGAGTTCTCCTGGAATTGGAGTTTCAGACGGCTCTCGGCCGCCATGTGGGTGCTGGGGATCGAACCCAGGTCCTCTGTAAGAGCGGTCGGTGCTCTTAACCGCTAGGCCATCTCTCCAGCCCCTTAAATTCTTATCTATAGTCAAAAGCTTTCTGAAATACTTTCCTAAATACTCCCAATTGCCAGTTTCTTCTGAGTTCTCAAACTCCTCTCTTTGATGTAGAATACTTGCTGGTCTCTAGTTAGTTATTCCACAAGATTCTAGCAGAGGAGATATAATAAGCAAAATAATAGCACCAGGCATATATATTGCATGATTGTGGGAAATGTATAGGCTATTTGGTCTATAGCTGAAGTTTTCTAAGGAATAAAGGAAGATGTTTGCAAGGGATGAAGTCAAGGCTATAACTAGAAATTTAAACAAAGATTTTTAAAGATTACTAGTTTTTTAACGTTCAAAATTTAATAGGTAGTAGGTGTTCCTCCTATCAAGAGGCAATAACAAAGGTGTGTTGTTCAAAAGCAAATAAAGCATGTTTGAGGAGGAGCAAATAATCTGGTTTGCCTTGAGAGAAATGTAAACATATAAGGCAGCAATGGAAAATGATTTCAGAGAATAGATGAGGAGTCTACCGTGGAGAAATTGAAATCCCTTTGTTATCATTTGTGACCCAGGTATCAGCGAGTTCTGTGTTATGACTACTGGCAGTGCAAAGTTAATTTAAATAAATAAAAATATAATTTGGAGAGCTGGAGAGATGGATCAACAGCAGTTTAAAGCACTGGCTGATCTCACAGAGGAGCCAGGTTTGATTCCCAGTACCCCTATGACAACTAACAATGGTCTGTAACTCCAGTTTCAGGGTCACCCAAAGCCCTCTTTTGGCCCCTGAGATCACTGCATGAGACAAGTGCACTTAAACACATGCAGGTGATACACTCAGACACATAAAATAAATAAAATATAAAGTACACTTTATTTATTATTCTTATTTTATGTATCTGAGTATATCGCCTGCATGTGTGTAAGTACACCCATGTTGTGCAATGCCTGCAGAGTTCAGAAGAGAATGTCAGATCCCCTGGAACTGGAGTTAAGATCGGTCATTAGCTCCTATGTTTGTGTCCTAGGAATTCAATCCAGATCCTCCGCAAGAGCAGCCTATGCTCGTAACTGCTAAGACATCTCTCCAGCCCCATAAATAAAATATTTTTTCTTAAAAATAGCTGGGCATGGTGGCGCACGCTTTTAATCCTAGCACTTGGGAGGCAGAGGCAGGGGGATCTTTGTGAGTTCAAGGCCAGCCTGGTCTACAGAATGAGTTCCAGGACAGCTGGGGCTACAGGGAGACCCTGTCTTGAAAAGACCAAAAAAAAAAAAAAAAAAAATAGAATTTGGCACCAGGTGTGATGATGCACATCTTTAATCCTAGCACTCAGTAGGCATAGGCAGGCAGGTCTCTATGAATTCAAGGCCAGCCTGGTCTACATAGAGAGTTCCAGGCCAGCTGGGGCTACAGGGAGACCCTGTAAAACACCAGAAAAAAAAAAAAGAATTTGGCATTTTAGGCACATCTCACAACTACCTCTTTGTAGGCCTTGGGCAGTTTTAGGACAAAGATATACTTCTTTACACAAAAAGAAAGATGAATGTAGAACCTGCTATCTCACAAAAGTACAGAAGAAAAGCAAACTGAATAGAAAACCAGGAGTGAAAATCCCTATCAGGTAAAAAGTTTCCAAAGATGACAGAAGATAGACCTATCAACTCACGCAGATCCAGAGCTAAAAGTATAGTTAGAAGGAGATGCCAGAAAAAAACTGAGAAGCTACAGAGTCTAGAAACAGGTAAAGATTCAAGATTCCTAAAAACCCAAATCAGAGATCAAAGAACAGGGAGTGAGTGACCATATACCACATATATAAACTGATCCAGAAATAGAATGTAACTAGAAAAGCAGACAAGTGGCATTAGGAGAAAACAAAGGAGCCCATTAATCCAGAAATTTCTACAATGACAAAAAGAACCTTTTGCAAATATAGCAAAGGGTAGGAGTGAAAAACCCATACACACAAAAATGAGGAAGTCAGCTCATAGAGCTATTGCTAGTAAGAGCCTTGCAAAAAGTACCATTGTAATTCTCCACCTTCCTATGCTAAAAAGGTGACTGCCCATATTCAAAGACCTTGAAATGTAAATTATTCAGTAAGGGCAACACATTTCTTGAAGGAAGGGTGGAGAAAATGGAGAGCTGTCTCAAATATTTGTTTGCCTTTTAGCACAGAAAACTGAACTACGTTTTTCTTCCTCAAAGAATATCTTCCTAGGTCAATGGCTATGTGACCCTTGCAGAGCAGTGTTTCTAACACATAAAGGAAGCACAGGTTGAGCTGGGAGGAAGGCTCAATAGGAAAAACACTTGCTGCACAAGTATGAAGTCATGAATTTGAAGACCCAGAACCAAGGTAAAGCACATGTCTGTAATCCCAGTACTCATATGGCATGATGAAAGGTACAGATAGGAGAAACATGCATCATACAGACACAAATGTTTTTAAACAGCATGCTAATGGAAAGAAGACAGATTAGATGCACGATTAGAAAAAGGAAGTCATTAAAACCTAAAATAAGCAAGGCTCTTCTTTCAAAGCAGTGGTTTCCAACTTGGCCACCACTAAAAAAGGGAACGAAAGGCAAGGCAAATCAAATTTTATGAGTTCTGAGTCCTGAAGTTAGCACTTCCAAGTGGCAAAGCTGGTGCTAGAGAGGGAGAGTGCTGGGTAGAGTGGGATTAGTGGGAGCCAGGGCAGACAGAAGAACCCTTTGGTGATGCAGCTCAAGGACTCCCCAGGGTGGAAGAAGTAGATGAAGACAGCAAGCTACCACAGTGCAACCGACGTAGCTGGAAAGCCCAAGGAATGGGCTGCACATCACACCCTAAGTAAGAGATCAAGGCTAACCCCAAACAATCCTATATAAGAGGAGGAGAAACCCTTTTGGTTATTTGGTTATGTCCAAAAAGAAAACCAAAGAGCCATCCCTTCTAGCAGGGGAAATAAATGTAATTACTGAGAGTCATCTTATGAAATGAGGCAATAAACTGACAGCTTAATTCTGAGCTTATGAGAGGTCTAGAATTTCTTGTCAAGGTAGGTAGGGGGAGGCCGGCTCTTCTTTAAACCCTGTTATGTTCAACATGGTTTGCAGGTCCTTTGCAAGGCACTGTGCTGGAGGAGAGCAAAGAGCTTTCTTCTTGTGCTTCTTTTTGTTGTTGCTGCTTTTGTTTTTTTGAGGTGGAAATACTTCTTGTGACAGTCATAGCTCTTGAATTTTTTGCTGCTCATACAATCAGTCCCATGAGAGTGACTTTGGCAGACAATAATGTGAATTTTGATTTAGTAGGATCCAGGGGATGGTCTAAGGGTTATTTTGAAAGAAAATCCTCATTTTTAGCTAAGCTATTTTTATTATTTACCAAATGTGCCTTTGGTTATGGCTAGCAGAGCTTTGTTAGGCATTCTTCAGATAACTGACTCTCACTGCCATTCCAGGGTTCCAGCTAGCTTGGAGAAATGGTCTTGGGGTGGGCTCTTTAAGAACATCTTCTAATGGACGGTTCTCTTTAAGAACGATAAAGAAGAGACTTTGTGGGTAAAGTTAGCTTTGCAGCACAGATACCGTGTCAGTCTCGTTGAACGCTGGGAACCTACACAGGATCCTGGTTCTGGATCTCCTCTTCTGTGGCCTGAAAGTAGGAGCACACTGCTGACAGCTCAAGGTTCAATGGTGGCTTCGCAGCACATCCTGTGTTGGGCAGGGTGATGGGACCCGGGCAGCCTGGGCTTTGTGACATGCAGGCTGTCATAAGGTCATCATAGCAGTAAGAGTTCTGATTTTGTGGTCCTGGTGAATCACACTCAGCTTGGTTTTCCAATTTTGAAGGAAGTATATATGTCAGAAAACATTTGAAATAGTATATCTATGTAAATTATCAAGATTAGCACAATTCCTGAATCTGAACAAAATGAAATATTGACTTAGATGTCCTTTGTTCGCTGAAAAAAATGTCTAGAAATAGGTCTCACTTTCTAGATGTATCTGGAGTGCTACATCTTTCAAAAACTTTTTAATGGTTTGAAAATTCATAAACCTAAGATAGGTTCCATCTAAGATAAAATTTTCAGTTAAAAAATGTGTGGAAGGTCCAGCTTCAATATCTGGAAGCAAAACTACAACAAATAACCTCATATAAGAGCATTGGACACTCTTATTAAGATGGGACGTTGACTAACACCCTTGGTTTCAGCAGTACAGCTGAACATTTCTATGCCAATGGGAAAGGCTAAACCACCATGGGAGCTTCTGAGCCCCTGCACCTTAGACGTGGAAAGTAGGTGTGATTCCAGCATGGGCAGGTGAGGCAGGTGTGCATTCTGGCTGATTTTGTGCAAGCACAGAGGCCCACAGGGCCTTTAATAAATACTGTGCTTTGTATTAAAGGATCTTAGTGTGAAATGAAAGCTTAGGGGAGATTTCTTTGTCCACCAACAGTCCCAAGAGCAAGAGCCCTAAGCTGCTTGTTCACGTACTTCAGGACCCTCCCAAGCAAGGTGGTTGGTTGTATTTGTGGTATTTTTCAAACTGCAAGTGAAGTGCTTTTTTATGAGTGTGAGACAACTTTACATATATGAAATATATTCATGTGTGTGTGTTTTCTACTTAAATACCAATATATGGCAAATTATTTTCAACTTATAAATAAAAATGGGCATCGTTGATAACTCACCTCTTTTATAGAACCAGCACAATTTTTGTTTCTTTTCCTGAACATTGTGGAGGATGTAGTGGGCTTCCAAATGTGGAGTGGGAAGAAAATGGCAGAGTTGTGCCCATTCAAGTGGGTACTTCTTGTTCCCAGCCTAGGTGTCATTCACAGTCTCTAAGCTTCTATACGGAAAGCTTTTTCCTCTTGCCCTGAAATTTCTGTGGTTTTTCCCCATAAAAAGAAAAGGAATAAAAGAGCCCGATGTTACCAAACAAGCCTTTCCTCAAAAAAGAAAAGAAAAAGGAAGTCAAAGAGATCTCTAGCATTGTCTATAATAGCTTGACCTAGAATACCCAAATGCCTGGTCCCTCTCAATGGTTAGGTCCTTTTGTCAGCCCCATTCCTATAGAAATGATGAAAGCACCCATTTCCAGTTTGATGCTACAGTCTCTTACCATCCAGCTCCTAGTTTTCTTCCCTTCCCTTTCCTCCCAACTCCAATTCACCTTCATGCACATCTGTCTCCTCTCTCTCTCTCTCTCTATTTTGTCAGGATTTACTCTCTCTCTCACACACATGCACATGCACACACACACACACACACACACACACACACACACACACACACAATCTTTAGACAGATTCTTACTCTGTAATGCAGATCAGCCTTAAACTCACAAAAATCCTCCTACCTTGTCATCCTGAGTTCTGGAATTGCAGACATGAGCCATCATATACAGCTCAAAATAGTTATTTATTTTCCTTAACTCTGTTTTCTTTTTACTTTTTTACAAATTAAAAAAAATGTAATAGCTTGGTTATACATAAGCCAGTACTTTTTTAAAACTCTAAGATTCAAAAGGTTTTAAATTTTTTTATTTATTTTTTATGTGTATGAATATACTATCTGCATGTAGGTTTATGCACCCTTGTCATGCAATGCCACAGAGGTCAGAAGAGGGTGTCAGATTCCCCTGGAACAGGGGCTGGAGAGATGGCTCAGTGGTTAAGGTCACCCACTGCTCTTGCAGAGGACCCGGGTTCGATTCCCAGCACCCACATGGTGGCTAAGAACCGTCTTTGACTCCAGTTCCAAGGGAATCTGATGCCCTCTTCTGACCTCTGAACCATTGCATGACACGGGCGCACCAACCTACATGCAGACAGTACATTCATACACATAAAAAAATCATAAATAAATTTAAAAATTAAAGAAAAGATTCAAAAGTTTCTGTACAGCAAAAGAAACAATCAGGGACAATCAGGGAAGTGAAGAAAAAAGTGGGAGAAAACCTTCACTGCTGATACATCTGACAGAGCATTAACTTCCAAAATATATAAACTACTCAAAAAAACAAAGAAGCAAGAAAGCACATGACTCATTCAAAAGATAAAGAGATGAACAGAGACTTCACAAGTGAGGAAATAGAGATAGCTGAGAAACATCTTTAAAAGTGATCAACATCACTAATAATTAAGGAAATGCAAATTAAAACCACTTTAAGATGTCATCTCATTCCAATAAGTCTGGCTAGGATCAAGAAAACAAATGATACCAAATGCTGGAGAGGTTATGGGGAAAGGGGAACACTTATCCACTGCTGGTGGGAATGCAAACTGGTATAACCATTATGGAAAGCAGTGTGAAGAACCCTCAATAGACTCAAAATGAGCCTACCACCTGACCCAGCCATACCACTTCTAGGTATATACCCACAAGACTCATCCTACCACAGAGATACATGTACACCCATGTTTATTGCAGCTCTCTTCACAATAGCAAAGGGCTGGAACCAACCCAAGTGCCCCTCATCTGATGAGTGGATAGAGAAAATGCAGTACATTTACACAATGGAGTTCTATGCAGTGGTAAAGAAAGATGACCTCATACACTTTGCAGGTAAATGGATGGAACTAGAAGATATTATGTTAAGTGAAGTAACACAGTCCCAGAAAAAAAAAAAGACAAATGGTATCCCTCAATTTTGGATGCTAGCACCAAGTACCTAGTCGTAAGGCAAACTGAGCAACACTAATGTTATATTCCTCATGATCTAAAAACAACTGTGCTCTTATATTGTGAATCCCTAGACAGGTTCTAAAACTAATCTACCATTTATTTTCAGACTATGGATTTTTGGTATATGATGGTGGGCATGTATACATATTTTAGAGTAACATAAAGTTACAATGGAAAAATGTGAATCAAGAAATATGATGTGGAAATAACACACAGTTTGTTTTCAGAAGATACAATTTTAGTACAGGTGTATCAGGCTGGTGTAACTTAGCCTTTCTGGATGCTTAATGACCATACTTAATACCCATACCAATTTGGCCGAGGGACCTAAGGGATAACTTTGTTCCTTGCCCTCAGAGGTCAACTATGTCTCAGGGGACTATGCATGGGGGCACCTCTTGAAATTTCCTGCAAATATGGGTCACCAGTCTTCCTGTGTAGGGAGGTCTTGGAGATCGACTAATGGGACTTCAGCCATTATCCAGTTTATAAATAGGAAAGTCTGCTCATGCTTCAAAAAGGGAAGCCTGGTCTAGCAAGACCTGATTTTGTCCTCGAGTGGATGGGTCTGGTAAATGAAAACCTGAAAGGAGCCAGGGGCTCACCCCCCCCAAAAAAAACCCTAAGTGACCCCTGAGGACAAGATCCTCAACTGACCCTGAGAAAACAAAAACTTTGGTTAATCTGGGCTAACTGTGTGGCCTTAAACATCCAAAAGGAAAGTAAAACCAGAAATAAATAATCAGTAAGGTCTGAGAAACTGTACTTCAGATATAAAACTTGAGATCTTAGTAAACAGACAAAAAGGAAAAAAAAAAAAAAAAGAACTGTTGTTTCACCTATTTTCAATTCTTACTGGCAAGTGCATCTACTGTGTGGCTGCCACTGCTTTTGCCATTCTTCAAAGACATGAGACACAGCTTTTTAACCCTCCAATATAAGACTCATGTCTCTCCAAGAATTTTCCAAACCTTCAATGCCAGATGGGGACTACTGAGATATCCAGTTTGTGGACTGAGCAGCTACTGGGATTTCAGCCTCTTCAGAGTGTAGACTGCCATTGTTGGACTACCCAGGCTGTGTCATGGAGTCCAGTGCAGGAAGATCAAGACAGGACACATGCTTGCTGGACCTCATTTGGGTGACCATGGTGGGGAGGGACCCCAGTGTGGAACACAGGGGCAGGATTGATGGTTGTTTGGGCTTGCCAAGGAGGAACCATCAAGCACTTCCTTGGGGAAAACATGACATCTTTTAGAGAAAAAAAAAAGAAATAAAATCCTCTAACTCAGGTGATATGTGTATGTATATGTATGTATATATTTATGTATGTATACACATATATATGTTGAAGCAATACAAGTTGGAGAGAGCAACAACAACAAAAGAACAAGGGTGGGGAAGACTGAAATAGTGAAGTTCTCCTCAAAACAATAAGCCTCTGCTTTGAAAAAAAAAACTCTGGAAAGACTCGGAAAAAGATGCAAGACATGTATGGCAGAGTGCAGGAACTCAGGTAGGGTGGGGGGAATGGAAAGGGAAGTGACTCTAAATTCAATTGAGAATTGACGTATGATGTATGGAAATAGTTTAATAACAATAATAAATTAAAAAGACAAAAAGGAAAAAAGGGTTTCAGACATGAACAGACTGCATTTTGTCAGATCCACCCCTTCAACTCTTTCCTCTCCAATACTTCCCATACCTCTCACCACTTTCCTCTCCCAAATTCATGTACTCTTTTTAAAATCCACTGAGTTCACTTAGTAATCCAAGTTCACTTAGTGATCAGAGTACGTGCACAGATATAGAGCTATCCACCAGAACATGAACAGTCCATCAGGGGCCACATCCACAGAAAACTATTTTCCCCCAGAAGATATCAATTTTCAATAGCTTCTAAATGAGGGGTGGAATATTGGTTTCTCTTCAGAACATATAAATATTTTGTCTTTCTCCCTCTACTTTATATAGACATATGTAATATATATTATTTAACAATTTCATATAGGTTTGTCATGCATTCTGATCATATTCATCTCTACACCCATTCTTATCCCTCTCCAACACCCACCAAATCCCATCCTCCTCTCAACATTTTCCCATTTCACTTTCATATCTTTTTGTTTTGTTTTTGCTTTGTGCCCCCATTGAATTTAACCCGGGCTACCCACAAGCTCATAGGTATGTGACTGTCTACCAGAGCATGGGCATCTCGCCAGTAGTTACACCACTGAAAACAATGATTCCCTTACACCCAGTAGCTAACAACTACAAATAGTTCTCTATGGAAAGATCGGGACCCACCAGCTCCTCCATCTTTCTTGACTAAATGCTGATGGATCCAGTCTTTTGATACAGCAGTCCTTTTGTTTTCTTTCTGTTTTTATTTATGTGCTTGTGTGTAGCTGTGTGTGTGTGTGTGTCTGTATGTCTATGTGTCTGTGTGTCTGTGTAGCATATGTGTATGTGTGCCCATAGAGGTCAGAAGAGAGTGCAGAAGAGTGTTGCATCCCTCAGAGCTGGACTTACAGGTGATTGTGAGCTTCCTGATGTGGGTACTGGGAACTGAAGCACCTAGAGCAGTGTTTGGAACATCAAAGATATCTTACAAATGCTATATAAAAGAAGAGGAATCCATGGCAGTTATCTATATTAGTTCTTATACTTGGTGACAGATTTGGGAAATTGAGGGTCTATGGGTGACAGCTACCATGTTCCAGCACTCTAAACCAGCAAGTTCCATTCTTGTCTCCAGCAGAACACAACACAAGAGCAATATCTAGTTTCTTAACTAATTCTACCCCGTTATCTACTCTAGAAAGTATCTCAAAATATAAATGAGTTAGGTGCAGTAAAAGAGTGAAAATACATCTGATAAAAAGAGAAAAAGTATTTCCAATATATCTGACAAAGTTAATATAGAGAACTACTATGACTCCAAAATAACTATAACAACATAATCTACTTTAAAAGTGGACAAAAAGATTTGACAGACATTTACAAATGAATTTTTTTGTCTTTTTGAGACAGGGTCTCCCTGTAACTCCAGCTGGCCTAGAACTTGCTATGTAGACCAGGATATACTTGATTCACAGAGATCTGCCTCCCTCTGCCTCTGCCTCCTAAGTGCTGGGATCAAAGGCTTACACCACTATACCCACCTTCTAAAAGAAGTTTTACAAATGACAAATAAAAGGATTCTCTACATTATGAATCATCATGGAAGTGTACATATAAACAACGATAAGATTTTATTTTTCATTATAGATCATTCTTACTTGTTTGTGGCTTTGGGGATCAAACCTGAGAATTTTCAAATGCCAGGCAAGCACTCATTCTATCTATAAGCTCTGTTCTCAGGCCTCCATGATGAAATTTAACCTCAAATTCTGTGATAGTTTGAATAAGAAATGTACCCCCATAGGCTCACATATTTGAATACTTTGTTCCCAGTTGGTGGTACTATTTGTGGAAGTTTCAAAGGTGAGCCTTGCTATCACAGAAGGTAGGCTTTGAGGGTTCATAGCCTGGCTTCCAGTTTCTCTCTCTCCCTCTATCCCTCCCTCGCTCCTTCCCTCTTTCCCAATCTCCTCTCCCTCTCTCACTCTCTTGCTTCCAGTGTGTACCAGATAGCTTTATTTATCAACCTGAAACACCTGGGCGGAGGGTACCTCAACTGAGAAATTTCCTCCATTGGACTGGCCTGTGCCCATGTCTATGGGCCATTTCTTGATTACTGAGTCATATGTGAGGGCCCAGCACACTGTTGTCAGTGCTACCCCTGGGCAGGTGGTCCTGTATTGTATAAGAAAGCAAGCTGAGCACAGGCCAGAGGAACAAGCAAGCATGTAACATACCTCCAGGGTCTGAGTTCCACGTTCCTACCTGAGGTGCTGCTTTGTCTTCCCTTGATGATGGACTGTGAGCTGTAAGCCAAATAAACCCTTTCCTCCCCAACTTGGCTTTGGTCAGTGTTTTTGTCACTGCAGTAGAAAGTAACTATGACATTTTGTGTGCTTAGAGATGTGAGCTATCGTCCTCTTGCTCTGGCTGCCTGCAACCTCCATGCCCACCTACAGCCATAATGCCCACCTGCAGCCCCCATGCCTGCCTGCAGCCTCCTTGTGCGCCTGCAGCCTTCATGCCTGCTTGCAGTCTACATTCCTCCCCCACCATTGTGGACTATTTTTGGAGCTATAAACCCAACTAAGCTATTCCTTCTATAAGTTGCCTTGGTCATGGTGCTTTTTGTTTGTTTCTGTTTTTCTATTTTTTTCTTAATTTTTATTGAGCTTTTGTGCATTTCACACATTTCTTAATCAAATTTAGACCCATTTCAAGCTATATCTATAGTAATATCAGTCAATGTGGTATTATTTTAACTAACGAATTACACACCTTGACTTACATATAAGGATTTGGTGATAGGATCCACAAATGAGGGACATAATAGGTTGTTTTTTTCTGAGACTGTATGACTTTACTTAATACAACAGCTTCTAGTTCCATCCATTTCCCTCCAAATTTCATGATGTAGTCTGTACTGATGCATAGAACTCAATTGTGTAAATGTACCGCATATTCATTATCTACTCATCAGTTGAGGGATGCTTGGATTGTTTCCAACTCTTTGCTATTGGCAAAAGAGCAGCAATAAACATGGTTGTGAAAGTATCTCTGCTATAGGATGAATCCTTTAGGTATACACCCAGGAGTGGTATGACTGGGTCAAATGATAGGTCATTTTTAGTCTTTTAAGAGTTCTCACACTGCTTTCTGCACGAGTTTGCTTTTCCACCAGCAGGGAATGAACGTTCACCTTTCCCCACAACCTCTCCAACATTTGATATCATTTGTTTTCTTGATCATAGCCAATCTTCCTGGTGTAAGATGAAATCTTAAAGTGGGTTTAAGTTGCATTTCTTTAATTACTAATGGTGTTGAAAACCATTAAAGTCGGGAACATGGCAAGGCTGCCTACTACTCTTTTTTCAATATAGTGTTTGAAACTCTTGCTAGAGCAATAAGACAAAAGAAGGAAATTAAAGGAGTACTAATTGGAAAAGAGGAGATGAACCTATCCCCCTTTGGAGATGGCATGATATTATACCTAAAGAATGCCAAAAATTCCACCAGAAAATTCCTAGAAATGATGAATAATTTCAGTAAAGTGGCAGGTTACAAAATTAATCTACAAAAATCAGTAGCCTTTCTATATGTCAACAACAAGCAATTGGAGAAGGAGTACATGGAAACTATCCCATTCACAATAGCCTCAAAAAATGTCTCAGAACAAACATGACCAAAGACATTAAAGACCTTTACAATGAACATTTTAAATCTTTGAACAAGGAGACTGAAGAAAACACCAGAAGATGGAAGAACCTCCCATGCTCATGTATTAGAAGAATTAATATTGTGAAAATAACCATTTTACCCAAGGTAATATATAGATTCAATGTAATCCCAATAAAAATCCCTGTAACTTTCTTCACAGATTTAGAAAAAAAATTCTAAAATTCATTTGGAAAAAAGACCCTGGATAGCCAAAACATCCCTGAGTGAAAAGAGCAACACAGGGGGGATTTCTATACCAGACTTCAAACTATATTACAGAGCTATAGTCATAAAAACAGAATGGTACTGGCACAAAATCGACCTGTAGAGCAAAGGAACAAAACTGAAGATCCAAACTTAAGTACATGTAATTTCAGCCACCTGATATTTGACAAAGGACTCAATGGAGAAAAGACAGGATCTTCAGCAAATGGTGTTAGCAAAGTTGGATCACCACTTGTAAAAGAATGAAACTAAACCCCTACCTTTCACCTTGCACAAAAGTGAACTCTAAATGGATCAAATACCTCAATGTGAAACCTGAAACTCTGAAAATGTTAGAAGGAAACATTGTCAGTAAACTATAAGACATAGGTGTAGGAAAAGACTTTCTAAATCAGATGGTAGTTCCACAGGAAATAAGGTCAACAGTCAACAAGTGGGACCTCAAACTAAAAAGCTTCTAGTCATGGTGTTTTATCACAGCAACAGAAAAGTAACTAATACATACTCAATATAATGGTTGCTACTAAAGCAAAAGAAGATGGTTATTAACAAGATTGTGGAAAAATTTGAACCTTTACATACTATCGATAGGAGTGTTAATAAGTACAATTAGTATAGAAAGCACTAAAGAGCTTTCTCACAAAAATGAATATAGAACCTCCATATGATCCCACAATCCTACTTCTGGGTATTTATATCTTAAGGAACTGAGAAAAGGATCTTGAAGAGATATTTGCATACACATCATTGTAGCATTATCCACTAGAGACAAGAAGTGGAGAAAATTTAAATATCCATCCACAGATGAATGCATTTAGAAATTATATATACACAAACATACATATGAAGTAGAATAGTTTCAAGTTTAGAAAAAAATAAAATTTCGTTTATCATTCTTTTGATTTTATATTACTCTAAAATATGCATACATACCCTCCACCCATATACCAAAAATTCCAAAGTTTGAAAATAAATGGTAGGTTAATTCTAGAACCTGTTAAGGGATTCACAATGCAAGAGTACAATTGTTTTCAGATGATGAGGAATATAACATTAATGCTGCTCAGTTTGCCTTACAACTAGGCATTTGGTGCTAGCATACACAGATGAGGGATACCATTCATCACTTGATATTCTGGGACTGTGTTACCTTCACTTAACATAATTTCTTCTAGCTCCATCTATTTACCTGCAAAGTTCATGATGTCATCTTTCTTTACCACTACATAGAACTCCATTGTTTAGATGTACCACATTTTCTCTATCCACTCATCAGTTGAGGGGCCCTTGGGTTGGTTCCAGCTCTTTGCTATGGTGAAGGGACGTGCAATAAACGTGGCTGTACATGTATCTCTGTGGTAGGATGAGTCTTGTGGGTATATACCCAGGAGTGGAATAAAATTCTCTTTTTTCTGACTTAGAGTCTCCCTCTGTAGCTCATGCTAGTCTGGAGCACATTATGTAGTCCAGGTTGGTTTTAAACTCGTGGAAATCCACCCACCTTAACCTTCCATGTGTTGGGATTATAGGTGTATGCCATTACACTCAGCCAAGACATGTTACAACATGAATGGAATTTAAGCACATTAGTCTGAGTTAAATAGGCCAGCCACAAAATAGCAAATGCTTCAGGAGTGTACTTCAGTAAGCTTTTTAAAGTAGTCATCAGCCCCTTAGAAAGAGAAAACAGAATGGTAGTTCCCTAGGGCATGAAAAAAGGGGAAGTAGGAGTTGATATTCAGTAGGTATAGAGATTCGGTTTTCAATGATGAAATTCTGGATCTCGGTTGCACAATATGGTGTATATAATTAACAAAATTTCGCTGTATACTTAAAAATGCTTAAGATGACAACTTTTATGTTATATGTTTATTACTATAATAAAAATACAAAGGAGGGAAGGAATGTTATTAAAGAAGCAGTCTTGAACACTTTATAAAGTAGTTAAGTAAATGATTCCCAAATTTCAGGTATTCAAATTGGTTCTGTAATAAATTTCTCACAGTTGCTTCCTGTACAAGTGTGACCCAATGAGAGTCACACAGAATATTCTGAAAGACTAAAAGCCACTAGAGAATAAGAGATAGAACAGGGAGCAGGACAAGCTTGTTGCTACTCTTAAATGTACTGAAGTACACATTGGTTTCAAATTGGAGGTACTATTTGGCAACATCTATGTTAGTTTCACCTGTAAGTTTCTTTCAAGAGAGGACATTCTTTTTTTATGTGTATGAGTGTACTGTCTGCATGTAGGTTGGTGCACCCATGTTGTGCAATGCCGTGGAGGTCAGAAGAGGGCGTCGGATTCTCCTGGAACTGTAGTTAAAGACTGTTCTTTGCCACCATGTGGGTGCTGGGGACCGAACCCGGGTCCTGTGCAAGAGCAGTTGGCACTCTAAACCGCTGTGCCATCTCTCCAGCCCCAAGAGAGGACATTCTTATTGAAACTGAATGTCAGATATTATAATAAAACTTGTTTCTAATAGAAAGAGTGGATGAGAACTTTTTAAAATGGACTTCCTTAGAACTCATGACACTCTATATTGAATTTGCATCTGTTTTAGAGGCCATTTTAGCTTAAGAGTTTAGATTCTAAAGCTGGGCATTGTCATGCATGCCTTTAATCCTAGCAGTCAGGAGGATCTTTGTGAGTTTAAAGGCCAGTCTTGTCTACATAAGGAGTTCCAGGCCAGCTTGGGCTACAGGGAAACTCTGTCTCAAAAAGACAAAGTTTAGATTCTAAAAACATTTCTTTCAGTTTTCTAGTTTTGAGAATAAGTATTCTAGACAAGACTTGAATATCTTTTCTTTGTCCATCAGCAATTTTCAAACACTCTAACAAAGTTTTACTAAACATGGTAAGAAATCACTTTCTTTTTCTAATCTGGTGTAACAGAAGTAACATTAGAACCCTTAGAGATTACACTTCTGTAAGAACGTACATGTGGATGGCTAAGAATTAAGTTTGCTAAGATTCAGAAAACTCAGAAAGTATCCCCCTGACTCTTTCATAGCTTCTTCCTTGTAAAAATGGTAATCATTAAATTTACTGTATCCTAGGTCTTATGGCTGAGTTATTTTAATGCATGCCTTATATGACCTCTGACCCAAGACTGAATCTGAATGGTGATACAAACAAATGGTAGCATAATCAAGATGTGACTTAGGCACTTGTGTTAGCTAAAGAAATTTCAGACTCACTCACCCTCACCTGCTATATTACAAGTTGGCATCTCTAAAGCTAACTTGACATTTACTGTAGAACATCTGAGGCAAGGTGCTTTGTGTCATAGCACTGAAAACTAGAAATGAGACAAGATCATAATCTTAAATGAGGGCTGTTAAAGTGATATTTTGACCAGATACACAGAAGGGCCCCACTCCAGGTAGAAGCCATGGTTCACTTTGTACACTATGAAGTCTCTTATCTGCTGCGAGCCTCCCTTATGCATTAAAATGAAATACTCTACAGTAAGTGACCGAGAGAGCAATGATGCATACTTAAGGAACTTTGAGTCACTTCTGTATGCACAATCTTGGGGAATTCACATGACCTCTCTGAGCCACATTATTTCCTCTGTATGAGCAGAGAGGCAATAATTGTATCTGTCTGATAAAATTGTGCTAAAGATTTAATTAAATATGTAAAGTGCCACAAAAGTAGCAAACAGACAGTAGAGGCTTGATAAATGGTAGTAATTTAGAAAACATTTAGAAAGTAATCTAGGGCCCAGGAGTGGTGGTGCATGCCTTTAATCCCAGCATTCAGGAGGCAGAGGCAGGCGGATCTCTGTGAGTTCAAGGCCAACTTGTTCTATGTAGCAAGTTCTAGGACAGCTGGGGCTACAGGGAGACCCTGTATCAAAAACAGCAAAATAAAGAAGGAAGAAAGAAAGAAAGAAAGAAAGAAAGAAAGAAAGAAAGAAAGAAAGAAAGGCTAGATGAGGATAAATAACTATTTTATTTATAATTGGTCCAAGATTTAATCATGGTTTCAAATTAAACACCCTTATTAAGAAAACATTAATCATTATAAGGCAATAGTAGTCAATAATCAATTAGGGAAAATATGTTCTCTCCATTAAAAAAATGCAAAGCTTTAAAAACAATTTTAATGTAAAGGGACAAGGGGGGTAATTGTGAGATCACAGTAAAAAATGGACTGGACTTTTATTTTATCACAATTTTTTTGTAAGCAAACCTCTTCAACTAGACTTGAGGACCCTAGGTTGTACAAGAATTGGAGTCAGATATTTGCTAATTGGGTTTACATGGATACTCCTTATGTTTATTGCCTATGTTTACTAACTGTTCAAATAAAAAAAAAACAGAAAGAAAAAAAAAGTAGGCTGGGGATTTAGTTGAGTAAAAGGGCTCTTACCTAGTATGTGTAAATTCTTAAATTCAATCCCAGTACCACATACACATATAAAGCGTATATACTCAAAAATAAATAAATACGAACAATCTTCGACCAGCAGACTGCTTAGCAGGACATATTTACTTAAAGTTCAGTTCAAAGGAATTAATATCTGAACTGCTCCATGTAACACACTATTAGAAAACATAGTTAAACAATAGGGGGGAACAATTTTCCTTCTTTTTTTTTCGGTGTTTTTGAGACAGGGTCTCCCTGTAGCCCCAGCTGGCCTGGAACTCTCTTTGTGGACCAGGCTGGCCTCGAATGCACAGAGATCTGCCTGCCTCTGCCTCCTGAGTGCTGGGATTAAAGTCATGCACCACCAACCCAGGCCTATTTTCCATCTTGTAACATACTCATGATTGATGGTTTCATCTATCAGAGTTTCGAGAGGAGTTAGAGTGGGCCATCTGGGATAGGACTGTTGGAATGACTACTTAGGACTTCAGTCATAAAAGGCTGAAGTCATATCAGAGAATCTTCCTTGAGATAACTAAGACAGAAAAAAGATGATAGGTTAAATAGAAACCAAAGCTCTTCAAAAGCTATGACACTGAATCAGAGTCATTTAAGATTAAGTCCAAAGTACTGAGAAGTTGAGAAAATATCAGGGATCCACAACCAGGAAAAAAAACAGAAGAAAATAGAAGGTCAGGAGTGACTAAAGAATATCCATTGTTGTTTAAAAAACTGTAAGGCAGGGCTGGAGAGATGGCCTAGTAGTTAAGAGCACTGATTGTTTTTGCAGAGGACCCGGGCTTGATCCCCACACCCACATGGCGGCTGAGAACCGTCTTTAACTCCAGTTCCAGGGGAATCCGACGCCCTCTTTTGACCTTCATGGCATCGCATGACACGGGTGCACAAACCTACATGCAGACAGTACATTCATACACATACAAAAAGAAAATACAAGAAAATAAAAAGGAACTGTTTAAAAAATACCTGTAAGGCATGCCGTGGTCAAATTTATATATTCAAAACCACAAGATACAGTATTTGGATAAGTGCCTTCTTTTCCATTTTAAGTTTCCATTCCAAGACAATAAAAGGGCTCCACTGCACTGCCCAGTTAGCCAAATTATAAGAATAAAGAGCTAAAAAGTTTGATTTATATCACTCAACCTTGCCTAAACAATAAATGACTTTCTAAAATTGTTGACATTAAGTGAATACTGAATAACAGAAAAATAGTATACATAATGTATTACAGTTGACCTTTTAAAAACTTATTATTATTATTATTATTATTATTATTATTATTACTGTGAGTGTGTATGTATTTGTGTGGGTGCATGCATGGCAAGTGTGGGAGATAACTGATAGGACTCAGTTCTCTCCTTCCAACACGTGGGTCCAGAAAACAAACTCAGGTCCCCAGGCTTGGCAGCAAGAACTTTTACACAGTGAGCCATCTTTCTCGCCTGTGATGGTTAATCCTGTGTGTCAACTTGACTGGACTAAGGAACAAATAAGAGAAAAAGGATGTTTGGATTGGACCACCTCAACCCGGATGGCCCACCCCAAATGTGGGCGTTACCTTCTGCCGGCAGGCAGTATAAAAGGCCACGGCAGAAGGAGCTCGTCCCTTTTTCTCCTGCGGCTTGACTCTCTCATCTGGTGAGTTTGTCTTGCTGCTGTGATCAACCTTTCGGATCCCAGCTTGTACTGAGACAGGCAAATCTCCTGGAATCCATTCGGGTCTTCAGCACTGGATTGGGACTACTGAGACATCCAGCCTTGCGGACTGAGCAGTTTTCTGGATTCTCTCGGCCTTTCCAGTGTGGTGCAGGAAGCAAAAATTTTCCTACTGGGTCACTAGGGGTGATAGTGAGTGGAATCATTCCCACTTCCACCCCTTGGTTCCTGGACCCATGAATTCTGGCTATAGGAGAAACAGTACCATATAGTGGATGCTGATTCAAAGCATATACTGCTTGCTGGAGAACCTTGCCCCAGCCCTCCAGGGTATTGCTACCTAATTGGCAGCACTGAATCGCCGAAGACCAGATGAGCTTAGTTACCATAATTATCATAATGGTTGGCAAAGGCAAAACAATACCTATAATGGCATGACCCGAAATGATCTTTGGAACTGGCTAATTAATCATGGCGTTCCCAGGAACCAATTACATTAAGAAGCCTATATGTTTTTATTTGATCTGCATAAGCAGAAAAAGCTCTAGAACAAATGACCGGAAGTCAACATTTGATTTTAGGAGTAGCGAATTCCGTCCAGTTAACCAGTTTCCAGACTTGAGACAGTTCACAGACCAGAAACCCCTGAATGAAGGGGTGGCCGGGTTCCAATGAGGAAGGCCCTTGTCACACTACCAAAGAAGTTTGACTGTGGGCCCATGGTCATGGTATCCACTGGCTTTACCATGTTCCCCACCACCCCGAAAGCATCTGGCTTGATAGAACGATGGCATGGCCTCTTGAAGACACAATTACAGTGCCAATTAGGTAGCAATACCCTGGAGGGTTGGGGCAAGGTTCTCCAGCAGCCAGTATATGCTTTGAATCAGCTTCCACTATATGGTACTGTTTCTTCTATAGCCAGTATTCATGGGTCCAGGAACCAGGGGTTGGAAGTGGGAGTGATTCCACTCACTATCACCCCTTGTGACCCAGTAGGAAATTTTTGCTTCCTGTAACCATGACCTTGCGTTCTGCTGGTTTAGACGTTTTGGGGCTCCAATGGCGGGAGTGCTTTTGCCAGGAGATACAAGCAAACGTTCCATGAACTGGAAGATAAGACTTCCCCCTGGCACTTTGGGCTTCTACAGCCCTTAAGCCAACAGGCTAAAGAAGGAATAACAGTAGTAGGAAGAATTATTGATCCAGAGTACCAGGGGGAAATTGGATTTTTCTCCACAATGGGGGCAAGGAAGATTATGTCTGGAAGGCAGGAGATGTGTAGGGCGCTTCTGGTGCTACCATGTCCCATGATTAATGTCAATGGGAAACCCCAACAACCCAAACCAGACAGGACAATAAATGGCCCAGAAACCTTCAGGGATGAAGTATGGGTCACTCCTCCAGTGAAAGAGCCAAGACCTGCAGAGGTGCTTGCTGTTGGTGGAGGAAATACAGAATGGTCTCAGTAGAAGAAGGTAGTTGTAAATATCAGCTGAAGCCACATGACCAGTTGAGAAAACCGTGGATTATAATAGATATTAATTTTGTCCTATTTGGTTAAGAATGTGCTTGTTCATATTATCTATATATATATATATTATATATCTATATATACTGTATATTAGCGGATAATTGTGTTGTTCCCTTTAGAATGTGCAACTGAGATAAGTGTTAAGTGTTGTCATATTTTGGTTATACGATACTGAAAGGCTAAGTGTTCCTCAAGGACATTAACACCTACTCTAAGATATAATGCTTTGCTATTGCACATGAGACACTTATAACATGTTAGATGGAATTATGACCCTGCCATCGTTTGCAATTGACATTTAAGCATAACATAAGGAGAGGCTATTTATTGGGTGTCAAGTTGACAAGGGGTGGACTTGTGGTGGTTAATCCTGTGTGTCAACTTGACTGAACTAAGGAACAAATAAGAAAAAAGGGGTGTTTGGATTGGACCACCTCAACCCGGATGGCCCACCCCAAATGTGGGCGTTACCTTCTGCCGGCAGGCAGTATAAAAGGCCACGGCAGAAGGAGCTCGTCTCTTTTTCTCCTGCGGCTTGACTCTCTCATCTGGTGAGTTTGTCTTGCTGCTGTGATCAACCTTTCGGATCCCAGCTTGTACTGAGACAGGCAGATCTCCTGGAATCCATTCGGGTCTTCAGCACTAGATTGGGACTACTGAGACATCCAGCCTTTCGGACTGAGCAGTTCTCTGGATTCTCTCGGCCTTTCCAGTATGGGGCAGCTGCTGTTGGACTCCTTGAACTCTGTCACATGAGCAAATCAATAAATTGTATATAGCTATATATTCGTCCTGTTACTTCTGTTTCTTTAGAGAACCCTGACTAATACATCGCCCAATTTACTAGTATTTTAGGAGATAAGGAAATGAAGGATGAGAGAAGTGTCAAGTTCAAGTTGCTGCCTAAAGTCAACCAGTAATAAGAGCCAGGATTTCAGGCATGGTTTGTCTGGCCTGTGTTTTTCAGTATTATGTATGATGATTTTTTTTGTTGATCCACAAATTATAAGCATAGCCCAGGGTGAGCTGTTTTACAAATATGTATCATTAGCTATATCATGAACTGAATGTGGGTGGCCCAGAGCAAATCCATCACCACCTAAGGGGAAAAACACAACAATTAAGGCCAGGTCCTGATGATGCCCTTCTTGTTGTGCACATGCTCTTTATTCTGCCAAATTTCACAACAGAATGCCAACATTAAATTGTCATTTAAAGATCTAGTTAATTGGTAATTTGGAACAGCTACCATGCAATCTCTATTAAAAGCTCAGTGAAAAAAAAACAACAGTGATGGTGGTTTATATGGTTTCTGTAACACCATTTTTATTGTTTTATTTAACATTATCCAGCATCCTCTTATCTTTAGTGTCATTTTAATTTTATTTTAATAATTCACATTTTGAGAACTTCATTCATGAATACTATATTTATATAAATTTCCCCTCCTCTTCCCCCTTCAACATTTCCCATGTTCTCACTCCCTCTCAATATTCTGACCTCTTCTCTATTATTGGTACACATACACACAAATGTATATATTTATAAACAACTTACTGAGTCCATTTATTGGTGCTTGTGTGTACATGTGCTGAGAGCTGACCACTTACGATTAGCTAGCCTGTTTGGGTCTCTTCCCTGGAAAAAACTGATGTTCCCTTTCTCAGCAGCCTTTGGCTATGTGTAGGTCTTCATCTAGAGGTAGAATTGTGAAATTTCCCCCACCCACATTGACATGTCAACTGGTGTTGTCATTATGCAGGTCTTATTTAGGCAACCATATTGTTGAGATGTCATGGGTACAGCTTCCCTGTCTTGTCTGTAATACACTATGTAGCACTGAGTGTCTTGGCCTTCTATCTCTTACAGCCTTTCCATCCCTTGTTCTCTGATGTTCTCTAAGCCTTAGGTATAGGGTTGCATTTTAGATGTACCAGTGGCACTGGATATACTAGGCACTCTATGGTCACTTCTTTCATGATGGATGAAACCTATCCTTTTCTGTAGGTATAAGGTAAGTATTTTGAGTATAACTAGAAATTATATTGGCTTATGGAAATGATAGTAGGAAGTTCTCCTCCAGGGTCTATGGCCTCTCTAGCAACAGGTATTTGACTAGGTTACAGTATCAGTAATACATGAATTCACTCCTACTGAACAGGTTTTAAACCCAATTAGACAGTTGTTGGTTACCTCCAAGATAAAAGTGCTACCATTGCACCATTAGAGATATCTTGCTTGGTCAGTCATTGTTGTGGTTCATTGGTTTTACAGCCGAGTAGGACTATTGATTGCTTTTTTTTCCTTCCAATACTATGAGAACTAAACCTCAGGGAGACTTCCATGTCAATTTCAGCTCAATACCTGGCTTTCCAGCTCATTTCCTCCAAGTCCTGTGTCCAAAGTGTGTAGTATCTTCAGAAATAGGGCCTTCATGTTCTGGGAGGCAACCAATGTCAATGGAAATAGCCTATATTGTTTGGGGAGTCACTTGGACTGCCCTGAGCAACAACTAAAAGGGATACTTTCCATGTGTGGCACTGGAGTTTTGGTTAGATAGTCTATGGTTCCTGGGGGAAGCATTATCACCATATGTGCCATGAGTCCGTTTGAAATTTATACATATTTAAATAAGCTTATAACATAATATTCCCTGTTCAATTTCCAAGTTCTATGCTGATTTTTGTCGGATTGTGTTCGCATGGGTCTTAGGCATGCTTTCAACATTTCTGTAGGTTCATCTGAAGGAAGTCCACATAAGCATGAACTCTCTGTATCCTTGTGGTCATGCACCAATTCTGGCTATTATAATCTGCCCTCCCCTTTCACAATTGTCCATGAACCTTGGGTGGGTAAAGTTTAATATGAGTCCTATCCAGGTACATGTAGTCCGAAGGCTCTTATTCTCTACATTTTGTCCAGTTGTGGCCTTCTATATTCACTGCTCTCTTGTTGCAGGAGGAAATTTTCCTTGGGGGAGTTGAGAGATGCATTTTTAGTCTCTCTTCCCTCTGTTCTCATATGTTCTGTCAGCCTTAGTTATATAGGTTCCATGGTAGATGTGTCACTCAGGGTTAGGCACATCCCAGAAACATTCTCTGTGTGTGACTAGTTGGGGAACTCTGTAATAGTCCCCGTCTCTTGCAAAAAGCAGTTTATTTGATGAATGGTGACTGGTTTAATTGTCTGTAAATGAGGATCCATATTTGACATGCAGTAAGATATGACATTTGTCTACGTATGTAACAGACATAAGGTTTTGCATATTATCTATGACATCCACATCCATGTGTGTTTGGATACATTACAGAGCTACACATGAGTTTCCTCCCATTGAGAGGGCTTCAAGTCCAATTAGATAGCTGTTGAGCACTCCCAAGATAAAAGTGCCACTATTGAACTGATACAGTTTGCTGCACTGGTCATTGTTGTAGTTACTAGGCATTATGTCTGGGGCTGGATCACTGGCTGATGTTCTCCCTTAGCAGCTTGGATAGTATCCAGCTTGGATAGTATCCTCTAGAACTATGAGAGCTAGTCTTTGGGAAGGAGGCTTCCAGGTCAGTCCCAGCTGCCTTGCTCCAAGTCCTGTGTCTAAATGTATGCCCTGCTGTAGTAGCCTGTATGCTGAGAATTACACAGTGTGCCTGCGCAGAGCTTATTTCCCCTCATCAACCTAACCCGCCCTAGGCAGGTGACCATAGCGACAGCTGAGTCAGAGAGACCTGGGCAAATCACAAGGCGACATGATGACCGCACTAAGAGGAGAGCGGAAGGCAAACAGTATATAAACCCTAAATTTCCCCAATAAATGAGTCTGTGGCAGCTCACCTTCTGCCTGCTTTCACCCAACTCCCAGGGTCTGAATGTTGACTCTGTGCCTCTTACCCCCTTTCATTCACAATCAGACAACTAAGTTCCCCAGCAGGCCTGCGGGATTGACAACACCCTGCCTTTAGCAATAGGGCCTTACCTTCAAGCTCTGACATAATCAAGGGTGGTGGAAATAGCCTATATAATTTTGGGAGTCTCTTGGACCACCCTGATCACCTACTCAGAGTAAGGGTTCACTTGTCTGGACTTGTGTTTCTTTTTATAAAGCCATCAGCTATACACATGCACTCATGTACAGATATTGTATGTGTACATTTCTTTTTTATTTTATTTATTATTTTTATTTTATGTATATGAGTGTATTGCTTGCATGTGTGTAAGTGCACCTGTGTTATGCAATCCAATGGAGGTCAGCAGAAAACATGAGATTTCCCTGGAACTGGAGTTACAGAGGATCGTTAGCCATCATATGGGTGCTGGAATCAAACCCTGGTCCTCTGCAAGAGCAGTCAGTGCTCTTAACCACTGAGCCATCTCTCCAGCCCCCTCCCCATATTTGTATATTTCAGTGGACTTTTGAACTAATAGATTTTGCTCTGATTTTTCATACCAATTAAGCATTATTTATCTCACATCTCTCTCTCTCTCTTCTCTAGCCCTCACTCTTCCCTCCCTCCCCCGTTAGAGTAACCTAATATTTCCATCTTTCCCATTGACAATACCTGCCTCATGTTATTGTCCCTCCTTCTTCCCCTTTACCCTCATGGTTCCTTGTATATATTTCCCTCCTCCCTTGCCAGTTAACCCCCCCCTTTCCCCCATTTCTCATTTAGCAACATCTCTTTCAATCTGTTCCCCTCCCCTGGCTCTTTCTTTCACTTTAACACCATGGTTCCTTTCCATTTTCCTGTCTCCTTCCTATTGTTACATCAGGATATATATTCACATCTGGAGATTTGAAGCTAAGATCCAGAAATGAAAGAAAAAAGTCACTTGTTTGTGTGAGTCTGTGCTACTTTGCTTAGTACAGCAGTTTCTAGTTCCACCTTTTACCTGCCAATTTCATCATTTTGTCTTTCTTTTTTGTAATTTTTAAATTCAATTTTGGGGTATTTTATATAGAGCAACTTAATTATCTTTATATCTCTTCCAATAACATGCTTCCATAGCCCCCCACTGGAATTCATACATTTTTGTCATTTTGTTAAGGTTTTATCATGTCAAGTTAGTGTCCCAGATGTCCCTCAGTGCACTTTCATCAACTGAAATCTAGTCAGCCAATCTAGAGTCCCTCCCTTTAAGAAGACCAGTTCACTGGGCATGGTGACATATGCCTTTAATCCCAGCACTTGGGAGGCAGAGGCAGGTGGATCCCTGTGAGTTCAAGGTCAGCCTGGTCTACATAGTGAGCTCCAGGCCAGCTGGGACTAAAGGGAGACCCTGCCTCGAAAAGACCAAGAAGAAGAAGAGGAGAAGGAGAAGGAGAAGGAGAAGGAGGAGGAGGAGGAGGAGGGCGAGGAGGAGGAGGAGGAGGAGGAGGAGGAAGAGGAGGAGGAAGAAGAAGAAGAAGAAGAAGAAGAAGAAGAAGAAGAAGAAGAAGAAGAAGAAGAAGAAGAAGATCAGTTCTTCCTCACCCAGCAGTAATCAGCTGCCAATAATTCTTCAGCTAACATTGGGGCCTGCTGCCTATTTCCACGGTTCTGTGCTGTTACCCTGCCTTTTAAAGAAGACTTTAGAGAGATAAATCCCCCTTTTCCTACCATCAGCAACAGTGATATTTCTCCAAAGATTAGATTTTAAATAGCATTGTCATTAACTGGGGAGATTTAAAGCTTCATATAAGGAGGCTTTGGCCCAAACTCCTTACAGTAAGACATAGGTGTTTAAATTGAGCACTGGAATAAAAAAAAATAAAATAAAAATTAAAAAAAAAAACTTTTATCTCCCCCAGGTGATCTACAGTGCAATCACTGTGCTCTAGTTTGCTTTCACCGTGCATTACAAAACACTGTGACCGGGCTGGAGAGCTGGCCTAGCGGTTAAGAGTGCTGACCGCTCTTACAGAGGACCCGGGTTCGATCCCCAGCACCCATATGGCGGCCAAGAACCGTCTGAAACTCCAATTCCAGGAGAACTCCAGTTCCAGGGGAATCCGACACCCTCTGCTGACCTCCGCGGCATTGCACGACACGGGTGCACAGACTTGCATGCAGACAGTACATTCATACACATACAGAAAGAAATAAAATTTTAAAAAAAATTAAAAATACAAAACACTGTGACCTATACCAACTTGGGGAGCAAAGGGTATTGGCTCACATCTACTGGGCTCATCACTGAGGGAACACGAGGTAGGAACTCAGGGCAGGAACCACGGGCCATGGAGGAATGTGGCTTACTGGCTTGCTCCCATGGCCCATGCTCAGCCTGCATTTTTATATAATACAAAACAGCCTGCCCAGGGGTGGCAGCACCCACAGTGGGCTAGGCCCTCCCACATCACTCAACTATCAAGATAATACTCCACAGACATGACCACAGGCCAGTCCAACTGCCCAGTTGAGGCTCCCTCAACCCAGGTGTGTCAGGTTGACACTAAAGCTGTCCAGCACACAGTGATAAACCGATCAGGTTTAAATGTTACTTCTTTGAAAAAATTCTGAATAAACTCAGAGTCATCATTGTGCTTCTCCTATTACCAAAATGTGAGTACTCTGAGATACTCATTATTCTGACTAACCTCACTCTTGACTCAATTTTATTTCTCCCTCTTTTCCCCCCACCCTTGTAGTACCTTACCTAGTAACCAGAGTTTGTGGTATATCAAGACTGTATGTTTCAATGTAATCTGTATTTTTGGAGCATGTCAATTAATGCGTGCCATCAAATAGATTATAGTAAAAAGTCACTATGTTAGCAAGTTATAAAATAAAAAATATTCTTCATTTCTCTCTTTTTAATGATTTTTGAGAGATGGTAGCACAGTAGAACTCCACTCTGTAGCCCACTGGAACTCCCTATGTACCCCAGGCTGATTTTGAGTCCATGTCAATTCTCCTGCCTCAGCCTCCCAAGAACTGGGGTTACAGGCATGAGCCACCTCTTCCATCCACTCCATGTTTGCAAAATTTTAACAGCACAAAGTTCTACCCTTCCATTTTGTACTACTGTGCTCCCAGTAATGAATGCCCAAATAAACAAATATGAATATTGCTGGTTTAGTTTATTCCTAATTCATTTTTTGATTCTCCTATAAGCACAGCACTTAAGAAGTCAGGCAGATTGTTCAAATATGTCATGGCATGTTAGAATAAAGCTTGGATTCACAAAATGAAAATTTGGTTCTTGGCAAACTAAACTGCCTCAGTTAATGTACTTAACTGAGTAGATCTGTAATCTTTTGCAAGTCAGCACCTTGGGACTTTGGGGCACTTTCTTTCACCTCAAATAACTAGACAGTAGTGAGAATTGAATTAAATTCCTTTTCTCTCTACCAGCTTTGAAACCAATGATTATCAGATCTTATTTTGCCACTTTGGAGTTTTAAACATTTTTCTCTAAAATTACAGTTAGGAGAAGAGCATTTATAATGGCAGTTTTATGAGTTTTATCATGCAGCATATATAGACATCTTTAAATGTGTTCTTAAAATTCAAGACATCTAGTATATTGAATCAGTAAATCAATCACAACCCAATTAAAAGAGAATTTAATATTAAAAACTATTGGATTTATGAAAGGGAAAAGGGGAAACATTGAAATATCACAAACAATGCTAACATTGGGAAGTAGGTAATACCCACTATGGGTAAGGAGAATGCATGAGGAGAAATTTCTGTGGTAGCAGTTTTTCTGCATGGTGCTCTGATAGTATTTTGAAGGGACAAGAACTTGCCGCTGGTGGAGTAGGGTGATTCTTTCAAAGCACTGTCTCTTGCTACCTCTATTGCTACTGCTGCAGTTGAAGCCCCTATCATTTCACTTCTTGCCTAAAGAGAATATCCTCCCAACTGGTATTGGAATATCTCTCTTTGTTTGCACATTTGCGCACCCGCAAATCATTCTCTATTCATGTTACAGAACGGATTTTTAAAAGATTGAGCCTCAAGAGGTTTGGAGGAGGTATGTTAAGAAGCCAGAAAGATTTTTCCAAGCCATAGAAGATTGGTATGTCTGTGCAGTGCCTGAATTAACTCATTATCAATATTCTGCACCCCATCCACTGTGTCATCACCTGTCTGTCAAGACTCTGGAACCAGAGTAGTTTTAACTTCTGTGCTATTCTACAGGCAACTGTCATTGCTATGCTAGATGCCTGTTAAGATAATCAGCAAGTGTTCAGGTTTGGTGAAGATACAGAAGGGGCAAGCAGTTACCCTAATGATGGATCTGACCCACGTCGCAGCTATCAAAGCTATCATATATCAGTATATAGAAGAGATTTATCATTGAATCCCCAAATCAGACCCCTCTTCTACTAAAACAAGAGATTGCCTCCACAATCAGGACTGAGAATCATACCAACTGTCAGTTCATCTCTTGAAGCCACAGCCACCCTATTTGCAGATCATATGTCATGCTCTTGGCTTCCCTGAGTTGGCAGTAACTGAGCATTCTGTGCCAAGTCACAGAAGACTGTGTCCAGACAGGAGAACACTGAGTTGAATTCGGGTGGAAGCTGAAGTGCTCATAAAATTGCTTTACCTTTTCCCCGGAGGTTGATTTTGGCTTCCCTTGATTAATTCCTCCTACTCCAATCCCCCAGCGAACTCTGTGTATGGGAACTTTTAAAACTACAAAGGAAAGAACACCTTGCCCTCAGAGCCTGGTGCTTGTTGTGTCCTGGTTCCTTTGCATGGTTTGGCCTTTGGCAGTGTACTCCCTCCTGCACATTAGGTGATATGGCTATGCTTGAACTGGTTTTGAGGTCTTAGTGAAGCCTGGCTAGAGTGCAATTGAATGTATTTAATTTGAAGCAACTTTTGAATGTTTATCATAATAGAAAATAAAGTGATTTTTCTTTGAAAATATGTTTTTAAATTTTTTATTACATATATCTATTTGGGAGGGCTTGGGGGTATGCCATGCATACATGTTTTCTTTTTAACTGCCAGTTTACACAAGTCATCAGGGTGTATTTTAAGTTCTAACGTTGGGTTATATATTGCATCACTTGAAAAGACCAAGAAGATCTTTGTTGTGAATGATACATGTACGAAAGTTGTGTTTCATTAAAATTTTTATTACATGTATTCATTTGTGTGGGGTGTGAAGGTGGGAATGTATGTCATGGAACAAAAGTGGAAACCATAGGACAACGAGTCAGACTTGGTTCTTTCCTTGCACCATGTGGGTTCCAAGGATTAAACTCAGGGCTTCGGGTTTGGGGGCAAACACCTTTACCCAATGTTCTGTCTCACCAGCCCCAGATTATTACATTTTTAAAAGAGCAGATCATGTTCTTTGCTACTTGAAACTTTTTCCGTTTTGTGTGTGTGTTTTTTTCATTTGTTTTTTATATGAAGTCTCACTATGTAGCCCAAGCTGGCCTGAACTCAGGATTCTTCAACTGCCACCTCCTGATGTAGGATTTCCAGGTGTGCATCACTATTACCCATCCTGTTGCTTGAAATTCTTGAACTGATTCTCTCTGCACTAAGGAAATAAAACTTGAGCTTCTTTTCCATGATGTAAAAGGGGCTGTGTGACCCTATGATCGCCCATCTCACCAGCCAAATTTCATTGCCTTTTGCTGTCTGGCCTCTACATTCCAAATATACTGACCTTGTTCTCTGCTCTTCCAATCTGCAATCACTCATTCTGCTTCAGAAACTTTCCACATGCTGTCTCTGCTGCAATGGAAATATTCCTGTTCTTTTATCTATTTAATGCTTAGCCTTCAAATCTTGAGTCAAATGTCAGGTCCTCAAAGAAATGTTCTCGGGTTAAATGAGGTCCCATTCCCACATATTCTCAGGATACCACAACAACCTTTAATCATAGCAAGTACATAAGTATAACTCATCCACTCATTTGACTAAATCTAGTTTGTCCATTGAGCTGCAAATTTCTTGAAACCTGAACCTTGCCAACCTTGCTCAGTAATATAGATCTTATATGAAGCATGTATCAGACAATCACCACACATGTTTCCGAATTGAATTACTGGATTACTTTAAGGACAAGGGCTAAATTCCCCAGTGCCCATCAGAGTGCCCAATCCTAAACAAGTGCTTACTAAATGATTGTGAGCTTGTCAATGGGCCTTGAAATAGAGACATTTGGATGAGTTTCCTAGCTATCCAATAGGCAGAAATCACCATAAAATTGTGTCTTTAAAAGGGATGGCATCATGAACTTTGCAGGTAAATGGATGGAGCTCGAAGCCATTATGCTGAGTGAAGTAACACAGTCCCAGAAAGACAAACGGAGAATGGTTTCCCTAATTTGTGGATGCTAACACCAAATCCCCCAGATGAAAGGCAAGATAAATGACATTATTGTTATATTTCTGTTTATCTGAAAGCAACTATGTTGTTATAATGTGAATCTCTCAACGGGCTCTAGAATCCAACCACCAACTATTTTTCATATTCCATAATTACTGTATATGGGTGAAGGGTATGTATCATATTTTATAGTATAAAATTAATGGAGGAAATGTGAATTCCTAAGCATAAAAAAAAAAGAAAGATGCAGGCCAATTATGGCAGAATGCATGATCTGGAGCGGGGTGAGAGGAAGGGAAAGGGGAATATGCCTGAACTGAATTGAAAAATGATGTATGAGGGGCTGGAGAGATGGCCTAGAGGTTAAGAGCGCTGACTGCTCTTACAGAGGACCCGGGTTCGATCCCCAGCACCCACATGATGGCTGAGAACCGTCTGAAACTCCAATTCCAGGAGAACTCCAGTTCCAGGGGAATCTGACACCCTCTTCTGACCTCCGCGGCATTGCACGGCACGGGTGCACAGACCGACATGCAGACAGTATATTCATACACATAAAAATAAATAAATAAATAAATAAATAAATAAAAAGAAAAATGATGTATGAAATACACAAAACATCAATAAAAAAAGAAAAGGGATGGAAATGGTAGCTCAATTAATATAGTGTTTCCAAGAAGCCCTGGGTTCAGTCCTCAGCACTCCATAAAGAAGGCATAGTGTTGCCCATCTGTAATCCTACCACTCAGATGAAGGTAGGAGGGTCACACGTTCAAGGTCATACTTGACAATAAAGAATATGAATAAACCCTGGAGTACATGAGACCCTGTCTCAAAAAAAAATGTGTCCTTAAGACTCTGCATCGATTTGGCCTATAAACTGAACAAGAAATTTGAGGGTCTAAAAGTTCAGTCCAACACTTACCTCCCCAATTCACAACCAGATTTTATTTGTCTATGTCCAATGGCACAAATGGAAATTATTACACTATAAAAAAATAAAAGGTTATGCCTGGACAAGCTGACAGCCCATGAAAGAAAACAGCCAGAATTGACTAGAGACCAAGACAACAGCTCCAGAAAAAGTAGACTGCTTTGCTTCTCATCCACCTGTGCCCCTTTTCTAAGCCTAGGGAACAATCTGTGGAAGAGGGGGCGTGGTAGAATGTAAGGGCTGAGATTGGGGTGAATGGTGAAACTACAACAATATAGACTGGACACTCATTTGATCAACTTGATTGAACATACAAAGCCCCCCCCTGCTGGATGGTGGGACCCATGAGCTGTGTGGGTTTGGGCACAACTGCTCGCAAATTGGTTTTACATGAAGGATGCTTGTACTCACAAATTATCACTTATTGTTAAAAAAAATGAAAACAGAAAACAAAACAAAAAACAGAAAGATGCAGAAAAGTTACGGCAGAATGCATGATCCGGGATGGGTAGGGGTGGGGTGGGGGGAAGGGAAGGGGATATATGTCTGAACTGAATTGGAAAATGATGTATGAAATACACAAAGCATCAATAAAAAAAATAAGAATAACCTATGATATATTCTTACAGGACAAAGCATGCATATTGCATACCAGCTACAAATTCCTGTATAACTTATCATTTCACTTCACATGAAAGCAACAAAAGCTTATTTATGAGTTTTCATCCGTCTGACACTGACTCGACTTACCATTGTATTATCTGCCCAGGATCCTCTGCAATAGATTCATGGTAGCTGCAGGGTTCTTTTGCCATATAAAAACAGAAGATGCATACAATCTTGAAATACCGGGACTACTAGACTGTTGAAATATCTTCATGTATAAGCCTGATTACTTAAATGATTTTTAAAATTATATTCCTTTAGTGCACACACACACACACACACACACACACATGCTACACCACATGTGTGGAGATCAGAGGACAACTAACTGGTACTCTCCTTCCACCATATGTGTCCTGGGGATTGAACTGAGTTTATCAGCCTTGGTAGCAAGCACCTTTACCTGCTGAGCCATCTCAGTGGCCCCTTTTCTTTTAGATCACTAAAAGTAGAGCAGAAAACTTAATTCACAGTAATTATGATAGTCACTGCTACATGAATTATTCCTTCACATCAAGAATTAAGTGTTTGCCCGGAGTGGTGACATACACCTCTAATCCTAGCATTCAGGAAGCAGAGGCAGACAGATCACCGTTAGTTCAAGGCCAGCCTGGTCTATATAGAGAATTCCAAACCTTGCGGGGCTACAAAGTGAGAACCTGTCTCAAGACAACAACAACAACAACAACAACAAAACAACAACATGACAAAAAAATTAATAGTTTTGAAATTACCACCTTCATGCCATATGATGAATATGAATAGACATAGCTTAGTTCATTCTTGCAAATAAGCCTAAAGTTTAGAGACATTAAGGACTTTACCAAAGTCACTCTTCGAATTAGTTCTCTAGTCACAAGCACTAGAAAACAGTGCTACTGCCAGTTGGTTTACCGCTCACGTTCCAGTTCCTTTCACAGGAACCTACTTCTGTCTCACCTTTCTTCTTTCAATTATCCCAATCCACAAAACAAGGCTTATTTTTGCTTTTCCTTGTCATTGCTTTGGGAATAATCTTCTCATCTGAATGACCATATCAAAGTATTATTCTGACCACTCAAAGACATGATCTCATCATGAATGGATTTTTAATTTCATGTTTTTGTCCTGGCAAGGCAGTAGATTACATGTAATGTTTGTGTCTCCTTCACAGTAAGTACTGTAGAAAAATAGAGAATAGTGTGGCTGAGTAGAAATAATTCCATGTCTGAGATTCTCATTGCAGATCTTGTACAAGCTGGCTCTATGATCTTAGGCAAATCACTTAACCTCTCAGTGCCTCAATTTCAAATCTGAGCAAGCTGAATTGATTCTAACTCTAAACACCTACAGTTCCAGATTTTCTTATAACTGAAGCCCACATTTGAAATTCAAAAACAGACATGAAATGAAATCATTGACATCTTATTCTATGTACTGAGGGAAGGGAAGGAAAACAGCGGTTCTTTTGTTGTGGCCATCTTCACATATTATCCAGGGCATATAATTCCAAAATAATAATAGTGCAGAACTTATCGCTCTTTTTAATCATGTTCTGATGCATAGTAATTGCTAGGTGACCTTAGATGAAAGGCTTTCACAATCTGTGTCCAGTAACATGGAAGCTTCTAAGTGCATTTTTTGCTGAACTAAAAAATGCATAGTGCTGAATCTTCCTAACATGTGTCTATCTTATCTTCACTGAATTCAAATGGCGTATAGTCTCTAAATTCAAACCTGATAGCATTTTAGACTTCTGTTTGATAGGGCATAATCAAGCAGAAGACCCTGATATTTCCATCAATTGTTTATGTCTCTATCTTAGACAAAGGTTTATAAATGATGAAGTTTCAAGTTAAAGGAAAATCTAGCTTTAACTTTAAAACAAAAGTGATCCACAAAAAACAAGACCAATCTCCATAAGGATAAGTATTTTAACACAAGATATGCAATTCTTAGCACAATATGCACATCATATATTATAAATATATATTTATTAAATGTTCATGTACAGTACAGCTGTATAGTGTTTCTCCACTGATAATGCACATCTAGTTAACATATGTAGACAATGGTAATATTGGAATGAATTAATTAAGAGAAGTGCATTTCACTTTATGTAATTGAGCAAGGGTATTCTGTATTATAGAATATCAGCAGCAAAATCATCTTATGAAAGGCCAAATAAATATATTAACCTTTATGGGTGATATAATTTCTATTTCAACCATTCCAGTCTGGCATTATAAGAAAAAGCAGCCTTAAATAATATGTAACAAGTGGTGTGGTTATGTTCCAATTAAACTTTACTTATAAAAATCAACCAGGTGTCTACATTTGGACTTTGAGCAAAATAATCATAACTACATATTTTAATTTATTTTATCTAGATGAATAGTTTGTAATATTTTGGCTTTAAAACCCCTTTTAACCTGAAAATTATTAGCTTTTAAATTTGTGTTATGGATATATATGTATGTCATGTTTGTGCAGCTCCCTGCAGAGATGAGAAGAGAGCATCAAGCCCACTGGAGATGGAGTCAGGTCTTCTGTAAGAGCAGTGCACACCCTTAACCTCATAGCCATCTCTCCAGCATTCAAACTAGGAGATTTTTAAAAAATACTTCATTCTTAATTCACTAACAACAGCGAACTTATTTATTGATATAAATTACATTTTCATGAAAAGTCATTTTTTTTTCAAAGTCAAAGAACTAGAGTGAAAACAATGATAGCTGGATTTTCATATCAGAGCTAATTTCGCATTCAATGAGTCGTTTACCTAAAACATGAACAAAATCCAACTTTATAGGGTCTGGAAAGATGGTTTAGTGGTTAAGAGCACCAGCTATTCTTGCATAAAACCCATGTTTGATTCAAAATACCCATATGGAGGATTACAACCACCTGTATCTCCAGTTACGGGGGAATCTGACGCCCTCTTCTAACCTCTGTGGCCATGGCACGATGCAGATGCACCTGCCTTCATGCATAAAATATACTCATACACATAAAATAAAATTAATAAATAAAATTTTAAAAATCCAACTATATAAATATGTGGGTAAAAAATTATTACAATCCTTCTTAAAGGGCTACAGAGATGCCTGGATCCTTTCACACCATAAGGTGACAAATTTGGATTTAAAACTATAAAACAATAAATGAAAAAATAGACAAATATGTGTCTTGAGTGTGATTGTGTCTTCTTAATACTTAATACTTCTTAAAAGAATTCTCTCTTAGCTGGATGTGTTGCCACATGCCTTTAATCTGAACATTCCACTCGAGAGGCAGAAGCAGGTGGATGTCTGTGACTTCAAGGCCAGCCTGGTCTACATACTGAGTTCCAGGCCAGCTGGGGCTGCAGGGAAACCCTCTCTCAAAAAGACAAAAAAAAATTCTAGTGTCCCTTTCCACATATACCAATTCCTCTCATTCCCTCTATCACTGCAGCATTCTTATTGACACACCTCACCTATTAACATCACTTTAAGGATTTTAATCCACAGTACAACAAGACATTTTAGACGAGGTAGAAAGCGAGACAGCAACAGATCTGTGAACAGTAGCTCCAAGCCAGTACTTGTCAGGGTTTTTGATGTCCACATGAAAAGAAAGAATTAAAAGATATCTAGAGATGACAAGTGCTTTGAGTTCAGAGATGAAAGGAATAAAGGGAAAACTAGAATTTAATGCTAACACTGATCTGTTCTGTAAATGTAAACTCATAGCAACTACAGGAAAAAGATATTATTAGCCTAATTTTTCAGAATTTAGAAGTGGATATTCAGGGATGGAGAGATGACTCAGCAGTTAAGAGCATTGGATGCTCTTACAGAGGACTCTGGTTTGGTTCCCAGTACCCACATGCCAGCTAACAACCATCCATAATTCTAGTTGCAGAGGAATATGACACCCTCTTCTGACCTCTGCCGGAACTGCACCACACAGGTGCACTTACATGCATGCAGTCAATATGCATAATTTTTTAAAAAGTGGATACTCAGAGAGGTTACTTATCTAGCCCAAAATTATACAGGCCATTAATACAGAGCCTGACTTCCTTCCTCTGTATCACACTTGCAACAGATACCCATCAATGTTTGGAAAATAGGACAATTTGTAGATGTCATAGAAATTAGGATATTTAGTAACATTAAGAATTTCATACTTCACAGTCCCAGAAAAACAAACGACGAATGGTATCCCTCATCTGTGGATGCTAGTGCCAATTACCCAATTGTAAGTATTTCTTGTATAGGGCCCCCTGAGCTTTTGTCCAAAGCAGTTGGGCATAACGCATTTTGGAAACAACAACAACAACAGAAAAGACTGCATCAAAGAACTGACTGAAACCAGTGAACTTCTGCTCAAAACAGTCAACTTCCTCATGAAGAATATTGAGAAAGACTGAGAAAGAGATGAAAAGCATGTTTGGCAGAATGCATGAGCTCTGGCGGGGTGGGGGAATGAGCGGGAACACGGGTCTAGATTTGTTAAAAATAAATAAATAAATAAACTTATGTGGAAAAAAAAAAGAATTTCATACTTCAGGCTAGAAAAATGGCTTGGAAGTTAAGAGCACTGTCTGCTCTTGAGGGCCTGGGTTCAATTCCCAGCACCCACACAGCAGCTAACAAATGTCAGTAACTCCAGTACTAGGGGATCTGATATCCTCTTCTGACCTCCACAGGCACTGCACAACTTGAGTGCAGTTACATAGATGTAGGTAATACCCTAATACACATAAAATAAAAACAATAAAATAAAATAATACAATTAATAGGTGCAAATAAAAATAACTTCCTGGGGCCTGGAAGATGGCTCAGTGGGTAAAATACTTGCTATGCAAGCCTTTGGGTCTGAGTTCAGATTCCCAGCACCCATGTAAAATGTTGGGTATGACAGCACACTGCATGTCTGTAACCCCAGGGTTTGGGGGCAGGGAAAGATGTACCACAAAGAGCTCACTAGATAGGCACACTATCTCCAGGGACAGTAAGAGAAACTGTGTCAAAAAATAAGGGAGGGCTGGCCATGGTGGAACACATCTTTAAAAAATATTTTATTATTTTTATTTTATGTGTATGAGTGTATTGCCTGCATGTGTGTAAATGTGACCATGCCCTGAAATACCCTATAGGCCAGAGGAGGGTGGAGAATTCTCCTGGAACTGCAGCTATGAGTGGTCATTAGCCACCATGTGGGTGCTAGGAATCGATCCCAGGTCCTCTGCAAGCATAACCAGTGCTTTTTAACCGCTGAGCCATCTCTCCAGCCTATGGCACACACTTTTAACCCTAGTACTCAGGAGGCAGAGGCAGACATAGCTCTTGTGAGATTCAAGCTAGCCTGGTCTACATAATGAATTCCAGACCAGCTGGGACTACAGGGAGACCCTGTCTCAAAAGAACCAAAAATAAAAATCATAAGCTATAGAGCAATAGAGGAAGATATCCAACATCAACCTCTGGCTTCCAGGTGCACATACACAAGTTTGTGCACCCCCATACACATACACACACACACACACACACACACACTCACACACAATTTTTTTAAAGAACATCATGTAGTTTGGGAGAGAGATCTAGCTACTGAATAACTGGCAAAGGAAAATAGCTAATTAGATCAAGAGATAAGTACTCCAGACATAAACAGCTCATCTGTAGACTGAGAATATTTGGCCAACTGATCATGCACATTCTATACTTTTATACAATAATCTGTAAGTTGGTAAGTCACAAGTTTTATGTAGACTGACCAAGGACTCTTTTTGCAGGCCCTATTAAAATGGAAGTCAATACAAGGAGGCTGAGTTTACAGGTGCAAACTGCCATACAGACATAGTTACTTAGAAAATGAGAAAAAAATATCATTTCTTGAGTGTTTAAAGATGCTCCAGGTGCTATGCACAGTACAGTTTCTGTTTGAGTTAGAGGACAGATAGAGATGCAGCTACAGAGCCATTGCTAAGCGTATATTGTCTGTATGAGCTTGCCAAACACCTACCATGTTTAAAGAGTTTGGAATATGTGTTCAGAAGATTGAAAAAGGCACAAATATGAAAATAAAAGTATGTTGTGATTAATGACTTCCTGTCGTTTACTGCATTTATTATGTATGCTCCTTTATAAAAGGTGAAGAAAATCTTTAAATATCAACTTGGGATGGGCTAGAAATCTATAAACTAATAGAATTCATGGGCATTTTATTATCAGAATTTTATGCACAAATGATTGATGAGTTTAATTCAAACCTAAGGCAGGAAAAAGAGGATGAAAATATGTCAATAAACAGGAACCGAGAAGGATTATCCTCACCAATGCTCAGATGAGACAGGCAGAGCTACTTGTATTTGTGAAAAACAGAAGATATCAGATCTACTCAGACTGTCAGGAGCCACTCTACAGTTATTATTCAGAGTAAATGCAGAGAATGTGCCTAGAGAACTAATAAGAGTTAACAGATTTTTTTCAGTGTTCGAGGAGGGACAGAAGGAAGGTCTGTTAGAATTAAGCTGATAGTTCCCCAATGGTGGAAGTGGGGAGGTTCTGGTACAAATCAGAACTCATAATATAATCTTGGCTGTATCACCTGGACGTTTTACAAAATTAGAAAAATCACATCCACGTTCTAGACTTCCTTTCTCATCAATAAAATGATTTCACATATAATTTTATGACATTTTCTACAAAAGGGATATATTATATAAAATGCTATATATACATGTAATAGCTGCTTTTCTTGTTGCTGGGACAAAATACCTGACAAATACCTTAAAGAAGGACAGATTTATTTTCCCTCCTATTTTGAAACACAGTCCATCCTGGCTGGGAAGGCACAACAGTGAGGTGGGAGGCATCTGGTCCCAGGAAACCAGCAGGCAGACAGCTGAGAGAGATGCTGGTGCTCATATTACAATATTGCAGAATTGTGTGGAAAACAAATCCAATTGTGTAATACTAACATTGGCCAGTAGATGTCCTACGAGCTCTAAACATGAGAAATGTACAACTGGAAATTGAGTATTTGAACATCAGCAAGCTCTTAGGTGCGGTTTTTGTTGTTCTATTACACTTCTGACAGGGCAATCATAGTTTTAGATCCTAAATACTATTAAGATAACCAAACTCTAAGTTACTTTCCCAAATATTAGTTATCAAAGTTAGAGAAGAAAGTAAAGGAAGCTTTTACAATTTTGATTTCCCAAACTACAATGCAGGTATCAATACATCTGATTATTTCTAATTTCATAAAAGCACCCAAGAGTGTTATCACTGTGTTACATAAATATAATGGTATGATTAATTTGGCATGCAATTGATCAGGCTGAATTGCAAAATATTTCTTGAATTAGCTGATTAATTTGTGTGTGTGTTTAATTTCACTTGGTGTAACAGAAGTAGCAGAAGGCTTCACATAGAAAACTGATAATAGTATATCTTAATCACAGTTTTTCATTTCTAGATTATTTTAACATTGAATATTTTATAGATTATAAACATCTTTCATGTGAATTTGTTATATAAATCTAGCAAAATAAAACTATTCTTTTTCTCTTCCCACCTTTAGTTTCTAAAAAGTTGATCTCAGGTGGATTTTGGTAATAAGCAAATGGGTAAATGATTTATTTGTAGACTTATGTACATACTTAACATCCTGATAATGAGGCAATCTCAAAATTCAAATGTGTACAGATATGTAAAAAATAAAATTTTATTTCATCATACTTGCTATGAAAATATTTCCATAATTTTCCTTTCGATCTGCATATTACATTTCATAGAGCAACATATTTTGAAATAGGAGACTGAGAATTCTTTATATAGGCATTTTGATCGATGCCTACTTTTATTACGAGGTTATTCTCATTATTATCACCTCATTTGGGAAAATCAAGTGCTATTTACCATGCTAAAGGAGCTCTAGAAGAAACTGAGAATCGCTCCATTCGGAAGCCAGTGGGAGCACTAGAAGATGAACTTATGCTATTAATTTTTTGGTTTTCATAAGGTAAATATGCTTTGGGTATTTGCACACAGCATCCATGGTGCAAACCTTTAGATATTGTGGTTCTTTGAATGTCTCATTCTCAATTTTCTTTCGCTCCAAATTATTGATGAAAATAAACACATTTATTACATGTTGAATATAGATTTTTCATTAGCTTTTCAATTAAGCATTTCATAAGAATAAATTAATCTATTACATCAGTTTAATAGAGATTTCTCATTAGCTTTCCAGTTAAGCAGCATTTCTGTTTAATATTTGTTACATTAATATGAGTGGTGTCAATAGACTCTTGAAGCAATGCCTTTATTCATACTATTCAGTTGCTATTCCTCTTTTGGAATATGAAAAGGCCTATTTAACACATAAAAAATAAAAGTTTGTGTATCCATCTGAGAATTAAAAAGGAAGAATATATCTATATACAACCTTTAACTCAGTATTTCTGAGAAAGGCTTTTCACCCTTGAAATGTATCATTTAATGACAAATTCATGACAATAAACAGCAAACATGACCTTAATGTAATTTCATCCACATTGGTAAAAATATTAGTTATTAAAGAACTTTAAGGTCAACAAGATAGTTTGATGGGTAAAGGCGCTTGCTGCTAAGACTGACAATCCAAGTTTGATTCCCAGAACCCCCCACGGTGGAATCTTTTAGTGCTCTTTAATAAAAAACGCCTTGGTTATTTATGGCTTTGAGATTTTTTTCTTTGCCTATTATATTTTGATCCTTAGGGCTAAGAAAGATTGCTGAACAAAGAAATAGTAGATCTTTGCTTGTTAAAACAAGCATATTCTTTATTTGTGGCAAACTTCATAATACATTAATAAAGAACACTTAAACAAACCATATATTGTCATTCTCGTTAGAATATTTATAATTTTAGTGTACTCTAAATACATTGAAATAATTTGGAAAAGCATGAAATAATAGGACACTACAGGAGTCTACAACTATTTGTACACACAAGCCAGGGTACAATGAATTTATATTTTTCACAGGTTAGGATATTGTACTATAGCCTATGTAATAAATGACTAATTAATTATACAGGCCCATTCTGCTCATTGCCTCTTAATTTGATCCAAGTCCCTCCTCCTCTCTGCACACCTCACAACCTAATCAATCGCACTATGGTACTTTTTAAATTATCCTACATAGAGGAAACTTCATAAAGTTTCATAAAGTTTTGCATTTTATTTTATTTTATTTTTTATTTTTATTATTTATTTATTTATTTATTTATTTATTTATTTATTTATTTCTGTGTGTGTATCAATGTACTGTCTGCATGCAGGTCTGTGCACCCGTGTCGTGTAATGCCGCGGAGGTCAGAAGAGGGTCTCGGACTCCCCTGGAGCTGGAGTTCTCCTGGAATTGGAGTTTCAGATGGCTCTCGGCCGCCATGTGGGTGGTGGGGATCGAACCCGGGTCCTCTGTAAGAGTGGTCGGCGCTCTTAACCGCTAGGCCATCTCTCCAGCCCAAAGTTTTGCATTTTAAAGAACTATAAATGTTGAAATAGAAATTTCTGAAGTTTTAAAATTCTATAGCTTCATAAAATGACAGATGCATGACAATGTCTAAATTCTACAAACGATGAAAGTGATGAATGATTCTAAATCATTTTCAGGTAGCCACGTCTATGCCGGAAGTCACCCATCCAGGGGCCCCTTGCAGAGGATGCAGCCTGAGTTCTTAGTCTTCACCCTGGCTCTGTGTCTTTGGCTTTTCAAATGGTTCTATTTCCTACTGTTTTTCTTTCCCTTCTTTCATTTGCTTTCTTCTGTCTTTTTAGAGAAAATCAGAAAAGGATTAGTTTTTCATTTCATATTTAGAAATTTTCCAGTTTCATCTTCTTCAGTCTCTGAAAAATGTTATGATTACTGAAATCGAATTCATAGCCTAAATGTCTTATACTGGGGTAAGTTGAAAAATCATGCCCATAAAACAATTGACACAGCTTTTAGTGGATTTTTACAAGAATATACAATATAGCATATATATTGTTTTTCTACAGTAAACTGTCAAGTCTTCTCTGCCATTTTAGCATAAAGGAGATGAAAGTAATGCCTGTATTATTTCCCTTGCTACAACCAGCTTCAGTTCAGGGTATTTAATTGGCTCTATTGTAGTTATAATTGGCCATATCCACCTGTCCCATATATTACCTTTCATGTCTTGTTATGGTGTCTGAAACCGTTTTTAAAAGTAGCTTAGGAATGAATTGACAAACTCAGTTAAGTGTGTGTGTGTGTGTGTGTGTGTGTGTGTGTATGTGTGTGTGTGTTCATTAAAGTTACTGAAAACACGTGAATAGATCTAGTATTCAATCATGTTAAGACTTCTGGAATATGATGACATACATGTGCATTCTGATGGAAAATGCCATGAAGTTGAAAAATATGCATTTTGAAAAAGTTTATGTAGTTAAAAATCACAGGCTAAGTTGCACGTGTGTGTAGCTAGGTAACAAGAGCTCTGGGTGGGTTGTGTGGACTGTATGAGAAAAACGCTTCTGGATTATTCTGTTTCCTACTATCAGTGATTGGTTAGAAGTTCAAACAGTCTGAGGAACTTGGCATGACAGGCCCCCTTTTCCCTTGTCAAAGCCCTTAGAGCATCGCTGGGACAAGCACATCCATCCATCCAGAGGATTGCTGAAGGCGATGGAATCGCGCCCCATCTTTCACTGAACAACCGATGTATTAGACATAATAAATACTGCACCAGCTGCTGGAATTTGGCAATGGGAGTCAAAGATGAGAACTTTGTTTTTCTTTTCCTTTTTACAGTTAAATGATTTTTTTTTAAACCCTACAATCTCCAACTCCACACAGCCTACTAATATATTTATATTCTGAGAATAAATACAGAACCGTCACATGACTTTTTTAAAAATCCTATTTCGGAGTGATGATAAACATATTCTTCCTCCGCTCAGGGATTTTTTTTTTCCCCCTAGACAAGTTCCCGCAGCAGTGACTCCCACTAATAGAGCTGAGAACGGAAAAGGGAGTAGAACCAGCTCTTTCACCGGGAAATAGCTCTTTCCAATAACCAAACGGCAGGAGAAAGAGCAAAGTTTGTCCAGGAAGACCGCAAGGATCGGAGGTTTGGGGGTCTGCTGGATGGATTCACGGCGCTCCCCAGTGCCCTCCCCCGCCCCGCGCCCCGGTTCCCAGGCGTGTGCTGCCTAGCTGTAGGCTGTGGCCGCAGGGTGCACAGAAGCGGCGGTCCCAGCCAGGCGAGGCTCCCGCCGCGCGGAAGCCTGGAGTTTCTCCCGGGCTACTTGGGAATGAAGCTTCAATTCCAAGGATGCGCACGCCGATTCTAAGCCTGGATCTCCTCGTGATCACTGTAGCTGAACCTAGCAGAAGCTCAGTCAGGGGTTGGGGGAGGCCCTTCACCTCTAGGAGAGTTGATATGCAAAACAGTTACGTCAGATGTGGGGGCGGCGCACTCCGGGGTTGAGTGGCAGCCTGCCTCTCGCCTAGGGAGGAGGCGCGAGAATCAGCCTGGTTCAGTGACTGAGACAAACTGGACGTGAGCGGAGCTGGTGCTGTCCGCTGTGCTGTCGGTGCTGAACGCTGGGAGCCCGCAGATCACTTGCCCTGTCACCGAGGCAACGTCCTCCCATACCCTCTGGGCCCGGTGGGACTCGCTTCACCAGCAGGACCCAATTTAACTTGACAAAGGAGTGTGCAGTCGGACGTGGGAGAGACTCCTCTGTTTGCAACCTGGGCGCCCATTCAGGCGTGACTTCGGAGATTTCTGTAGTTTTAGCTCAAAGTATTTTGATTTTTTTCCACCTAAGACGATATTTTTAGCGTTATTTTTCTTCTTCTTTTTTTTAAACTGTGACTCCTATTTCTACACCGTTTAGGAATCTTTTGGGGGGACTTTTTGACTTAAAATAAGGTAAGAATAGAATATTGTTATAAATGATTACAAGTGGGGGTAGGAATGCAGACTGCCATGGAAAATTTTAAAAATAAGTTATGCGTATTTTTATAATGTGACACAGGACTTTGGTAACGACTGCAGAAAATTAATAATCTGGTTAAGAGGAGCTCTTGTAATAATAACGCAGATAGTAATTATTTAATGTTAGAGAAGTTGAAAGATGTTTTTGTGAAGTTAATGTCATGTTACATGTGGCTTTATCAATATAAATATCTTGGATGAACACCCTAGTGTAGGGCTCCGGTTAGAAAACATTCAATATCAAGTGCCCAGATACGTGCATGCTTGGTATAAAATCCATCAAGTCCTTTAAAATAAATATTACTTCCCATATTCAAAATGTGGACTGCAAAGTGCAGAGTTCTCTAAACATGCTTTAGAAGGGAGAAGGTAGGGAAATATTTCTGCCCTGCTGGGCTCATTTACATATGTTGTTATGCTGTAGATGCAAATAAAACTAGTGAAACTCAGTCTGTGAGAATTTCACACCCCAAGGTCATACATATTTCCAAGTTGGGGACTGGTTGTCTGCTATTGACTAGTAAAATGTCTCCCCTCTCCATCCCCTCAGGTTAGAGGGAAATGTAAATGGGAATCGCTGATTTAATAACACAGTGTTGGCTTGTTTTATAGCCTTGATGCTGTTGATTAGTGAAATGGGCAAGCTTGCTTGAGAGAGTGTCTTGCTATTCCAACTTTTAACCTCTTAACATGCTTGGCAGACAGCTTTTCTCTTCTTAAGAGATTTTCTTGCGAAGCTGTGTCTCTTTTGTCAGTTGGCAGTGCGATCTGAATATGCGTTGAAAGGAGAATTCAGTGTGCATACCTACTAACAGAACTTCTCCCAGTGGTAGAAGTTATCTGCTGTTCCTGGAGTTCTTGTTATTGTCCTTGAATTTATCAGATAACTGGGATACTTGCTTATTAATGGAATTATGATCTTTCATTTTGTCATTATATTAAGGAGAAATAATGTCTGTAACAAGGAAGGGGATAGCTTGTTCCTTTACGTTTTAGGGGTAGAGTTCACAGGGGCAAATAGATGCCCTGTGTCAACTGGAATAGGTGAAATGATAAAGTTCACTCATGTTTAATGATCTCTAACCTCATTAGGGATATGTTTTTCACAAATATAGAATGTAGTAAGTTATGTTTAATCATTTTGTATTTTAAAATATCTTAAGCACTTTTGTAGTTAGAGCTACTAGGATGAAGTTTAGGTGAATAAAATTTCAAGTCATTCATCTGAATGATTTTTCATTTTATCTTTATCGTATTTTCCATGGTGAGGATCACTATAAGAAATGAATATTGCTGCGAACACATATGGTCAAATGTAAATTCTCTGACGGGATTTCCCCTATTTTCCCATGATCAAATATTCTTTGTAGGATTCATGTCAGTCATGTGATCGTATGTTTCCATATTTTTAATATTCATACATATTTTTAAATATGAAGATGTAGACATAATAAATAAATAAGACATGAAATACCCAGGAAGTTTTAATATACATTATTCTTTAACTTTGATATATTGTTTATTACTACTCATTTTAAACTTTTAAGAAATAATTATTGTGGAATAAATACCCAGGCTTTGGAATGTCGAACAAAGCAACTATATATAAATATATATGTATATATGTATATATAGTCATCTTGAAACATGTTTCTTAATTTGATAACTTTCTTGAAAGACATTAACACATGCAAACATATTCATTTAAATGTTTTTGAGATACCATTACCTTCTGTTTGCAGAAAGTTTTTCCAAAATCTGGTGTTCTTACAGATGAAATTATTGTTATTACAATGAGATATTTAAATATTAGTGAAAATATGCTACTTTTTTTTGTTATTATAGTACTATAGATAACTGGTAGGTCAATTCAATGAGACATTTCAAAACATTAGCAGCACCCAGCCCTGCCCTGTTTTCTGTCCCTTTAGCTTTTATGTCCTAGTTGTGAGGTAAGATATTCAGGTTTTGATAGTGAATCCAAATTTTGCATTTAGAAAAATCTTACTCCATTGGAGAGTAAGATTCCTACTGTAAACTAATAAAGTTGACAATTTTGAAGACACTTAGAAGGTCCTCCAAAAAAGCAACTATACTTTGGAATTCTAACTTATTCATGTAACTGCCAAGCAGTATTTAAAATCAGAACATGGGATATATTGTAAAATAATCATTTATTTTATTATAGAGACTGCAAATGTAGCACTGTTTGCTTTTAAATGTGTGTATAGTAAATTTTTGAAATAATTTAATTAGACATCAAATGATTTGTTCAAGTTGTTTTCAGTTTCTTTAATACATGAGCCACGTATTAAATAAAAAATGCAACTGCTAGCTAGATTTATTTTTCCTTAAAATATAATGAATTTCTGTGTATTTTTTGAGATTTAATATAAAAAGAATTCAAATTTGGTTTGTACTTTCAAGGCTATGTGTTCCTTTCTTTGCTTTTTCTTTTCTAGTCCATATCACAGGCAATAGAGAAATTATACAGTAAATAATAGTCAACCATAAGTACTCCAGAAACCCTGGAAGATATTTATAATTCCTTTAAAATTACATTTAAAACTATTGATGTAGTTTTTGAGAAGTTTATTCGAATAATTATAATACTTAAATGTAAGTGGTAAGCTGGGCAAGCCTTTAAAGCCAGCATTTAGGAGGCAGAGACAGAGGCAGGCAAATCTCTGTGAGATCAAGTCCATGCTGATCTACATAAAGTTCCAGGCCACCTGTAGCTACAGGATGATCCTATCTAAAAAAGAATATTTATCAATGGGACTGCAAAGCCTTAACTTATACGTACTGTTAGTCCTTCATATTTGGTCAAATTACCCTAATAATGACAGTGCATTTTATTGCAGAAGATAATGTAAAATTCAAAAGTTTGTTGTGAACTAATGGGCAAGGAAAACACCTATAGTTAGCATCATCTTAACAGCCAGGGGCCAATTATCCTTTCTAAACAAACTTAATCACCTCCTGACTCACCACCTCCAATGTCCTTTGAGTACAGTTTCCATAAGGTGAGCTAGAAAGTCCCTTGTGGTAATACTTTAGTATTCCAATTAAACTAGTAATACACAACCAAGCAATTGATCCCCTTGTGCTTTAAAATCACCTTAGTATTAAGCAATTAATATTATTATAATAGATGAAATGATGAAATATTATTTTGATAAATTCATTGGTTCAGTGAGTCTTAAGATGATTTTTTTTTAAATGAGAAAGAATTGAGTGTTATCAGTGATTGATATAAGAGACACTGTGTGTGTATGTTTGTATTTTTGGTAGATTACAATAAACATGGAATGAAGATCTTCTAAAAGATACAAGTTTAAGACATGCTGCTTAATATAAAAGTAATCGACATAAAGTCTCAATACAACTTATACTTCTTAGTGGCAAATATATCACTGTTATTTTTTATTTAGATTGGTATATTTGAGCACATATGAGTTTTAGGGATTTTTCTGTTTGTTTGGTTTTTGAATGAAAACATCTCTCAGAAGTTCTTACAGTAAGTGGCAAATGGAAATGAAATTTGCAAGAAATTAGAAAAGAGAATGGATGAGTGCATAAGGAAGAAGCTGTAGTATGCAGAAAATATGAGAAAATATAATTCTGATAAAGAAATTGAAAATTGCTGAAAATAAATGAAATATCCATAAAAGAATCAAGTGTATCTCTCTTATATCTTCTGATAACAAGCCCTCTACTTCTAAAGGAAAACACAATGGATATTCCTAAATATGAAGTATTTTTTTCTTTTCATGTATGATTATATTCATGTGTAAATACAAACAATTTTGGGAAAAAGAACAGCTAAACTCTCAACTTCTTTAAAACCAAGTAATTAATATTACTTAAATGTTGCTTTTGATATCAAATTATGTAAATCTTTAAAGCAAACAGGTTGCCTACTGAGTTCATTTGCATGTCAATACAGAGAATATTATTCTACCTCCTAACTGGTTCATAGCACTGCCAACAATTCTAATGCACAATACAAAAGGTTTAAAACACTTTGTCACTGAGCTTTATTTCAATCTACTCCTTATAATTGACAGTAAAGAGAAACACACTTCACTGTTATATGTTCATTGTTAAGTAGCACCAAGGTAACAATTAAATCATACATGCAGTAGCAATTAAAACATACACACTTAAACTACATCCTTCAAAGATGATGAAATGAAAATAATTTACCTTTCCTTTCAAGGTTGGATCATCTCCACAAAACATATTAGATGCTGTTTTAAAAACTACAAAGATTTTTTAATTCCATTAAACCTTATAATTTCTTTATTGCATGAAAAGACAAATGCCCACATGTGGTTTAATTTTCTGAAATCTGAAGGGAATTCAGGGCCAGTTAGAGCCTGTGCTCCCTCCCTGGGGTATGAGAAGGTAGGACCTTCACATTTCTAAGGAAAAGAAGCAGAGTTGTTATCAGTAATATCATTTGCTGTTTCATAATGGAGTACCTATTAATATTTCAGCCTTCCTTCATAGAGGCAGAGTTTACTCCTCTATCTCTGAAAAGAAAGAGAACAGAAATAGAAACCATTCAGATTATTACTAGGTATAAATATTTTATTCATATTAGGTCATTTTACTCACATTGTCATTTCACATTTACATAGCAGTGTGAGGGTCAGTATTATCTTTGCTTTGCATATAAAAAAGGGAAAGTCATATCAAGCATTATCGCCTTTTTTTCTTGAGTTCATAGTATACAGAAAGTCTGAGAAAATATAATTCTGGTAAAAGTTTTGAAAAATTACTGCCTGTAAAAGAGATAACAGTTGAAGAGATAGGTTTATTTCCTTCATATCTTCTGGTAATGAGCCATACACTTCATACATATGCATATGACATGAATTATTCCTACTCTTTGTGTATGGTTGTTTTCATGCACTGACATGGCAAGTGGTGGGAACATGGCTTACCTATGAACTAGGATCCATAAGTTAAAGGAGACTCACTAGCCCACTCTGTATGTCTACTATCTCTGCTGTGGTCAATGGTACAAATGGCATGTCTAAATCAAACCTAGTTTTGTTCCTTTATGTGCTCTTTACTACTGTGAAATGCCTTTCTTTATTTTCCCAAAGTAATTCCTTAATTATATTGAAATTATTTGATTGCATTGCTGTTTAGTATGCACACTTTTGAACACATGGTCCCAAAGGTCTAAGGGAAAATTTCTTCTCCATTTAATATTATTAAAGATATTACAATTTTGATCTCATAGACTATTGAAATATTAGCTACAGCAAATTTTTTCCTTTGTACCTCTAACAGAATAAGAAACAAAAGAATAGGGCAATTAGCTTCCTAGGAATTCATTATTTTTTTTTCCTTACTAGATACCAAATTCTAGTACAAATGATTCGAATGTGATCTTCAGCCCACTTAGGCAATCTGTGTTTGCAGGCTGCTACTTACGTTCAAACCTTCAGGTCAGCAAGTTGCCAACATTTTGAATAGTCTGTAATGTCAAATAAAATAGTAAAATAAAATGTCCAGCCTTGACTCACAATGCCAAAAGAGGTAGTGTTAGGTAGGTAGCTGCTTGATGCCGAAGAAGAATCACACTCCATTTCTAGTTCTATCTGAGGCAAAGGTGCAGATTGACCACTAGCTGGGGCTCTTTTTTTTTTTTTTTTTTTTAAGCATGTATTCTGCCTGCCAAGGTGAAGAAGAGGCCCCCATTTGTGATAACTAGAGCGTAGTCCCCAAGGGAGCCACAGACTTGCATCACTTTCTCAAGTGAATCCTCATTATGCAAGTTGATGTTTGTCTTATTAAATGGATCCCAAAGGAGCCAGGAAAGGTTGATTCTGTGGAGAAAGTTTAAAGCGGAACAATGCTAGGATTTTTGTTTAACATTTAGTCTGTTGGTCAATAATACTTAGTGTTTCACTTTAAAAAGGAATCTAGTAGAAAATATAAATAACCTTGAAGTTTTTACTCCCTTGTGTCTAGTATTCACGTGAGTCAATGTTATACCTCCTAGATGTAACCATGCATAAAACTCTTTCAGTGCAGAAGCAAAGGGATATTTGCATAGACAGATTCTAAAACTTTAGCTCTTACTTAGCTCTGAACTCCATTAATGTATTACAAAGATGTAGTGGACATTCTACTTCTGAGTTCACAGTAACAGCACAGATTCCATGAATTCTTCTCACCCCTAGCATGGCCCCCTCATCCTAATTTTATAATCTGTTAGATAATTACATATTCTTTTTCCATGCACTTTGATGTCAAAACTCAGGTGTCTTAAACTTTCATCATTTTCTTTAATTGCATGTGGCAAGTCTAAAAGTTTTGATGTCCCTCCTCTGGAACGTGGCTTTACCGCTTTCCCATGCTGCATCCTTTGCTGTTGCTTTGACTCTGCCCGCCCACTCATGCTCTGCTTCCTGCTACAATGATCACTAGTGGTAACAACAACAACTAAATCATTTGAGGACACAACATAAGCCATATATGTTGTTTGTGATCTGTAATGGTTTCATTTCATGTCCTCCACCTTCTCTAGCATAGAGACCAAAGCATGTAGAGTTTTTTTTGCCTACAGAGTTGGGCCTCAGACCTACTATTGTCCAAAACCAGATGTGTGATCAGATCACTAGCATCACACTCTGCTAACATGGTTTGCACACCTCTTCTAGATTTACCTTGATAAAGATTTCAGAGGGCAGTGCACTCTAGAATCATTGGTGTATGTCTAATTTTTATTACATCAAGTTGAAGTTCTCTGCTAGTTTTTAATTCCTTCCTAATTGGTTTGAAGCCTTACAAGTAGTCAGTCTGATTTTCAATTGTTTGATGTATTCATTTTAGTCCTGTAAACAAAGAAAAAAAATATAGTGCTGTCTCAACAGTTGTGATTTTAAGGATCCCAGACCAGACCCCACTCCTCTATGTTGGCTTTTTCTTATAGCTATAAGAGCAAGTTGTGCTCATGTGCCTTGAAGAATCTTCACAATTTTATTGCAATAAATGTTATATCAGTGCTACCTAGATATTACAAGATGTCCATTTTTGAAGAAACATATGTTTTTATTTATGCTGTTTTATAAAAATTTACCATAAGCTTAATGGTAGACTCATTATCTGTTTCTATGAGTCACAAATAACGTTAGCCAGAGTACTAGCTCAGAATCTTACAATTAAACTTTCAGTGAGGATTGAGCTCTTATTTGAGACTACATCATTCCTCCAACATCACCTGACTCTTGGCACATTTTATCTTATTTTTCAGCTCAGAACTCACTGAAGCCTGTTCTAGAAGGATTAGAAGGTTGCTCTGACCTCTAGCAACATTTTTAAAGGGCTCTCTTCATTAGGTCACGCCCAACTAGCATAATCCTCCTTCTGATATACAAGTCAATTAACTTGAGACTTTACTACAACTTTAAAATCCCTTTCTTTACCATATACTGCCATATAACCACCATAGTAGTATCAATTCAGTTTTGTTCTCTTCTGCTATTTAGAAGTTAGTCATGGGTCCTACCTACTCACAGAGTGAGGTGTCTTCTTGTAAGAGTGTGGAGCAAGGTATTTACACTGGAATTCATCTGAGTTTGTCTGGCTACGGTTTTACTTGAATTATACAATCATTTTCACTACTGCAATGCCTGAGTTATTTTTCTCCCTGGTATTTATGACCCAAGTTGTACAATGGAGAGTCTGAAATTGCTTTTGTATTTTAAATATGCTCTTCTTCCAAATTATTCTCTTCATGGGAATGAGCCTAGGAGTTTTTTAATGTATAAAACTTTAATAAAAATTTAAATTATTGTATATTTATGCGATTGGTAGGTGGGCAAGCCAGTAAAGTGTTTGACATATAGGCATCGGGATCTGAATTCAGATCCCAGGATCCAAGTAAAAGCCAGGTGTAGTAGGGCACAGCAGTAATGCTAACAGTGGGCAGGTGGAGGTGTGCAGATCCATGGGGCTTTCTGGTTAACCAGTCTACCTGCATCAGCAAGCTCCAGATTCAGTAGAAGACTCTGGGTCAAAACATCGTGGAGAGTGGTTGAAGACACCTGACATCGACCTCTGGCTTCCATACATAGACATAAACACGAACACCAACTCACATACCCACAGAAACACACACCGTCAGGTACATGTATATATACATCACACATTAAATACTATTGTATATTTATGTAATTTAATCATCGATGGAGTTTATTCTATTTATACAGGTTTTCATTTTGTTCATGTAAAATTACAATAAACTTGTTCTATGTTTTATATATGTAAGACAATCACAGAATTGTACTGATTGATTTAGTGTGTTTAGATTTTTAAGTTTTGGTAGTCTATCCTATTCTTGTCTTTGATGGTTGACTGAAACTCATACAAGGATGTTTCGTTATTATTCATTTTTTTTTTTTTTTGGTCTTTTGAGACAGGGTCTCCCTGTAGCTCCAGCTGTGCTGGAACTTACTCTGTAGACCAGGCTGGCCTTGAACTCACAAAGATCAGCCTGCCTCTTCCTCCAAAGTGCTGGGATTAAAGGCGTGTGCCACCACGCCCGGCTTATTCCTCAATCTTTGCTAGGTAGAATGCATTCACATAAACCAGGGATTTTTATTAATAATATGCTAGCAGATATCATAAACATAAATGTTATGCAGAAGGTAAAATGATATTTTATGTTCGCTATTTAGAAGAAGTAGAATAGTTATATCTATATATGCATTATGAAAGAAAAAGCTCCCATTTCTAATGAATGTCATGTTAATAGCATATCAGATACACCACATTTCTCTTGAATATTAAGGTGGAGACTGGCAAATAATTTGACTATTACTTTTGTAAATATTATTTATGCTGAAATGACATTGCACTTACATATTTTGTAATTTATGTATACGATTAAAATAATTTCATTTCGATATATGTGAATATTGATTAGCTATATAATCCAATTTTAATTTTCAAATAAATGATACTTCTTTCAAAGCAGTTAAGATCATAATCATTGTAATATAAGTAAAAGGTTTATATAATAATTCAATAAAATATTACACATCAATTATGTGACAGGTTCTCATTCAGGTTCTAGAGTTGAACATGAATAACAGAGGCATAATTCTTGTTCTGATGTCTCTTTTGAAAGACAGCAATGAGAAAATCAATACATGGAAATTATCATGCCAGATATGGATAATTCTTTCAGTTGTTTGCATCGGATTATTTGTCATGGTGATTGAAAAATCTGACAACCTCAAATAGACTGGTACTGAAGTATGGTTGTAGCTGTTACCAAACCTGACTACATGTTTCTTAAGTCTTTGGAGTTTATATGTAGGAGAAATTTGGAAGAGTTTAGGAATGCAGACTAACGAAACCCTAGAATGTTACAAGCAGTGGTTAATGAGTGGTGCTGGCAGGTCTCAGAAGACTAAAATGCATAGAAGCAGAGACAACAAAGACAGTAACCATGAAACTTTGAGGAGAACAAAGACTTGCTTGGAATTGGAGTAGAAGCTATGCACATTGCATTCTGGAAGAGAATCTGCTTATATTTTATCCAAGTTACAGTACTTTATGTGACACTAAATTTAAGGTAATAGACTTGTTAAACAGGTATTTGTCATTCAGGCTTTTTGCTTAGCTTTTTCTGGCTGCTGTTAGGGTTACAGTGAAAATCCTTAGCAAAAGCAGGAGGGAGGAAAAACTTGAAGAACTTGTGATTTGGCTAGAAGAATCTATGTAAAGCTGAGGCAAGGAAGGCCTGGTTTGTGTAGAAAGTACAGCCAATGCCAAGAAGCCAAGAGGTTTGCACTAGCGCAGTAGGAAAGGTTCTGGATAGACATCATCCTTTGTATGATCAAGGATGTGAAAGAATAAACCCATGTGAAAGGCTTGAGAGGGTTTCCTCAAGCACCCTGCACAGAAACCTGCCAAGGAGACCCTTCCCAGCATTCATCTGAGAATCTCAGGCACCCTGTGGGGAAAGCCATGGTCAGTAAGTACAGCCATTACAAAAAAGAAGATGTTCTAGTTTGTCTTCCATTGCTGTGACAAAACACTCTGACTGGCACCAACTTGTGGTGGAAAGGGTTGATTCAGCTTACATCTCCTGGGTCACAGTTCATCATTCAGGGAGCCCAAGGCAGGAACTCGGGGCAGGAACCTGGAGGCAGGAGCTGAAGTACAGGCCATGGAGGAATGCTGTTCACTGGTTTGCTCCCCTGGCTCATGCCCAGCCTGCCTTCTTACATGGTACACAACCTGCCTGGGGTGGCACGACTCATTGTGGGCTGGGCCCTCCCACACTACTCAACCATCAAGACAACACTCCACAGATGTGGCCACGGGCCAATCCAATGGAGCCAATTCCCCAACTGAGGCTCCCTCAACCCAGGTGTGTCAAGTTGACACTAAAGCTATCCAGCACAATTGAACCCTTGTCAACTTGACACACAAAGCACATCACTATTAAACCATCACCTTTCCAGTTCTTATCCCCAAAGTATGATGTTAACATTAATCACAACCTAAGACAGTACAACCTTAAAAACCCCACAGTCCTTAAAATGTCCAAACACTTAAAAGTTCACAGTCTATTAAAAGTCTCTTAACTGTGGGCTGCTGTAAAATCCAAAACAAGTACTGTCTTATTTCAAAGGGAAGAATCAGGCCCTCTCAAACAAAACCTAAGTCCAGCAAAGTAGCTCAAGGCTGGACACCTGGGACTCACGATCTTCTGGGCTCCAAAGGGTTCCGGCAGCTCCCCTTCTCCGACTCTGCCGTCCACAGCACACACAGCTCATCTTGCAGGCCCAGGCTGACTCCATTCCACACCTGCTGCCACTCTTGGTGGTCATCCCATAGTCCTGGCATCTCCAAAAAGCTGGGGTCACCACTGAAACTGAGGCAGCACCTTCACCAATGGTCTCTTCTGACCTCTCCTGGTGCAAAGCCTCAGCTTCTCTCCATGACCCCTGCAATCCTGGGGTCTTCACTGCAACCAAGACTGCACTCTGACCAGTGGCCTTTCCTGGACTTTCATAGTGCCAGGCCTCAGCTGCTCTCTGTGTCCCCTTCATGATTTCAACACCAGAACCATATAGGAGACTCTTACATGTTACCAAGTCCTGCTTCTGGCTTGACCTGGAGGCTCAGGCCCCTTCTGGAACACAGCTTCTGTGTTCTGACCCTGAAGAAATTCTTCCCAGAAGATTTCACCACAGTGATGCTGGTTTCTTGTTACTTACAGCTGATTTTTCAGCCCCAGCTGACCGGCAACAATTATCGCAGTAAAGCAAAGGGTTCACTTCAGGTTCCGGTCTCTTGTTACTTACAGCTGATTCTTCAGCCCCAGCTGACCAGAACCCACAGATTACACAGTCCTGATGTTCTCTGTTTCCTTTTGAAACTAGAAACTTCACAAGCCAGGCCTCCATTTTCTACAACTCTTTCAGCAAAACTGCTCCAAGCTCCACAGCAATGATCTTTAGGCATTCAATGATTTTCTCAGCCCAAAGTTCCAAATGCTTCCACAATCCTTCCCTAAAACACCAAGGTCAGGTCTGTCACAGCAATACCCCACTCTCTGGTACCAATTTATGTTCTAGTTTGTCTTCTATTGCTGTGACAAAACACTCTTACCGACACCAACTTAGGGAGGAAAGTGTTTATTCAGCTTACATCTGGGTCACAGTTCATCACTCAGGGAGCCCAAGGCAGGAACTCAGGGCAGGAACCTGGAGGCAGGAGCTGAAGCACAGGCCATGGAGGAGTACTGTTCACTGGCTTGCTCCCCTGGCTCATGTCCAGCCTGCCTTCTTATACTGTACACAACAACCTTCCCAGGGTGGCCCCACTCATTGTGGACTGGGCCCTCCCACACTGCTCAACCATCAAGACAATACTCCACAGATGTGGCCACAGGCCAATCCAATGGAGCCAATTCCCCAATTGAGGCTCCCTCAACCCAGGTGTGTCAAGTTGACACTAAAGCTATCCAGAACACAAGGCATTTAAGCAGAACATGCCAAAATCATGGGGACAGGGCTGGCCAGACCCTTGGGCCCTGATATCATGGTACCATGTGCTCCATATGTTGAGGATGGAGCTGTACTATGTTTGTGCGTTGGTTTGGCCCACTCTATTCTCCTAGGCTCCCCTTTCATGATGGGAATGTACACAGTGTACCATTGTATTTCATGCTTATGTATAAATTTTCCTATCTCAGAAGAGACTTTGGAACCATACTGAAACCTTAGGAATTCATGAGGATGGACTGGATTAATTTTGCAGTATGAATCTTTTGAGGGAGCAGCAGGCCAGAAGGTGAGGGTTCAAATATCAAAAGCTCTTATAGGCTCAGGTATTGACAACTTAAAAAATGTTTTTATTTTATGTAAATGAGTGTTTTGCCTGCATACAGGTAAGTGCACTCCTGTCATGCAATTCCCATGGAGGACAGAAGAGGGCCTTTTCACCATTTACCCCATTCGCAGCCCTTACATTCTACCATGCCCCTCTTCCACAGCCTTTTTCTAAGCCTAGGGAACAATCTGCGGAAGAGGGGGTGTGGTAGAATGTAAGGGCTGTGATTGGTGAAACTACAGCAATATAGACTGGACACGTATTTGATCAACTTGATTGTACATACAATCCCCCCCTAGCTGGATGGTGGGACCCTTGGGCTGTGTGAGTTTGGGCGCAACTGCTTGCAAAATGGATTTACATGAAGGATGCTTGTACTCATAAATTATTACTTATTGTTAAAAAATGAAAAAAAATAAAGAGAAAAAAAGAAAAGTGGCACAGGTGGATGAGAAGCAAAACAGTCTACTTTCTCTGGAGATGTCGTTTTGGACTCTGATCAATTCTGGCTGTTTCCTTTCATGGGCTGACAGTTTGTCCAGGAATAACCTTTCAATCCTACAAATGAAGCACAAGCAATTAGATATATAGATATTTAAACAGTACTAATTATTATGGTAGGTTACTTTGGTATAGACACAGATGTTTGGATGGTATGGTAATCTATGAATTACGTTTTTTCTGTAAAATATGACAGGGTCTTACTGTGGCTTATAACATCTCCTAACCACTAGAGGATGTAAGCTTGTGGCATCAGCTGTGAGTTATCCCTCCAAGGAGAGAGCTAATAGACAATTAGATTTGGGATATACGGGCATATGGCTGCCACTGCTGCACAGTATTTCCAGGCAGNAACAACCCAAGGTTCCCATAGTCCAGCTGGAGAAGCTTGTATGCACAAGCATGTTGAACAAATAGGAATCCAGTCTATATTGCTGTAGTCGCATGAGTCACCCCAATCTCTCCGTAGCCCTTACATTCTACCACGTCTCCTCTTCCGCAAGTTGTTCCCTAGGCTTTGGGAAAGGGGCACAAGTGGGTGAGAAGAAAACAGTCTATTTTCTCTGGAGATGTCATTTTGGACTCTAGTCTTCTCAGGTTGATTCCCTTCATGGGTTGACAGCTTATCCAGTGATATCTCTTTAATCCTACTAACAAAGCACAAGCACTTGGGTGTACAGGCATTTAAGCAGTACTAATTATTATGGCAAGCTAAACTGTGAGCATAGACACAGATGTTTGGATGGTATGCTAATCCACAAGCTGTGGTTTCTCTATAAAGGGTGACAAGTTCTTATCGTGGCTTATAACATCTCCTAACCACTAGAGGGCATAAGCTTGTGGCATCCATTGTGAGTTATTCTTCCAAGGAGAGAGCTAATAGCCATTTAGATTTGGGATACATATAGACACATGGCTGCCACTGTTGCACAGTATCTCCAGGCAGTTGAGGTGTAGCTGATACTGATGGAGGAGTCTTGCTTGTCTCAAGGAGACCAATATTTTGCTGTATTGCTTTAGCGGCCTTTGGTAACACTCTCTGGCATTTCAGAGGCCAGTAGTACATTAGTAAGTGACGTCTCATAACATTTTTTCATGCTCACACCAGGTCTTCGACAACAGGGACTTACTGCCTTTCTCCATGCATATATCCCACTTATAGGCAAAAGGCCTTCATAATTTTGGGGTGGTTTGAATCTCCTAGCCAACATCTCCTAAGCAAAATAATTCATTGCTGATATCAGAGCTTTCCTGTACTAATATATTTTGCTTAATTACACAGCTTGTAAAGACTTTGCTATTGAATTTGGCTCTAGATAAAGAATTATCCTTTCACAGTTCCTATGCCTATCAGTCAGTTAAAAAAGGTTAGTTATAGCTGTTTTATAAGAAATTACCACTATAACAGTTGGCTCTAATTTACAGTTAGGGAATGACTTAAGTACCATCATGTTTTTCTTTTTCTTATAAAGGGGAGAGGTAGGAAGGCTTCTCAGCATCTGGAAGGTAAACTTTGTTAGGGCCCATTATAAACAGTTAACTGTTTATAGTTTATAGTTAACTAACCCCAATAGAATTCAGAGAGATTCTCAGTGTCTGACTCAGGAAGTCTGAGGTTCTGCTTTCTTTAGTATTCAGATGGGTCAGCCCCTCTGCTGGCATTTCCCAGTCCACCCTGCACAGCCAAAAGTTGTACGTTTTCAGGCATTTAGATTGGTATTTTTACCTGTGGGAACATACAGATCTCCTCCCATTGTTAGTTTCAAGATCTCAAAATTGAAAATTTATCAATAGGATTGGAACACAGAGTTTTCCATTTATATCCCAGAAGGGATACTACCCCAACTCCCACCTCCCTCTTTTTGTTTTTTAAATTTTTATGTTTTGACCTATAGATGCCTAAGTTGTATTACACATATTCATAAACAGGAGCCAAGGCATACGTTTTCATTAAATTTACCCAAACTCTTTCTCATTGACTGTATGCTACTTATGTGATGTTGTATAATTCAGAAAAATATAGAGACCATTTGTGTACCTTAACCCCAAAGTTACTGTTGGAAGTTCAATACAAATTATAAATAAAACAATTAACATTTTATATTCCCAATTAGTTCAAATGTATTACCATTTTCACTGAAACCTACAGCCAAATTTAACTAATCTAAACGTTTCACTAAGCCTTAAAATATCCTATAGTATGTGAATAAAGCTTGGGCAGAGTTGAGCACCTGCCAAATAAATTTTACCCAATATACACTTTGCTTTTTAAAGCTTTATGACTGGACAATGACTTCAGAGAAATCAAGTCCATTAACTTATGTGGTTTATTTTGTATTTCTGTATAAATCTCTACTGAATTACCTCTATATATAAATATTTGATATTTTTAAGTATACCCTTTTAAACTGCAAATCTTACAGAGTGGATTTTAATGACTATCTTCCTCCAAGCTCTTGGCCTTCTTCAGGCCTGGCATGAAAACCTGCTTTAAAGACTTTTCAGTATCTAGCTCCCTTTTTTTTTATTGAGTACAAGCATCCTTCATATAAAACCAATTTGCAAGCAGTTGTGCCCAAACCCACACAGCCCAAGATTCCCACCATCCAGCTGGAGGGGCTTGAATGTACAATCAAGTTGATCAAATACATGTCCAGACTATATTGCTGTAGTTTTACCATTCACCCCAATCACAGACCTTACATTCTACCACTCCCCCTCTTCCACAGATTGTTCCTTAGGCTTAGAAAAGGGGCACAGGTGATGAGAAACAGAACAGTCTACTTTGGAGATGCTCTTTTGGACTCTGATCAGGTCTGGCTGTTTCCTTTCATGAGCTGACAGTTTGTCCAGGAATAACCTTTCAATCCTACTAATGAAGCACCAGCAATTAGATTTATAGGTATTTAAACATTGCTAATTATTATGGTAGGTTACTTTGGTATAGACACAGATGTTTGGATGGTGTGTTAATCTATGTATTACCTTTTTCCTGTAAAAGATGACATGGTCTTACTGTGGCATATAACATCTCCTAATCAATAGAGGATATAAGCTTGTGGCAACATCCATGAGTTATTCCTCCAAGGAGAGAGCTAATAGCAAAATAGATTTGGGATACACAAAAATATGGCTGCCACTGTTGCACAGTATCTACAAGCAGGTGAGGTGTAGCTGATGTTGGTGGAGGAGTCTTGCTTGACTCAAGGAGACCAACATTTGCTTTATTGGCTCAGTGGCCTTTGTCAACACTCTCTGGTATTCCAGAGACCAACTCTACACTTGCAAGTGCCGTCTCAATATATCTTTCCCATGCTTACATCAGGTCGTTGACAGCAGGGCCTTACCGCCTCTCTTCTTGCAGGTATCCCAGTTTACAGGCAAGAAGCCTTTACCTTGGGGGGGGGGCTCGGATCCCCTGGCCAACATCTCCTTGGCAGAATAATCCATTGCTGCTATCAGTGCTCTCCTGTATTAATATATTTTGCTTATATGCACCACTTAAAGAGCTTTTAGTATTATATTTGGTTCTGAATAGAGAATAATACTTTTTACAGTTCCTATGTCTATTAGTCAAAGAAAGCACTTTTACCAGTTTTATAAGACATTACCTCTATAACAGTTAGCTCTAATTTACAGTTAGAGAATGACTTCACTACCACCATGTTTTTCTTTGTTCTATGAAAAAAAGGTAAGGAGGTCTCTCATATTAAAACTGTGCTGCACCTAGAAGGTAAGGTTCATTAGGACTCACTATAAACAATTATTACACCTATGGTCTTCAGAGATGTTTGATGCCTGTAGCAGTCTGAGGCTTTTCTTTCTTTTAGTGTTAAGATGGGCCAACTTCTCTGCTGGTATTTCTTGGTACAACCTACACGATAGAAGGCTGTATCTTTTCTTTTCTCAGCTGTTAAGTTGGTGACGTTTTGACCTGTGGGAACATACAAATCTTTTCCCATAGTTAGTTTTAAGATTAAATTGAAGGTTTTTGACAAAAAGGTTTAATATGTAACTGTACCTCCCCTTTTTTATTTTAGGTTTTTTATTTTTGACCCATGAGTCTCAAAAAGGCAGTTGTAGTACACATACCTATAGGCAGGAATCAAGGTGTAAATTTCATTAAATTTATCCAAGCTTTTTTGGGTGACTATATGTCGTTAATTTGGGAAGCAAACTTAATTACTTAAGTTAAATTATCCTACAGATAAAAGAGAATGTTACAAGATGATACTGTATAACAAAAAATTATAGAGAACATTTATATATGTTAATCCCAAATTTATTGTTATATAAATTTTACATAAAATATCATGTAATTTTAAATTAAATATACATTAATAGAATATAGACCCATGTCCCTCTCCCACCCCTCCCACCCCTCCTGGCTCACTATTTCAGTCAGTTTTCTGATGCAGTCTTTCTGTTGTTGTTTTTAAATATGCATCCCTCTCCACAAGAATTATTTACAACTGGGTTATTGATGCTAGCATCCACAGATGAGGGATACCATTTGTCATTTGTTTTTCTGGGACTGTGTTACTTCACTTAATATAATATCTTCTAGCTCCATCCAATTAGCTGCAAAGTTCATGATGTTGTCTTTCTTTACTGCTGCATAGAACTCCATTGTGTACATGTACCACATTTTTTCTATCCACTCATCAGTTGAGGAGCATTTGGGTTGGATCCAGCTTTTTGCTATTGTGGACAGAGCTGCAATAAATATAGCTGTGCATGTATTTCTGCAGTAAGATTAGTCTTGTGGGTATATACCCAGGAGTGGTATGCCTGGGTCAAATGGCAAGCTCATTTTGAGTCTTCCAAGGATTCTCCACACTACTTTCCATAGTGGCTGTACCAGTTTACATTCCGACAAGCAATAGATGAGTGCTCCCCTTTCCCCACAATCTCTCCAGCACTTGGAATCATTTGTTTTCTTGATTCTGGCCAGTCTTATGGGAGTGAAGTGATATCTTAGAGTGGTCTTAATTTGCATTTCCCTAATTATTAGTGATGTTGAACAGTTTTTAAGATGTTTCTCAGCCATCTCTATTTCCTCCTCTGTGAAGTCTCTATTCAGTTCTTTGCTCCATCTTTTGAGTGATTCATTTGTTTTCTTTCTTCTTTGTTTTTTGAGTAGTTTGTATACTCTGGAAATCAATGCTCTGTCACATGTATCTGCAGTGAAGGTTTCCTCCCACCCTGTAGGCTTTCTCTTCACTTCCTTTATTGTTTCTTTTGATCTACAGAAGCTTTTGAGTTTAATTAGGTCCCATTTGTGAATTGTTGTTCTTATCTCTTGTGCAGCTGCTGTCCGATTTAGGAAGTCTTTTCCTATGCATATGTCTTGCAGTCTGCTGCCAAGTTTTTCTTCTATTGCCTCCAGATTTTTGGGTTTCATGTTGAGGTCTTTGATCCATCTGGAATTGACTTTTGTATAGGGCGAGAGGTAGGGGTTTAATTTTATTATTCTACAGGTGGTGATCCAGTTTTGCCAACACCACTTGCTGAAGATGCTATCTTTCCTCCATTGTGTCTTCTTGGGTCCCTTGTCAAATATGAGGTGGCAGAAATTGTGTGCTCAGGTTTGGATCTTCAGTTTTGTTCCATTGGTCAACAGGTCTGTTTTTGTGCCAGTACCAAGCTGTTTTTATGACTATGGCCCTGTAGTATAGTTTGAAGTCTAGTATAGAGATCCCCCCTGTATTGCTTTTTTCACTCAGGGTTGCTTTGGCTATTCGGGGTCTTTTGTTTTGCAAATGAAATTAAGAATTTTTTTTCCAAGCCTGTGAAGAAGCTCTTGGGGATTTTGATTGGGATTGCATTAAATCTGTACAAGAGTTTGGGTAGAATGGACATTTTTACTATATTTATTTTCCCAATCCATGAGCATGAGAGGTTTGTCCATCTTTTGATGTCTTCTTCAATTTCCTTCCTCAGGGGTTTAAAATTTTTGTTGTAGAGATCCTTGTTGTCTTTGATTAGGTTTGTTCTTAGGTATTTTATTGTTTTTGAGGCTATTGTGAGTGGGAAGGTCTCCTTGTATTCCTTCTTCAGTTGTTTGTTGCTGGTGTAAAGAAAGGCTACTGATTTTTCTAGATTTATTTTGTATCCTGCCACTTTACTGAAGTTCTTAATCGTTTCTAGGAGTTTCCTAGTGGAGTTCTTAGCATCCCTTTGCCTTAGCAAGGGTTTCAAGCACTCTACTGAAAAGGAGTGATGACAGGGGGCAGTCTTGCCGAGTTCCTACCTTTAAGGGGAATGCTTCAGTCATTTCCCCATTTAGGATGATATTGGCTGTGGGTTTCCTGTATATGGCTTTGATTACATTAAGGAATGATCCTTCCAACCTAATTCCTTTTAGGACTTTAAGCATGAAGGGATGCTAAATTTTGTCAAAGGCTTTTTCAGCATCAATTGAGATGATTGTATGGTTTTTGTCTTTTAGTCCATTTATATGTTTGATGATATTTATTGATTTTCATATGTTGAACCATCCCTGCATCTCTTGTATGAATCCAACTTGGTCATGGTGGATGACCTTCTTGATGTGGTCTGTATGTGATTTTTCTTGCAGTTCTCATCCTCAGCCTTTCACCACTGTGCTATCCCCACAGCCCGCTGTATGCGATTTTCATGTATTTTATTTAGAATTTTTGCATCTGTGTTCATTAAGGAAATGGGTCTATAGTTCTCCTTTTTGGTTGTATCTTTGCCTGGTTTTGGCAATAGCGTGATGCTGGCTTCATAGAAGGAATCTGGGAGAACTCCCTCTGTTTGTATCCTTCTAAACAACTTGAGTAGTAATGGTTGTCTTTTGAAATATTTTATAGAATTCTGCCATGAAACCATCTGGGTCTGGGCATTTTTTGGTTGGGAGGCTGCTTATTACATCTTCAATTTCTTCATATATTATTGGTCTATTTAAGCTGTTGATCTCTTCTTGGTTGAGCTTTGGTGATTCCCAGTATTTCAGATATTCATCCATTTCTTCTAGTTTTCAAACTTAGTAGAGTATAGGTTTTTGAAGTATTTCCATACGATTGTCTGGATCTTTGCATTGTCTGTTGTGATATTTCCCCTTTCATCACAGATTCTATTGATTTGGAATTGTTCCTTCTTTCTTTTGGTTAACTGGGCTAGAGGTCTGTCTATCTTGTTTATTTTCTCAAAGAATATTGATTTTTTTGTATAGTTTTCTTTGTTTCTATTTCATTGATCTCTGCTTTGATTTTTGTTATTTCTTCTTGTCTGCTGCGTTTAGGGTTCATTTTTTGTTGTCTCTCAAGTATTTTTAGCTGCAGTGTTAGATCATTCACTTGTGCTCTTTCTGTTTTTTTAATGTAGGCACTTAGAGCTATAAACTTCCCTCTTAGGACTGCTTTTAAAGTGTCCCATAGGTTTTGTTGTGTTGTATTATCATTGTCATTCAGTTCCAGGAATGTGTTTATTTCTTTTTTTTTTTCTTCCTTGACCCATTCATTATTCAGGAGAGTGTTGTTTAGTCTCCATGTGTCCTTGTAAGTTTTAGGGCTTATCCTGGTGTTGATATTGAGTTTAATTGCACAGTGGTCTGATAGAATGCATGAGATTATTTCAATATTTTTGTATTTGTTGAGTTTTTTTCCAGTGTCCCAGTATATGTCCTATTTTGGAGAATGTTACATGGGGTGCTGAGTAGAAGGTGTATTCTCTGGTGTTTGGGTGGAATATTCGATAGATGTCTGTGAGGTCCATTTGGTGTATTGTATCATCCAGTTCAGCTGTCTCTCTGTTTATCCTTTGTGCTGTTGATCTGTCTAAAGGACTTTGTGGGGTACTGAAGTCCCCTACTATTAGTGTGCTGGAGTTAATCTGTGCCTTGAGATCCTGAAGAATTGTGTACGAATGTACCGTCTACATGTAGGTTGGTGCTCCCGTGTTGTGGAATGCTGTGGAGGTCAGAAGAGGGTGTTGGATTCCCCTGGAACTGGAGTTAAAGATGGTTCTTAGCTGCCATGTGGGTGCTGGGAATCTAACCCTGGTCCTCTGCAAGAGCAGTCAGCGTTCTTAACCACTGAGCAATCTGTCCAGCCCAAATTGAGTAACTTTTCAATTGACATTTAAGCATGTGCTTTATTGAGAACATGTTACAATCAGACTTTAGTGAAAGTTTATATTACTTGGGACAAATTGACATTTTTATTTGAACAGATTCTGAACTACAAACTTTAAATACATGAAATTCATTTAACTTTGTTATTATAAAATTTCCCCAGAAACTCAATTACTTCATAAATATCTCATGATTACTTTTAAATGATAAAAAGAATTTGTTGCAATATTTCTACAATGATAACTTCAGTTCATTTTAGGCTCTAAGTTAAGATATTTGACCACTCTGTTCATGTGATGATTTATTAATTCAATAGTGAAAATTCACCTTCTGGATTTTTAATTACATTTGCTTATTAGTGAATATGATGTTTTGACATTTTTCTTAAAAGTAAGTCTGACCCGGGTTCAATCCCCAGCACCCACATGGCGGATGAAAATCCGTCTGTAACTCCAATTCCAGGAGAATTCCAGTTCCAGGGGAATCTGAGACCCTCTCTGACCTCCACGGCATTGCACGACACGGGTGCACAAACCTACATGCAGACAGTACATTCGTACACATACAAAAATAAATAAAATTAAAAAAGTAAGTCTGCTCTTGAAACATCTTTGTTTCATGATTATTGACCATTAATTCAAGAAAACTGAGCTGAATTGTGTAGAACTGGTGGCAATATAACGAAATTATTATAATGCTTGTTAACTGCTTACTGTACTTCAGACACATGCTATTTCACTAAAATTCTCTAAGAACTTTTAGGTAGAATAAAGCTAAGCTCAAGATTCCTGGGAGATTAGGGCCACATTGCCCCAGGCAGAAGCATGAAGAGTCACCCTGGGCTGTAAGGACTCTTTGCTGTTTAGTGTTTGTGTATTGAAAATTCTGCAACTTTATCGTTACATTTTCCATGTAAGATGGTTTTTATTTATTTTATTTATTTTAATTTTATTTATTTCTGTATGTGTATGAATGTACTGTCTGCATGCAAGTTTGTGCACCTGTGTCGTGCAATGCCGTGGAGGTCAGAAGAGGGTCTTGGATTCCCCTGGAACTGGAGTTCTCCTGGATTGGAGTTTCAGACGGATCTCAGCCGCCATGTGGGTGCTGGGGATCGAACCCTGGTCCTCTGTAAGAGCGGTTGGTGTTCTTAACCGCTAGGCCTTCTCTCCCGCCCGGTTTTTATTTTTTAATGTCTTCATTAAAAATTATTTTGATCAATGTTTCTAGAAAGTTCTTGTATTTCTCAAGTGCACAAGCATTTTTTTCAAAGTAACTTACATCTACAATATTTGAATCTAAGCCAAATACATTATTCGGATGTAATTCTGATGACCCACTATTCCTTAATTACCAAGTGCTAAAGTGTTAGCCAGACCCTGATGCACAATGAATTCAAACTTTCCGTAATTCAGAGAGGAAATTAATCTAATTTTATTACTGCTATTAAACATCTTTGGTATTTATTCAAGTGTGAAAACATATATCTCTCATTTTCTTTTTAATTAGCACATAATAATTGTGCCTGTGTATTAGATACATGTGCAAATATGATACAAATATGTAATGTGTGATGATCAAATTGAGGTGATAGGATGATTAGCAACTTCTTTAAAAAAAACATTATATGTATGGTGTGTGTGCGTGTGTGTGTGTGGTGTGTGTGTGTGTGTGTGTGTGTGTGTCTCAGTGTATGTGTGGACATCCTAAGAAGGTATTGGATCCCTTGTATCTGGACTCATAGACAATTGTGAGTTGTCATGTGGGTGCTGGGAACTGAACCCACATTCTCTGCAAGAGCAGTAAGTGCTCTTAGCCACTAAGCCATATCTCTAGTCCCTTATTTTCATATATTAACACTTTACATTTTTTTGTATTAGAAAACTTTGAATTTCTCCTTTTTTTTGAAACATTCTATAAATTATTGTGAACCTTAGTCACCCTATGCCCCTGCGCTGTTCAAGTTTATTACTAAATAAATGAAATATGAAACTTTTTCAATTGAAATTAATAAAAATATTTTATTGAATTCCAGGGACTTGGTACTTTTAAAAATTCCAAATCTTGGGGGCTGGTGAGATGGCCTAGCAGTTAATAGCACCAACTGCTCTTGCAGAGGACCCGGGTTCGATCCCCAGCACCCACATGGTGGCTGAAAACTGTCTTTAACTCCAGTTCCAGGGGAATCTGATGCCCTGTTTTGACCTCTGCAGCATTGCACGACATGGGTGCACATCCTGCATGCAGACAGTACATTCATACACATACGAAAATAAATAAATAAAATTAAAAAAAATTAAAACAAAACTTCCAAATCTGCACATAGATCACCTCTGCTTCTCTAGAGCAGCAGATACTAGGACTTTGTAATTGTCACTTCTCTCCTTGTGTTGAGTAGCATAGAAAATTCCAAGTTCTGATGTGCCCAACCCCTTCTGAGCTACTCACTCTTCCCTTTTTTTTCTGGTCTTTTTGAGACAGAATGTCCCTTTTAGTCCCAGCTGGCCTGGAGCTCACTATGTAGATCAGGCTGGCCTTGAACTCCCAGAGATCCGTCTGCCTCTTGCCTCCCAAGCGCCGGGATTAAAGGCGTGCACCACCATGCATGGCCACACTTAAAAAAAATTTTTTTTGTATTTTTGAGACAGGGTCTCCCTGTAGCCCCCAGATGGCCTGGAACTCGATTTGAGGACCAGGCTGGCCTTGAACTCATAGATATCCTCCTGCCTCTGCCTCTCAAGTGCTGGATTAAAGGCTTGTGCCACCACCCCTGGCCCAATATTAGAAATTTTATTTCGGGCGTACTGCAGATGTTTATATTAGTGACAGATGATAAGCAGTATAATATTAAATTGGCTTGACATTAGAATCAGAAGGCAGCATTTTTATAGTTTTAAAAATAAATCTTTTACATATATACATTATATGTGTAGATTGATTTAGTGAACAATACAAATGGTACATTATAAAGGGAAATTGTCTGAATATACATTGGTTTCACATCTGAGCAATCTTCGTTTTCATATAACTCAGTGTTGAAATAATATTCAGACATTTCACTTGAGATTAGAGTGAACCATATACGAGTCTCACTTTAATTTCTGCCCATTTTCATATTTATGGACAATTTTATCAGATATGTTCAGACACTCCACTTGGGATATTTTCAGAATCTTAAATGCTGGTACTTTACACAAGGCAGCAGGATGAACAATGAGTGGTGACCAGCGCAAGTGAAAGGCTCTGTTTCAGACTTTATGGCATTTTTGCTCAAACATACTGAGGCAAGGTAACCTTAAACATTGTTTGGTTTCTTTACTTGCTTGTTTTGTGTGTACAGTTTTTAGGTTGCCTACTAAATATGATAATTTGTCCTTAGTTTCCTCTTTACAATCATTATACCACTTTAAATTCATTTCAAATGAAATTAGCTGCATACCTTTCTAAAGTGGTTTGACAGATCATTTCTTTATGAAATGTAAGTTAATAATGCCTGACTCAAGGAACAAAAATATAGTAATAAATCACATGGATTTCAGGAAGCTTCATACCTTATTTTGAATGCTACTAAAGTTTTACATGTTAAAATGAGCACAATTATATTTCATGGAATACTAAAACACATACATGATCATTTTTTGATAACATGCATTAACTATACTTATCCTGAAATGTAATATTCCATTTTAATTATGTGTTATAATGTATGTGTATGTACATGCACCCTCTAAAACTATCAAGTTAGTTGGACTATTCATTCTTAGTATGGAGATAAGTATGTTTTAATACAGAAATATGTTGATATGTAAAGTCTTGAGAATATACTGGAATCCTGTAGGTAAAATAACTAAAAATTTGAGTAGTATTAAAATAAATGTAGCTTAACAATAATCATTGCACTAAAGTATAAAATGTGCATCTTATTTGTTTACTTTTAAATGTTTATGATATCAGAGATACTAGTTGAGTATTTATTACTTTTGATGTCAAATTTCTTTAATTTTTTAAAAATTTCATGTTTATGAGTGTATTACTTGCATGTACAGAATTGTGCCTGTGTTGTACAGTCTACTTGAAGGTTAGAAGAGGGCACTGGAGTCCCTGGAACTGGAGTTCTGGATGTTTGTTAGTTGCCATGTGGGTACTGAGAATCAAACCTGTGTCCTCTACAAGAGTAGCCATGATCTTAACTGGCCTTCTCTAGCTCCCAAATTTCTTTTTTTTTTTTTTTAATTTTTTTTTATTAATTTTATTTATTTCCGTATGTGTATGAGTGTACTGTCTGCATGCAAGTTTGTGCACCCGTGTCGTGCAATGCCGCGGAGGTCAGAAGAGGGTGTCAGATTCCCCTGGAACTGGAGTTCTCCTGGAATTGGAGTTTCAGACGGTTCTCAGCCACCATGTGGGTGCTGGGGATCGAACCCGGATCCTCTGTAAGAGCGATCGGTGCTCTTAACCGCTAGGCCATCTCTCCAGCCTGCTCCCAAATTTCTTTAAATAATAGTAAATCTAAAAAATTCTAGGAAACGTAGACTGTATCTCAGATGATTGTGATAGCTGCTTAGGTAAAATCAACTAAACAATGCTCTTTTTAGTCAATTTCATAGGTATAAATCAAGGAGAAAGACAATACTATCTTTGTAGATATATTAAAAACAATAAAGAAGGCCTATTTGAAGACAGAATAGAGAATTGCTCTTAAGTATCACTGTAACTTACATGACAAGTAAAAATGTACAGCTATATTGGGTTTATTACTCCATCAGTTATTTTCTTACAGTAGTGGTATGAAGGTGTAATTCTGTAATACCAGGAAACCTTATACCCTTTATTACTGGATGTGCTAAGAAAGACGAAGCATTAGGCCCTTCATTCAAAAATAGAGATTTAAAAATAATTCAGGGGCTGGAGAGATAGCTTAGCGGTTAAGAGCATCAATTGCTCTTGTAGAGAACCCAGGTTCGATCCCCAGCACCCACATGGTGGTTAAGAACTGTCTGTAACTCCAATTCCAGGGGAACTCCAGTTCCAGGGGCATCTGAGACCCTCTTCTGACCTCCGCGGCATTGCATGACATGGGTGCACAAACCTACATGCAGACAGTACATTCATATACATACAAAAATAAAAAAAATAATTCAGTGAGCTATATCACTGGCATATTATCTTAATGCTTTTTGCCTTTTTTATTGTTCCTTACTCGTACATTCACTTTTTCTATCATGTTTGTTTTTTTTAATTTTAATTTTCTTTATATATTCACAAATTAACTTTGTATATACTGATGGTATAGAAAAAGTGGTTCTATGGCATTTGATACATTCACACATATATCATCTCCAATTTTGGATATTTTTGTCACTAAGAACATTAGAAATCCATTTCCTTAGTGATATTAAAATATAAAGGCCTTTGTTATTGGCTGTGCTGGTTAGTTTTTGTAACATCACAAACTAGAGTGACCTGGAAAGAGGGAACCTCAATTGAGGAATTTTCTCCATCAGACTGGCCTGTAGGAACATCTGTGGGGCATTTTCTTGATTGATAGTCAATGTAGGTGGAACCAGCCTACTGTGGGCAGTCCTGTCCCTGCACATCTGGTCTGGGGACTCTCTAAGAGTAGTAGCTGAGCTGGCCAAGGGAAGCAAGCCAGAAGCATCATCCTCTATGGTTCCTATTTCAGTTCCTGCCTCATGTTCCTGCCTGAGCTACTATCAAGGCTTCCCCGGATTAGAGATTAATCTGTAAACTGAAACAAACCCTTTTTCCTACAAGGTGCTTTTGGTCATTGTGTTTATCATAGCAACAGAAAGCAATCTAGAACATTGGCTATGTTTAGCATACTGTACCACTTATCTAAAATCATCACATTTATTCCTCCTACCTGAAGCTTTGCCAATTTTTTTTCTCAAAAGAACCACAATGTTCTTGATGTTTACAGTTCCATTATACAGAAGCCTAGAAGGACTTGGTGTTGTCTTCCAGAGCTGACAAAGATGCTTAAAAATATAAGTGGAATTTGATCCATACTAATCCCTTACTTTGTACTTGAGTGATTGTATGCAGTATAGCAGACCCTGATGTTAGGTTTTAATGAATAGAATATAGCTCAAATAGTAACTTAGAAATAAATTTCCATTTGGAATAGCCTTGTAGGAGAAAAGTTCAAATTAAATCCTCTTAGTGCATTAAAATGCAAATATAAGAAGGCAATCCAATTGAGTTACATCGATAATAGAACATATAACACAAATGGAAATTCCTCCCAAATAATTAAGTTATAGCTATATAAATCACTGATGTGTGCATCTGAGTTTTGTTCCTTCTCTGCATGCTTGAAAGTTCATTAACTTTGGATCACATTAGAATACATTTTGTTTATCTCCCACAGACCAGTGGCTAGGCAAGTCCTTTTCCCTACTGATGCCAATGAAGACTCTTGGCTTGCATTTACTTGTGACCGAAGTTTTAAAGTCTCTCACCTGCTTTTGTTTCAGATGCAATTATGAGATCTTTTAAATTATGATATTACCTGGGATGATTGATGTTTTAATTTTCGTAATTCAGTTTTGTAATCTTGACAAAAATCCAAAAGCTTTAAACAAACTTGGAATTAGAAAAAACTGCAAAACTTGCTTTCCTTGGTGTGTGTGTGTGTGTGTGTGTGTGTGTGTGTGTTTATGTGTATTTTAGGTCAGATGTGATGCCATCAAAGCTATTAATATTTAAGATTCAAACTTTAAGTTTTTTTAACTGTATGTATTATAATAAAAATCTCCGTTTCCTAACAATATGTGACTGGCTTATATTAATTATGAAGACAAGGTCAATATTGCAATAAAAAGACTCAAAGTAACATGTTTTGAACATTAAATTAGAAGTGATGCTATTTATACATTCTATTTGAATGAAACCTTGTCAATTGCGTTGACTAATAAATATATTAAAGATAGTATTTCATATACATTTTTGTATTGAAAAATATTCACCCAGCCTCAGATTTGAATTACACAAGAGCCACTGGTAAGTGAGGAAAATTCATAATTTATAATTTAGCATGAAATAGAATAAAATAAAGGTAAATTCAGAATACATTTATAAATGCCTTAAAATTCATTACCTTTTTTCTATTTTAATGAAATTTTTATGTGATTCAAACATAATTTTTCAACTAGTCTTAATCGCCTTTATACTGGCTTCTCCTTAGGTACTGTCCTGCAGCCTCCTGCCCCACATTCCCATATCCTGTCATTTGTGCTAGAGTCCATCACACCGAACTACTCTCCCCGCCCACTCCTCAGTGCCATTTCCTCCCCCAGATCTAGTCAGCCTATCTGGAGTCCCTTTCCTAAAGAAGGCCAGATCATCCTCACCTGACCAGCACTGGATGAGTGTTCCCTTTTCCCCACAACCTCTCGAGCATTTGGTATCATTTGTTTTCTTGATCCTAGCCAGTCTTATTGGAGTGAGATGATATCTTAAATTGGTTTTAATTTGCATTTCCTTAATTATTAATGATGTTGAACACTTTTTAAGATGTTTCTCAGTCATCTTTACCTCCTCACTGGTATAGTCTCTGTTCAGCTCTTCATCTTTTGAGTAGGTCATTTATTTTCTTACTTCTTTGTTTTTTCAGTAGTCTATATATTCTAGATGTTAATGCTCTGTCAGATCTATCACTGGTGAATGTTTCATCCCACTCTGTGGGTTTTCTCTTCACTTCCTTGGTTGTTTGTTTTGCTGTACAGAAGCTGTTGACCTTATTTCCTGTGCAACTACTGTCTGATTTAGTAAACCTTTTCCTACACCTACATGTTGTAGGTTACTGTGGAAGTTTTCTTCTAATATTTTCAGAATTTCAGATTTCACACTGAGGGTTTTTTTTTTTTTAGTTGACTTTTGTGCAAGGTGAAGATAGGGTTTTAGTTTCATTCTTCTACAGAAGGTGATCCAGTTATGTTATCACAATTTAGTGAAGATACTGCCTTTCCTCCATTGAGTGTTCTTGGTACTCTTGTCATATATCAGGTGGAAGAAATTTCATGTACTCAAGATTGGGTCTTCAGTTTTGTTCCATTGATCTGTGGGTCTATTTTTGTACCAGTACTATCCTGTTCTCATAACTATAGCTCTGTAATATAGTTTGAAATCTGGTATAGTAATCCCCCCCTCCTGTATTGCTCTTTGTACTCAGGGTTACTTTTGGTATCCAGGTCTTTTGTGCTTCCATATGAATTTTAGGACATTTTTTCGAATTCGATGAAGAATGTCATAGGGATTTTGATTGAGATTGCACTGAATGTATATAATACTTTGGGTGGATGGTCATTTTTAGTATATTAATTCTTCCAATCCACACATGGGAAATCTTTCCATCTTCTGCTGTCTTCTTTAATCTCCTACTTCAAAGATTTAAAATTTTAATTGTAGATATCCTTAATGTCTTTGGTCAGGTTTATTCTGAGCTTTTTTTTTTGAGGCTATTGTGAATGGGAGGGTTTTCATGTAGTCCTTCTTTAGTTGTTTGTTATTGGCATATAGAAAGGCTACTAATTTTTGTAGATTAATTTTGTAGTCTTCTACTTTACTGAAAGTATTCATTGCTTCTTGGGGTTTTCTGGTGGAAAATTTGGCATCCCTTAGGTATAATATCATATCATTTGCAAAAAGAGATAGTTTGACCTCTTTTCTTCCAATTAGTACTCCTTTAATTTCATTCTCTGTCTTATTGCTCTAGCAAAATTTTTAAGCACTATATTGAAAAGGAGTGGGGAAATGTTTTTTATTATTAAAAGAAGAATCAAATTAATCCATATAAAGAAATCATAAATACTTAGGGTTACCTTGAATTGGACTTTAAACATATACCAGGACATGAGATAGTACTCCATAAGTAAGTCCAGCTTTCAGCATCTGTTATAAAGAAAAGAAATATTAATTGTAGATGATTAATTATGAGAAGCAAAAATATTGACTTGATTTGTCTAATGTTAACCATTATCAGATAACATTTTATTTAGCAAAAAGTATCTTATTTTCATAGGATACATTGAAGGCTTTGAATTATTGTTTCAGAAGTGTATTGCCAGGATTTAGTATTTGATTTTATTATTAAAAACTATCATATGTTTACTGTAATTGTTGTTGTTTTATGGGCTAATGTGTGTTAAAGCAATCTGTTAGGTATTATGCATACATAATTTTACTTAGTTATCAAGCAGTTTCATACGAAGTACTTATTTTTTAATATTGTAGGTATTATATTTATTTTTATTTTATTTGTATCAGTGTTATGCCTGCATTATGTAAATGTATCCGTGTCATGCAGTACCTGTGGAGGGAGGCCAGGAGAGGGTGTTAGATCCTCCTGGAACTGGGGTTAAGGATAATTGTTATCTGCCATGTGGATGCTGGGAATCAAACCCTGGTTCTCTACTACAGAAGTCAGTGCTCTTAACTGCTGAGTCATTTCTCCAGCCCGCATATGAAGAACATATTATAACAGATAAATACTGAAGCAGGGAAAGCTTAAATAAAAGACTAAAGTCCAGTAGCTAATAAGGAACTGCAGAAACACTCTTCATGCAGTTGTGCCTACGTATTTAACCGGCAGCATTTAGAGCTTTTATTATACTGTTTAAAAGGTTTTGCAGGATACCAATTCTTAGGAGAATATAACATCTCTTAGCTCTCAAAGGAACTGACATGTGTCTAAGTTTCTCAAACATACAAATAGAGCTACTTAACATATTCTCATTACAACTATTAAAATTCTGCTTGTCCTACAGATGGCTCTACTTTCCTGAATCCTCTGTCAATGTCTTGTGTCTATAATCATCCCCTATGCTTCCAAGTAGATTATTTAGTAATTATTTTAGGGTAACATCAACACATATGCAGATCTCAAATCTTGTTTTATCACCTCACCATCAATGCTATTTTCCTTCAAGAAGGTCTTATTATTGCTTCCTGGATTTTGTTTCTCTGGATACTAATCTTCCATTTATCTCTTCCTTCAATTATCAACAAAACAGGCTGGAGAATCTTATAACAACCTGTCAGGCATGATCACACCTGTGTTAGATTCTCCAGTGACTTCCTATTTTCTTTTAAGAAAAAGGTTGTCTTGCTGTAAAATTCTGAGCACGTATTCTGCATTCATATGTGTCAAAGTTTGTCTGGGGGTAGAATTGCTAGGAATTTGTCCATTCAGCCTTGCTAGACATACTAGTTTTCTAAACAGATTAGATGAAATTCCATTCTCATCATCAGTATTTGGTTTTCTGGATGCTTCTTATTTATGGATCCTTAAAAATTGCCAAGCACTTGTTGTGTAATATCCTTTCTCAATATTGATTTTCATTGGCATGGTCACTTGATAGCACGCTGTCCCTGCTCCAGGATATAACCTCACATCCATGCAAGAAATGCTAACTAAACTCAGCGGATCACACACATAAAGAAAGCAGGGAAGTGGGAGAAGACTTAGGAAAAGGGTTTTTGTGCAAGACAGAGAATGATGTTAGTAGGGAATGGGCGATGAAAAAGACTAAAATTCGTTAGATAAATCCATGAAACTGTCAAAACTTTGAAAAAACAATGTAAGTGTTCTCATTTTAGAATATCAATGGGTTTTAGCATTTATTTGACAAGCACATCATGTCCATGAGGCAAACAAAAGTAGCTTCCCCACTTGGGCCTGTGACCTGCCTAGACACACTGGAACTTTAGGGCAGATTTCCTATACTAGATACTGTTTTCCTGTGTAATGGGCCTCAAATTCAACCAGAAAGTGGTTAGCCACTCCCAAACAGACTTGCCACTACTGTACCAGTGCTGACATCTCACCTACCTGTCCAAGCAATAAAGTCAATAGTGTCACATGTAAGGTCTCCAGATGAGTAAGACTGTTGGTGACAGGCATTCCTCCTCCACCCTCAACCTCCTGTCCTTCCCCATCCCTAGCAGGCTGCATGGCAGCTTCTGGGCTAGTCATCAGGGATGAAGCTTTTGGCTCAGTTCCAGCTCGATTTCTCTGGGTGCTGTAACCAAAACACGCAATGTCTTTAGCAATATGGTCTTTCTATCTTGTCCTACTGGGCAGCCGTCTATGATGACAATAGCTGGATTGTTTCAGGGTCTCAGGAGACTTCTTGGCCAACAACTCATAGGGTGGTAACCCACCCTGGTTGCTGGGGTTTTTATTTGTTAGCCTGTGGCTTTTAGGAGCAGCTGTGTCTACTTAGACTGGCTACCTCTGTTCAAATTCCTTTTTTTGTAAATTTATTCTAAATTGCTTTACTTGTATAAGGTTTACTTATGGCTTTTTTTTAAAATAAGAATTTCTTTTTTTAAAATTTAAAATTTTATTATTTTTTTATGTGTATGAATGTACTGTCTGGCTGTAGGTTTGTGCACCCTTGTCGTGCAATGCCCCAGAGGTCAGAAGAGGGTCTCGGATTCTCCTGGAACTGGAGTTAAAGATGGTTCTCAGTTGCCATGTGGATGCTGGGAATCGAACCCAGGTCCTCTGCAAGAGCAGTCGGCGCTCTTAACCACTAGGCCATCTCTGTAGCCCCACTTATGGCTTTTTAATACGTCCTTGGCTTCAGTTAACTCTGTCCCCTCCTTGCCCTACATCCGTGTTAAACTTTCCACACCTAGTATTCACTCTTCAATTTTCTTTCTTTCTTTCTTTCTTTCTTTCTTTCTTTCTTTCTTTCTTTCTTTCTTTCTTTCTTTCTTTCTTTCTTTCTTTTTTTTTTTTTTTTGTTTGTTTCTGAGACATGGCCTGGAGCTTGTTTTGTAGGCCAGGCTGGCCTTGAACTTGCAGAGATCTGCCTGCCTCTGGGATTAAATGTGTGCACCACCACACCCTGCCCCATTCTTCAATTTTCATATCACATGTGTTGCACTGTTCTCTCCTTCCCTCCTTCCCCACCCCCTCTTTAAGGCCGATTTCCAGTTCATTGGTCCCTACAACATACATTGAATCCCAGATGAATGCACATATGTGAAAATTAGAAGCCGGCACCCACATTTGAGAAAGATCATCTGGTGTTTTCTCTTATGAGCCTCAATTGCTTCACTTAATATAATACTTTCCAGTTGTCCTGAGAATTTCATTTTTTCTTTGGCTTGAGTAAAATTTTATTCTGTATATATGTACCACATACTCATTGTCCATCTGTTGGTGAACATCTAGATTGATTCTAGGAGTGGTAATAAATTATAAATATGTAAATATCTCAGAGGTACATTAGATAGGTCTTTGGGTGTGGTAGCTGGGTCATAAGACATTTCTATTTTTAGTCTTTTGAAAAACTTCCACATGATTTATATAGTCATGGCAGAAGGTGACATTCTCACCAAAGGTGAATAGAAGCTCCTTTTCTACAACTTCCCCTCCAGCATTTATTACCATTTGTTTTTGTTTTGATAGCCAATATAATTTGGGTGGGAATGCAATCTCAAAGACGCTTCAGTTTGCATTTTCCTGATGGCCAAGAATGGGGACCACTCTTAAAAACTTTTATTAGCTTTTTTGTTTTTCTTCCTTTGAAACCCTTCTGTACAGATCCTTATTCTATGTTTGCAGTGGATTCTTGGGTTCTTTTTATTTTTCTCTTTTCTTTTCACCTTTCAAGTTCTTCATGTATTCTAGATACCAATTCTCCTTCAGATGTATTCTAGATACCAATCCTCCTTCAGATGTATTCTAGATACCAACCCTCCTTCAGATATATAGCTGACAATTATTTTTCTCACATTCTGTAGGCCGTCTCCTTTGCTGCACAGAGGTTTTTAATTTCACAAGATTCAATTTTTAACAATTATTGGCTTTATTTCCTGAGCAACTGGATTCTTCACTTATACCTATATCTCAGAGAATATTTTTTCCTTTAGCAGTTACACAGTTTCAAGTCTTTTGTTAAGGTCTTTGATCCATTTGGAGTTGATTTTGTGCAGGGTGAAAGGTAAGGATCTAGTTTCATTCATCATCATGAAGGAAACCAGATTTTTCAATACCATTTGTTGAAGAGGTTGTCTTTTCTTTTTCATTAAATGTAACTGAAAAAAATCAGTTTATCAGTTTCAATAAAGAACATTTGGAACTAGGCTTGGTTGCAAAAACCTGTAATTGTTGCTGCTGAGGAGGTTTTTAGTTAAGGGTCCCAAGTTCAAGGCCTACCTGGGATACAGAGTTAAAGGACAGCTCTGCCAATTTAAAAAGATCTTGGTTATTTATTTACTTTTTTAAGGAGAAAAATTTGGGATATATCTTAATATTAGAACAATCACACAGCATGTGCAGGAGCTCAAGTTTATTTCTTAGTATTAAAAAACAAACAAGCAGTGAAAAAATATCCCACAATGTGATTTTAATTGGAATTACATTGATTCTGCAATGCATTTATGATAGAATTTCTCCAGAAAAAATATTAAATATCTCCATTCATTTAAATATTAGGTAACACTTTAATGAAAAGTTTCATGTTTTCATAAAATACTTCAATGTGCTTCTATTGATTTTTTATTATTATGATACTGTCAAAAAATTAAAATACTTTGTCTAAATGTTTTACCCTAAAGATGTTCAATATTTGCTTCATGTTGAATTTTTTTTTGTCCAGCCTCATTGTTTTAATAATAGAGATGGATTGGAAGCTTCCTATGTAAACAATCACTTCATTAAAAACAAAGAACCTAGCCTGTATTTTGAATTGCTTTTATTTTTTGCTACACTGGGCAGGACTGCTGTTCAGTTCTAGCAGGGTAGAGAATAGCAAGCAGCTACCAAGACGCTTTCTTGTTTTATTAAAAATTATTTTAATGAGTCCTATCCAAGGACACACCCTGTGCAGTCTCTCATTTTTTACACTTTGGTGAACCTCATCGCCCATGGCTCAGGGACCATTGTGGAAAGGGGTGGAGAGTAAGAGCCAGGATTGGTGCATGAATGTAAGGAAACAGCCTTCCTGGTCTCTGGAAACATGCTCTTATGAACTTATAACCATGATGTCAGTGTGCATAAGACAATGCAAACTCAATCAGAGGAAAAACCAGAATAGAACTGGGAACTTGGGCAGCAGGTCCCAAACTTAGCTGAAAACTATTGGCAGCTGATGACTATTGGGAGAGGGACAATCGGTCTTAAAGGGAGAGACTCTGGATAGACTAACTAGAGTCCAGTGAATAGGGGACTTCTGGGTGCACAAACCTGACTCTATTGGATTTAGTATGTATGACAGAATGCATGAATCTGGTGGGGCATTATGGGAGGAGTGGATGGGGGAGGGGGAATAAACTCAATTAAGATGTTTTGTTTGTAGTGCACAAAATTTCAATAAATATATACATTGAGAAAGAATATTTAAATGAGAATGACATTCTTCGTATTTTTTTCTCCCAATTTGTGTTAAAGTAGACAAGTAGATGTCCTTTCTTTTTTTTTTTTTTTTGGTCTTTTCGAGACAGGGTCTCCCTGTAGCCCCAGCTGTCCTGGAACTCACTCTGTAGACCAGGCTGGCCTTGAACTCACAAAGATCCGCCTGCCTCTGCCTCCCAAGTATTGTTGGTTTTCTAACTGTATCTGCATGAACTCCAGTATCAGTGTCTCCCTCTTTTAATCAGTAACTGGGAATATCAAGAAAATGCTAATCAAATTAATGAATTCATCAAAGTAGTTAAGTAAATTTCTGTTACTATGAAAATTTCTTTCGCTAATGTCATGCTTTCTCAGAAAACTGCTTCCCATTCAGATAAGAGGTCCCACCTTGAGCTTCGTCTATCATTTCATGTATTGAATGGTGAGACAGCTCATATTTTTGTGTGCTTGAGTGTGAGCATATGTGTGATCAAGTCAACATTCTCCTCACTTCTGCTTTCATAATGCGGCTCTTTCACTATCAAAGGCATAAATACAAATTTCAATTTGTACATTAAAATAAAATGTTTATATATTAAATGTAGTGCCTCATTGTATTAAACCAGGTGAAATGTTTAAATAGTATCTATCACCTCAAACGTTTATGTTTCTCACAGCAATAATATTTGACTTCCTGGCTTTGGGAAAATACAGTACATGACTGTTAGCTGTAACTATTGTGCCACAGCACACTAGGATGTCTTCCTACAATCTACCTGTAACAATGTCTAGTGATCACTCTATCCCCATCCCTGCCAGCCACTGTTAACACCATTGCATTCCAGACTTTTATGAGATCAACTCTTTGGATTTCACATATGAACACGTGGCAGCTCTCTGCCTGTGCCTGCTGATTGCACTTTACATAATAACTTCTGGTTCTGTCTGTGTGGTTGCAAATGGAAGGTTGTTGTCCCTTTTGTGGGAAATAGCATTCCATGTTTCATGTGTACTCTATTTTCTTAATAAATTCATCAGTCAGATGCTGACTCTTATCAACCTTGGCATAAAGGAAAAATTAAATATTCATGTTGTGATGTTTTGGAACAAAAAACAAGTGTTTTGTAAAAGTTACTAAGAAAAAAAAGCAAAGCTTGTTTCTAAATGTTTCCTTCCTTGTTTTAGACTGCTGCATCTTTCAGCTAGACTTTCCTTAGGATCTACTGTATGTGGCTGTTTCCTGCATTTATTTATAGTAGCCCATTTCAAAATTAGATCACAAGTCTGCTTGTTTATTTTTAACTATTTTTAATTATTTGGGAGAATTTCATAAAATGTGTTTTTTATTTTTGAGAATTTAATATATGAATATTGTATTTATATTATTTACATCCCTTCTAGTCCACTTCCAAACTCCTCCCATGTCTCCCACTCCCTCTCAATTTCTTGTTTTCCTTGATTTACACACACACACACACACACACACACACACACACACAGACACACACACACATGAATCCATTTAGTGTTGCTGTGTTAGTGTGTACCTGTGCTTAGGGGTGCCCACTTGGCATTAGTAACCTCTCAGAGAGCTCATTTCTGGAGAACATTGATTCTCTTCTCAGCACCTGTCGATTGCCTGTAGCTCTTCATCTTGGGATGGGACCCCATGAAATTTCCTCTTCCCAGCTTGGCATGTCAACTGTTTTTTCACTACGCAGATCTTGTTAGACTACCATACTGTGGAGATGTCATTGATGTAGCTTCCTATTGTGTTCAGAATGTATTAACTAGGATCAGGTGTCTTGTCCTTTAGGCTATTTTGTTCTTTCTGCGCCGACTTCCATGATGTTCTCCGAGCTGTAGGTGTAGAGGTTGCATTGTAGATGTATTACTTATGGATAAGCACCTCATAATCACAGTGTCTTTTGATTGCATCCATCACTAATTCCTCCCCCAACTCAAATTCCTCCTTGACACTTCAGTTCCATACCCTCAGTTTCATGTTCTTCTTTTAAACGATATACCACTGACTCCAATATTTGCTGATGATGTACCATACACTCCTAGGTGTGGGTCCTTCCACTGAAACTTGCTCACACCCTTAAAGAAAACTGACTTTCCCTCCCCGAGAATCCTTCAACTGTCAATAGCCCTCAGCTGGGATCGCATAGCCCCTTTCCTCTCTGTGCTGGGATGTCGACAGGCTTGACCTTGTACATGTCTTAAGCAGACAACCACATCTTCAGAGGGTTCATGAATGGTATTTTCCTCATGTCAGGAGACATGGCTTTGCTCTAACCTTCCCCAACCTCTGCCTCTTACAATCTTTCCACACTACCTTCAGTGATGGTCTCTAAGCCTTGGAGAGGGGTGTGACATATATGTCCCATTTGTGCTAAGTACTCACTGAAACTTATTCTATACATTTTGACCAGTTGTGAGCTTCTGCCTTAACCTCCATCTATTGGACAAAGAAACTTCATTGAATAGGTCTTATAAGTGCACCAATTTATGGGTAGAAAGGCGTGACTCTAGAGGGCAAGTTGATACTATATCCATTTTAGCAAAATAACTAGTAGGTTTATACCTGGGGCCTGTGAGCTTGGCAACAATGGATTCTTAATCAGATTTTCAGTATCAGGAATTTGTTTTTTCCTGTGGAGTGGAGCTTAAATCCAAGAAAGCATTTGATTATCCTATAACATTGGTGCCTCTGTTGCACCCATGGGGGTATCTTGCCACACTGCTCATTATCGTATTTCTTAGGGTTTCATTTTTAAAAATTTGTCTTTATTGTACAGGTGATTGAAGCTAGTATTTACACATTAGTTAAGTACTCTACCCCTGTGCTAAATCCCCTGTTTGTCTTTAACATGGTCATTTTTAGAATGAACAGAATATTTTGTTAACTGTACATAAAAAGCTGAATACAATAGCTGCTTCTTATGCCCACAACAGTGTTACACTGAAGACAAACTGTTATCACAGTTTTCCACATTTTTTATTTGATTATCTTAGTCTCTTTCCTTCTGAGATAAATCCAAGAAAGGTCTAACCTGTATTTTGCAGAATACACTTTGTGAGATATAATTGGGAGAAAGAAATATGTAATTTTGAAAAACTACCACAAATTGAATGACTTTCTCTTGATATAGACATGATAAGTACAAGCTGGCTTCTCTTGTATAGAATTATGACCTTTTTTCTAACCTAATTTTGTACCTTTTCTAACTTATTTGAACATCAATCCAATCTACCACTCTTGAGTCCTGTTTATACTTACCAGTTATTGCTCTAACCAATCTTCCTCTCTTTCACAACTATTTATACAAGAATTCTTGTATCCATAGCCCCCTACTGTATGGTTGTGGGCCATAATTTCACATAATTTTAGCCTGCAATTTAGTTCTCAGGTACATGCTCTACAATTGTAAATATCACAGGCTTTGTAGTCTATTAGACTTATTTTTCAAGTTCTTTTCTTTAACATGTTAAATGGAGTCTTACTGCTCTTCACATCCAAGAGCATTTCAGCATGACTGTTCCTCAACATCTCAAGAGGGGATTCTGAGAGAGAGAGAGAGAGAGAGAGAGAGAGAGAGAGAGAGAGAGAGAGATTCTTTAAGAAGGATAACTACTAATATAGCAATTGAAGGCACAAGGATGCATTGATATCCTGGTGTTCAGTGAATGATGGAAATCTTAAACAAAAAGTAACTAGTGATTGAAAGACTTAGAGAACTCCAGAACTATGAGAGTAATTGTGAACACTTCTCTGCTAGTCATGAAAGTATAATGTATTGTAAACTTCAGATTTAAAAAAAATGGGACATACCATTTATTCAATACAAAACATGAGCCAGATGCCTGTTACTATGACAGAAGTAGGCTGAAAGATAAATTAATAAATGTGAACTTGGATTACCTGAACTTAGAAGTACCCAACAGTAATCAAATACTTGTATATGTCAAGGACCATATGAATGTGCTTACAGGTATTCGTTAAATTTAACAACAGGGAAGATAAGAAGTATTCAGAGATAAAAAGAGTTCTGGGAATAGTAGGGAGAATAAGCCATATTGACATATATTGAAATGAAAGGATGAAGTATGCCAAAATATTATGCATCAGTAATCCCAAGTTGTGGATTGTAGGTAATTGTCATTATATTCTTTTTACAGCTATATATTTTACTGATTTGTATTTAAGTAAATATCTATCATGGTTGTACAGGTTTCTGATGATGAGAAGAAACAGGAAATTTATAATCTACCTTTTTCAAATGAATTTTCATTGTGTTTAAGTGTAACTAAAATGGAGGTATGCTTTTTTAAATTAGTAGTATGAAAAGCATGGGGTTGGGGCTAGAGAGATGGTTCAGTGGTTAGTAGTACCAGCTACTCTTGCAGACCACCAGGGTTTGAATCCCAGCACCCACATGGCAGCTGATAACTGTCCATAACTCTAGCTCCAGGGGATCTGTTGCCCTCTTCTGAACTCCACGGGCATTGCATGGCACAGGTACAACTACACATATGCAGACAATATACTCATAACATATAAGATAAAAATAATAAATAAAATATTAAAAAAGAAATGCATAGGGCTGAACAAAATTATTTAGACAAATAATGAAGCTGACAAAATCTGAATGAAACTACTTTGTAAAGTGGAGCTCTAGTTCTGTTATAGAGAACATTATGGCACCAATCAGACTATGGCACCAATAAGATCTATATCTATATCTATATCCATATCTATATCTACATATCCTCCACCCATATACTAAGATTACAAAGTCTAAAAATAAGTGGTGGGTTAATTCTAGAGCCTGATAAGGGATTTACATTATCAGAGCACTGTTGCTTTCAGGGCAAAAGGTATATAACGTTGATGTTGCTCAGTAGGCATATTTTAGAGTAATATAAATTTAAAAAGGAGAAAATGTGAATCCTGAAATATGGTATGGAAATGACAAACTGTGTACAGATGATATAATTTTAGTATAGGTGATATATATGTGTGTGTGTGTGTGTGTGTGTGTGTGTGTGTGTGTGTGCATATGTTGAAGCAGTACAGTTGGAAAGAGCAACAGCAGAGGAACAGGGACAGGGAATTGACTGAAACAGTAAAGTTCCCCCAAGGACAATAATGCTTTGAAAAAACTTTGAAAAGAATCAGAAAAAGATACAGGGCAGGGATGACAGGGTACATGAACTCGGGTGTGGTGGGGGGCATGGAAGGCAAGATGAGTCTAGATTGGACTGAGAAACAATGTATGAAATGCACATAACTTCAAAAAATGTTAAAAAAGAAAAAATATATCATATATATGACAACAAAATGCACTAGTTCTGTGCTGACAGCAGGCGTGCATGAAGTTAAGAGCTCATAGAAATTTTCAAGAAGCGGAAAGTAAAGCATCAATTTGTGTTGCTTCAAACCTGGCAGATGCTGATGTTTTCAAATGTAGAATAGCTTTAATTCCCACTAGTTTAGCAGCTACACAATTATGTAGAGGAATCCTCTAGGAAATAGTGGAAATAGAAATAACATGTCTAGTTAACAGCCTAAGAAAATATGTCTGGTTGATGGTATTAGTTTCCTGTGTTAACACTGATTATAAACATAATCATCAGTGATGGTAAACGTGGCCATTCCACGAGTGAGAGCTCTGAACATTTATGGGAAAATGAGATCATCAGCCACAATTGGGTTCTATTAAAACAAGTTCTCAGGGAGCTATACACGATAAAACCTTTATTCTCCAGTCCTTTGGCTTGTGAATGGGAGTATGGAATTGCAATCTCCAGGGGTTAAGTCATTTCTTCCACTCTCACTGCATTATTGAAATGCATACTCCAGAAAACAATGAGCTATTAAGATTTTTCTACCTTTCATAAACCAGTATTTCACATCCTTTAATAAAAAATAGCGTGCGATTGACATCAACCAATTTCAGACCTTTTAATGTATGAAACTTTAGGAATAGTGGAGTCACATGCTTTAAAAATGCATTACACTTTGGTATTGAGTACATCCTCTCTAGCTCCTTCTGAGTGAATTCATTCTCTTTCAAACTGCACAGCTTGCGATATCACAATGTTTAAAGTTTACAGGATTATTCTTATTTCTCAACATAAAAGAGATCTGGCCATGAAGGGAACTACCTGGATATAAGAAAGGATGAATAATGGGAGTTATATATTGGAAATAAGTATTTGGAGCTTTAAGAAACCATGAAGAGCATCCATTCTGCCCCCCTCCCCCAGGTTCACAGTAAAATATTAGAACTATTTCAGTGATCTATCAGACATAGACCAAAGCAGAAGCCCATTACCAGTTCCAGGTTCTCAGGATTGAGAATCAAAATAAGCAGAGTCCACTTTCCACAGAGGGTGAAGGAATTCAGAGAATCCTTGGCCATCTGGATGGAAGACTTTCCTTGGAAGAGCAAAAGTGTGAAGGTTTCAATCTATGTATACTATGGCTTTTGTTCTTTATCATTTTAAAGCTGTCTACTTAGAAGCAGAAGACATGCATCTCAATTATCACAAATTTATAAAGTTTGACTATTTAAAGGAGCTACACATGACTGAGGATAATTTGCTTATCAATATTTTACCATATGACTGAACACTGACTCATTGTGGGATGAGGATATTTTAAAGTATCTAATTGTTAGCAGTTTAAAGGCTACATATAGTTTAAAATGTTGTATATAATGTCTACTTTCCCAAAAGAAAAAAATACCGGGGTCAGAAGAAGAGAAAGAAAACACAAGAAATTGAGCAAAAACTACCACCACCTCTTTGGGGCAATGTTCTGCAGAAAACCATGAAGATGAACTGTCAGGGCTGAGATTAAGGTGACCTTGTAACGTACTGTCTGACCTTGAGAAGATACTAACCCACTTCAGCCTCACTTGCTTATTTGTATTCCACAGAGTGGATATTTCTTCCTTCCTTGGAAATTAATAAATCATAAATACTTTAGAAAATTCAAATGCATGTGAAAATATTTAGACAAAGCCCAACACTACACAGTTTGGTACAACTAGTAGGCATCCACTTCTTCCATTTCTTCTGTGTTTTGTTTTATTTTTGTTGGATTTTTCCCTTGTTTTTTGTTTATTTGTTTTCTTGTTTGGTTTGGGGGGCTCTTTTTTCCTTTCTTTAATGGGATCCCATTCTGTAACTTCGGCTTCCTTGCAACTCACTATGCAGCCCAGGCCAGCAATCTTCCTATCTCAACTCTTAACATCCTTACAGGATGATAAACTATATATTTGATTGGTTTTGAATTGCTTCTAATAATAAAATTCAGATTTTAATAAGTCGTTATAATGGCTCAGTGGCTAGGAAGAGTGGTCAGGGTTACTCTTGGGAGCCACATTCTTCTAGAACATGAGATGGCAAAAGCTCCTCCTCGGAGGCAGAAGGAGACCTTAAGAGAGATTTAAATCCTGTGGTTTCCTGTACATATTCCCATTTATGCTGTGGAAGATTATTTCTAATTTTACCTATAGCAATGCTGCTTTATTGCCAAATTCTTAGGAGCAATGTATAGGTCAGATATTTCCAGAACCACTAACAAGTTTCATGTCAGATTGGATAGACTGGATATTAAGAGTAGGAAATATTTCTCCAATGATGGAGCTTTGTAACACACAGACACACAGACACACACATTTTATATGTGCATGTTTCTGACCCTATTGTTGTAAATGAAAGGTTTATAATGGACAGTTAAGTCTTTGTCTGCTTAGGTAGAGGTTAAAACAAATATTCATTCAGACAGTAAAATTTCTGCCAGATTAGATGGACAATTTTTAATTAATTTAATTTGAGGTAAGTACATTTCTTTCAGGAACTTAAAAGCTAACACAAGGCAAGGATTCAAGTAGGATATGGCTAATAGATATCAGAATTACCTGTAGCCCTGTTTAAAATACACATTTGGGCTGGGTATGGTGGCACATGCCTTTGATCCCAGCACTTGGGAGGCAGAGGCAGGCGGATCTCTATTAGTTCAAGGCCAGCCTGGTCTACAGAGCGAGCTCCAGGCTAGCTGGGACTAAAGAGAGAACCTGTTTCAAAAATATCAATAAAATACACATTTGGGATTTCATTTATAACCTCTGGAATCCACATTTCTTTGTTGAGTATGGGAACTTTCAACAGGCTCTGTCTATTCTTAATTTTTCTGTTCACCAAAGTGTCAAAATTGTAGGCATGGTATAAATGTCTGTGAGCTTAGCTGGGCTGAGTGCAGAGAAGGAACAAAGCCAGGGAAAGGAAACAGACATGGAGGTGGCTTGGGCACCGCAGCCCTTATTTCCAGCATGTGCATCTGTGTGACTTTCTATTTCTCCTTGTGTCTTTCCAGCCTTGAGCATCTTCTCTCAGTGAGAATCCCTGCTCTTTTGGTACTAGTTAGATGGAATAACCATGGAATGATGTTATACCATGTGACATTTGATGACTATAATCTCTGTAAATAGAAACCTGAACTATATCTTTTGCATGTGACTATACTTTCCTGTCAGTACATTTTAGATAAGATGAAGGAACTTGTCCTATGTTTTAAAAATAACTGGTTTTGCCTGGCATGGTGGAGCACGCCTTTAATCCTAGCACTTGGGAGGCAGAGGCAGGTGGATCTTAAATTTATTTTTGTATGCATATGAATGTACTGTCTGCATGTAGGTCTGTGCACCCATGTCGTTCAATGCCTCAGAGGTCAGAAGAGGGCATCAGATTCCCCTGGAACTGGAGTTAAAGGTGGTTCTCAGCCGCCATGTGGATGCTGGGGATCGAACCCAGGTCCTCTGCAAGAGCAGTCGGAGCTCTTAACTGCTAGGCCGTCTCTCCAGGCCCTTAAGTGAATTTTAAGTGATCTATTTGGATTATATTATGGTTAGAACAGTATACAATTTCATTCTTTTTTTTTTTTTTTTCGGTCTTTTCGAGACAGGGTCTCCTTGTAGCCCCAGTTGTCCTGGAACTTACTCTGTAGACCAGGCTGGCCTTGAACTCACAAAGATCCACCTGCCTCTGCCTCCCAAGTGCTAGGATTAAAGGCATGCACCACCATGCCCGGCTTAGAACAGTATACAATTTGATGCAAACCCATGGTCCATCATATTTGCAATGAGCATAATTCTCACTCAAATGTTGCATCTACAGTCTTTAAATCTTTTGGTTAGAAAATATGGCTGTAAAATAACATGTTTAAAAGTAATTTTCTTTTAAAGTGTCCCATAGATTTTGCTGTGTTGTTTTATCATTGTCATTCAGTTCCAGGAATGTTTTTATTTCTTTCTTTATTTCTTCCTTGACCCACTCATTATTCAGGAGAGTGTTGTTTAGTCTCCATGTGTTCCTGTAGGATGTAGGGTTTATTCTGGTGTTGATATTGAGTTTTATTGCANCTTGCCTGTGTCTGATAGAAGCATGACAATCTATTTCACTCTTATAGTTCCTAAGAGGGAAGTTTATTGCTTAAGTGCCTACATTAAAAAACAGGAAAGTACACAAGTGGAATGACCTAACACTGCAGCTTAAAATACTTGAGAGACAAACCAAATGAACCCTAAATGAGCAACAAGAAGAAATAACAAAAATCAGAGCAGAGATCAATAAATATGAAACAAAGAAAAACCATAAAGAAAATCAATGTAGTCACAAAAGCTGGTTCTTTGAGGAGAATAAAACAAGATAGACAGACCTCTAGCCCAGTTAACCGAAAGAAGAGGGAACAACTCCAAATCAATAGAATCGGTGACGAAAGGGGAAACATCACAAACAGACAATGAAAAGCATCCAGACACTCATATGCGGGACTAACTTCAAAACTTATTACTTACCTAAGTTGAAAACCTAGAGAAGGATGAATATTGAAATCTGGGGAATCTCAAGAACTAACCTAAAGAGATTTGACAGCCTAAACAGACCAATAGTACAGGGAAGAAATCGAAGGATGTAATTAGTAGCCTACCAACAAAAATGCCCGAGGCCCAGTGATGGTTTCACGGCAGACGATTTTAATAAATTATTTCGAAAAACATCACAACCATTACTACTAATTTTGTTTAGAAGGATACAAACGTCAGGGACTTCTCCCAGAACTCCTTCATATGACGGCCAGCATTACTCTACTACAAAACCAGGGAAGATACACCAAAAAGGAAATATAGAACCCATCTCACTAATGCAACCAGATGAAATTTCTAAACAGGATTCTGGCAAATCGCATACAGACTACACATAAAAAAATCATCCACATGACAAGTTGGATTCATACCAGAGTGCAGGATAGGTTCAACACCTGAATAAACATCATATCATAATACTAACTATAATGGACATTGAAGCGACAAAAACCACACCAAAATCTTCAATTGATGCGAGAGAAAGCTTTAGCACAAAATAAGGCATTCCTTTCATTTTACTTAAAGTCCTGGAGGGACATTAGTCATGACGGATCATTCTCACATAGATACATGCCAAGCCATGGTGGTTTCAAGGAAACCCACAGCCAATACATCCTAAATGGGAATGACTAGAAGCATTCCCCTTGAAGGTAGGAACTTTGGCAAGACTGCCCCTTGTCACCACTCTCTTCAATATAGTGCTGCACCTTGCAAGGGCATAGGCAAGAAAAGAAGATTACAAGGAGTTCTAATTGAACGAGGAGTCAAGCTATCCCTTTTTGCTGAATGATATGAATTGTTACCTAACGGGATGCTAGAAACTCCCCCACCAGAAATATCTCCTAGCCAATGATTAAAGACTTTGGTAAAAGTGCAGGATAATCCAATAAGATTAGAAAAAATCATAGCCTTTTTTACGAGCAATCACAGCAACTGAAAAGGACTGACAAGGAAGCTCCCATTCACAATGCCTCAAAAACAATAAAATACTAAAAAAAATACAAAAACAACAAAACTTAACAAACAAAAAAAAAAAATTTTAAACCCCTCGAAGAATGAAATTTGAGGAAGACATCAGAAATGGAGCATCCTACCCCATGCTTCTGGATTGGAAAATATATCGTATAAAAATGTCCATCCTATCCAAACTAGTTGTACAAGGATTTTAATGTGATCACCAATCAAAATTCCCAGAGTTTCTTCACAGGCTTGGGAAAAACAACATCTCAATTTCATTTGGAAAAACAAAAGACCCCGAATAGCCAAAGCAACCCTGAGTTGAAAAGAGAATCCAGGGGGGATCGCTATACCAGACTTCCAAACTATACTACAGGCTATATATAAAAACAGCTGTTACTGGCACAAAACAGACCAGTTTGACAATGGAATAAACTGAGATCCAAACCTGAGCTCATACAATTCAGCCACCTCATATTTGACAAGGGGGGCAAGAATACACAATGGAGGAAAACAGATCTTCAGCAAGTGGTTTGGCAAAATGTATCACCAATTGTAGAAGAATGAAATTAAACCCTACCTCTCACCTTGTACAAAAGTCAACTCCAGATGGACCAAAGACCTCTAACGTGAAACCCAAACCCTGGAGGTGATAGAAGAGAAGCTTGGCAGTAGACTACAAGACATAGGGAGAAAGACTTCCTAAATCAGACAGCAGCTTGCACAAGAAAATAGATCGACAATTGACAAATGGGACCCATTAAACTCAAAGCTTCTTACATCAAAGGGAAGCAATTAAGGAAGGAGGAGAAGAACCCACAGAAGGGAGGAAAACCGTTCACAGCAGATACATCTGACAAAGCATTATTTCAGGTATACAAGCTACTCAAAAACAAAGAAGAAAGAAAACAAATGAATCACTCAAAGATGGGCAAAGATCTGAATAGAGACTCACAGGGAGGATTAGAGATGGCGAGAAACTCATATAAGAACTGTTCAACATCTCTGATAATTAGGAAATGCAAATTAAAAACAAACAAAAAAAAATAAGTACTGGCTAGGATCAGGAACACGAATGACACCAAATGCTGGAGAGTTGGGGGAAAGGGGAACACACCTCATCATTGCGGTGGGAATGTAAACTTGTACAGCCACTATGGAAAGCATGTGGAGAACCCTTGAAGACTTCAAAATGAGCCTTCCATTTGACCCAGTCATACCCACTCCTGGGATATTACCCACAAGACACAACTTACTGCAAGTACATGCACAGCTATGTTTATTGCAGCTCTTGTCACAAAGCAAAAAAGCTGGAACCAGCCAGGTGCCCCTCAACTGACGAGTGGATAGAGAGAAAATGTGCTAATGTATACAATGGAGTTCTATTGCCGCAGTAAAGAGGGACAACATCATGAACTTTGCAGGTAAATGGATGGAGCTGGAAGACATTATGTCAAGTGAGTAACACAGTCCCGAAAAACAAACGACAAATGGTGTCCTCATATGTGGATGCTAGTACCAACAACCCAGATTAAATATTTCTCAGGAGAGGATAGGCATAGTAAAGACAACAACCAGAAAGATGCATCAGAAAAGGACTAAAATGGTGTGAATTGGAAGGGGGGATGGGTGGGAGAGGGACCGGATGTTATTCGATCAAGGCATATTTAATTGATGGAGTTCAGCAAGTACTCAGTTTTGCCTAGACACTGTCTCAGGATACATGGTGTTTTAGGACTTAGTAAAAGTAATATGTTAATTAAACACATTGGTTTACAGACTCTGATAAAAATGGTAATGCATCTGAGTTAAATGTAGATGTAATTCGCTGTTGTCCACATTTGTTTTACACAAAATCTGTAGAGCAATAACTTTGGGATTGGCACATACAAATGTTCTCTTATAATTTCTCTGTTGTACGTATCACCTTGTAGCATTCTCTTTAAGTGGATTTAATGCAAAAATTAGTTTGCTTCCCAAAGTTAATCATATATAGTCACCCAAAACAACATGGGTGGATTTGATGAAATCTGCCTTGATTCCACCCTATATTATGTATAATACAACTGTCTTCTGGAGACTCAGGGTTAAAAAAAGGGGGGGGGATACAGACCAGACATAAAACCTTTTAGTCAAAAACCTTGCAATTCAAATCTTAAACTAACTACGGAAAAGATTTGTTTGTTCCAACAGGACAAAATGTTCACCAACTTAATGGCTGAGAAAGAAAGATACAGCTTTCATTGTGAGAGATGTACCAAAAAGTGGCAATGAAAGGTTGACCCTCTGAACATTGAAAGGAAGAAAAGCCTCAGATTGCCAATAAACATCGAACCCTTCTGAGGATCCTACATGTAACAAATATTTATAATGAGTCCTAATGAACTTATACCTTCTTGGTGCAACAAAGGTTTTGATATGACTTTCTTGCCTCCCCCCCCCCCCCGTAGAACAAGGAGAATATGACAATGATGATGTCATCTCTCAACTGTAAATTGGAGCTGAGACACTATTAATGAGGTAATCTTATAAAACGGTAAAATGCCTTCTTTAATTGACAATAGACATAGGAACTGTGAAAAGGATTATTCTCTTAGAACCAAATATAAACTAAAATCCTGGGCTAGGCCACTTAGGCAAAATATTTAATGCAGGAGCTCTGACATCAGCAATGGATTGTTCTACCAGGGGGATGTTGGCCAGGGGATCCAAGGCCCCACAAAAGTAAGGGCTCCTTGCCCCTAAGTTGGTATACCTGCAGGAGGAGAGAGGGATAAGACCCTGCTGCCAAAGACCTGACATTAACATGGGAGGGATGTATTGAGACCGCACATGCAAGTGTGCAGTGGCTCTGGATAGCCAGAGAGTGTTACCAAAGGCCACTAAACCAATAAAGCAAATACGGGTCTCCTGAGTCAACAGACTCCACCATCAGCACCAGCTACACCTCACCTGCCTGGAAATACTGTGCAGCAGGGCAGCCATGTGCCTGTTCCCAAATCTAATTGGCTATTGGCTCTCTCCTTGGAGGAATAACCCATGGCTGATGCCACAACCTTACATCCTCTACAGGTTAGGAGATGTTATAAGCCACAGTAGACCCTGTCATATTATTCAGGGTTGTAAAAATGTATTCATGATTCATTCCATCCAAACATATGTTCTCATGCCAAGTAAACCTACCATAACTATTAGTGCTGCTTAATACTGATATATCTAATTGCTTGTGCTTATTTTAGGATCGAAAGGTTACTCCTGAACAAACTGTCAGCCCATGGAAACAGCCAGAATTGACCAGAATCCAAGTCCAACAGCTCCAGAGAGAGAGGACAGTTTTCTTCTCATCCACCTGTGCCCCTTTTCTAAGCCTAGGGAACAATCTGCGCAGAGGGGCTGGTCAGATGAATGTAAAGGCTGCGATTGGGTGAATGGTGAAAACTACAGCGATGTAGTCTGGACACTCATTTGATCAACTTGATTAACAAACAACCTGTCACCCCCAACTGGATGGTGGGTGTGGGGGTTTGGCACAACAGTCTGTAGTTATGGTTTTGCATGAAGGATGCGTATACTCATGGATTATCATTGTAGCTAAAAAAATGAAAAAAAAAAAAACCTGAAAGATGCAGAACAGATTATAGCAGAATACATGATCTGGGAGGTGGTGGGGGGGGGGGGAGGGAAAGGGAAATATGTTGATCTGAATTGGAAATGATGTACAAAATGCACAAAACCATCAATAAAAATTAAATAAAAAAAAAATAAATGTAATTTCTTTTTAATTAAATTTTATTCATATAATTGATAAACAGTGTGGCTGAAAGCTGCTGTCACTAGGACTGACATGAAATACTACTGATAATCAGAAAGAATGCAAAATAAGTGTTGGAACACATGTGCAATGCATAATCATTGGGTATATTTAATATTTCATGTCATAAATAGTCAAAATAATATCATGGAAAAATATTTATATGTGGACCATTTTGAGAGTTTTAAACAGTACCATATTCATAGTGAATAGATAATTCATTATAAGCTTCTATTTTTGGTTATTATTAATAACAGGATGCTTTGTTCAGTGTGGTTAGATGTGGGTAAATGACTGCCTATCTGAATCTGAATTTTTTCCTGGCCAAGAATTAAATTTAATTATATGTATATGAACCACTTATTATGGAAAACCTAACATAACCATTAATTATTTGCTTAAGTTATTATATAGTTTAACTCCAAAAGGCTTTCTATATCTAGAAATACTTTTAAATATTTCTTTTTAAGTGGATGTAGCATATGTAAACACAAAGGGTGAAAAATCATATTCATTTGGAGCTTTTTCTTTCTTATGTTAACTATTAGTTATTTTGGAAAGTATGGCTACAAGGATGATAAGTTTTTGCTTTTCAATGTACATTTTAGTACATGTATTACCTTTATCAGTTGTTTAGGGAGTGACCGGGTTTAGACTTGACTAAGTTTTTAGAAGATTCTTCAAAGAGAGGGCTATATTAATTAGTCATTTCCTGAAGGATTAGAATTATATGAAACATTTTATATATGCAACAAAAAATCTTAGATTTAGGAAATGCCCTTAAAAATAAAGTCATACCATAGTGAAAACTCAGAGCAAAGAAAAAAATTCAACTACAAACACTGACTGTTTTCATATAGTATTTGTCAGTGGTTTCGGAGAGTAGAATACAATCATCTCACAAGACTCAGTTTTTTACTTAAAATGGTAGTGATTGTAGAAAATGAAAAAACACTCAGTACCTGAAATGTATTATCCCCCTGGCTTTTCAGAATTTTTTTTTTTTGTATGTGATGATCTCAGTCTGCCATCTTCTTAAAGTACACTTGGAGTTCTAATATTTTAAGTCTTATGATTTCTACCTACAACCCTCAAACAGTATTAGATCATTTTGTTAGATTGGATATTTCCTCTCCTTTTTCATGGCATATGTTTTTAAACATTTTCTCCAAATGTATAGAATCTGGAAATAAATGTTTGATGATGTATTTTGAGTTAGAATTTGCATCATACAGCTATACAAAAAATAAATAATTTAGTTTATATTAAAATGAAAGACAAATATAAGAAGGTATATTTTCTATTTTAATCTGTCAACAACATGAATTTATTAATATGTCTGCTTAATGCTTATTTATGACAATATTGAAAGATTTCACAATTACAATGTGGTCAGAAGCACTCATCCCATACGGGAGACTAACTCAAAATTTGCAAAAGACTCAAAGATTTAGAAACACTTTAAATATAAAACATATTGCTCTCCATTGAATTCTCACATATATATAATATATATATATATATATATAGTTTATCTTTCTTTATATACTCCTGTCCCTCACCAGTGAGACATACCTTATACTATATAAGTTATAAGGTATTCTACAAATACAATTTTACTGTTTCATGCTTAACAAAATTAGATTCATGCTGACATGAAGTTAAATTTATTGTGTTAATTAATTATACTGTAGGCTATTTTTCTTCAGAGTATTTTATTGAAATTTTTGTGCATTTCATACAAACATATTAATCATCTTTTAATTATTATTATTTTTAATATATATTTTGTACAAGACATACCAAATCTAGACCCGTGTCCCCCACCCCATCCCCCACCTGACAGGCCTCATGTATTCTGCCAAACATGCATTTCATCTCTTTCTCAGTCTTTCTCCAACAATTCTCCATGTGGAAGTTAACTGTTTTTGAGCAGAAGTTAACTGTTTCAGTCAGTCTTTGATGCAGTCTTTGTGTGGTGTTGGTGTTTTTTTCAATATGCATCACTCCAACTCTTGGACAAAAGCTCAAGGGCCATGCACAAACAATACTTACAACTAGGTAATTGCACTGCATCCACAGATGAGGGATACCATCTCGTCGTTTGTTTTTCTGGTGCTGTCTGTGTTCTTCATAGGCATAGATGTCTTCTAGCTCCAGCCATTTTCCTGCAAAGCTCATGATGTCATCTTTCTTTACTGCTGCATAACTCCATGTGTAGATGTACCCACATTTTCTCTATTCACTCGTCAGTTGGGGGGGCATTTGGTTGGTTCCAGCTCCTTGCTATAGTGAAGAAAGCTGAAATAATACATGGTCGTGCAATGTATCTCCTAGTGGTAGGTGAGCTATTCCTTGGTAAACTAGGAGTGTATAATTTGTCAATGGATTTTTATTGTTCTCCACACTGCTTTTCTTAATGGCTGTACCAGTTTACATTCCCACAAGCAGTGGATGAGTGTTACCCTTTCCCCACAACCTCTCCAGCACTGGTATCATTTGTTTTCTTGATCCTAGCCAGTCTTATTGGAGTAAGATGATATCTTAAAGTGGTTTTGGTTGCATTTCCTTATGATTAGTGATGTTGAACATTTCTTAAAGTGTTTCTCAGCGGGCTGCAGGGTAGTTACCTGGCAAGCATCTGCGGGCTCTGCTGCAGGTAGGGGGTCGTTGGGCGGGACCGACCTACGTCTTTCTTTCGTGCCGGGACCAAGGGTCCGGTGGTAGTGGTCCGCACTTGGTGCAGGCTGTGGTGCGCAGGCTAGGTCAGGAACCCCCACCCGAGATTGGTGAGAATCCATGGACCTTTTCTTGGAGAAACTTCAGGCAGAAGAGAAAGAGTGGTTTACAAAAATTGAAAACTAGACAAAGTCAACTTACTCCATAAACACGTAGGAGAAAGGGGGGGGGACATCTAAAGGAGGAAAGTAAAACCATCCCCTAACATAGTGAAAAGGTATTGTGATCTGAACCACAAAAGGGAAGCCCACATGCAGGAACACGAGAAGGGACAACATGGAAAGGCACAGAGAAAATCCTGCATCAAGGCTACCAAACCAGTAGGAGATAGCTACAATGGCACCCCTTGGAGGAGGACCCAAGGACAGATCTTAGAGGAATATTGCAGACCTATGCGAGGAATTAAAGAAACACAAAGAGCGAAATTCAGAGAACTAAAGAGAGAAAATGAAAACTCAAAAAGGACCTAGAGGGAAAAATGACAAACTTCGGAAAGAACTAAAGGAACAGACCGACAACACTCCAAAGACTAGAGGGAAAAAAAACAAACTCCGAAAGGAAGTAGAAACACTGAAAAAGGAAGCCAAACCAACGAGTAAGTACGAACACAAGAAGAGATTGAGACACCAAGAAGAGGATTGAGAAGCTCCAAAAGGAATGAAGTATAAGAAAAACCAGGATGAAACGAAAAGGACTTAGAAACACAAACTGCAATCAAGAGAAGAAAGGAAAAAGCCTCAGAAGTAGAATGGAGAAGCAGAACAAAGAATATCAGATCTGGAAGATAACCAGAGCAACTAAAAAGCTCAAATAAAGACTATGAAAATTAAAAATACACAAAAGTGGAACAACCAGGAAATATGGCACTATGAAAAGATCAAACCTCTGCATCATAAGGAAAGAGAAGGAGAAGAAATCTTCACAGAAAATAGTATTGATCAGATCTTCAACAGAATAATAGATGAAACTTCCCCAAACTAAAAAAATAGACAAACCCATATACAAATACAAGAAGCAATAGGACCCAATTAGACAAGATCAGAAAAGAAACACCCCATCGCCTATCTGTTAAATGCTAGAATGCCCAAAACAAAGACACCAAATTCTGAGAGGTACAAAAAAAACAAGTCACATACAAGGAAACCCCATCAGAATCACAACATGGCTTCTCATGCCTCAAACCATGAAAGCAAGAAACATGGAGCAAAGCATTCCAGTGTTAGGGACTACGGATGCCAACCCAGAATACTTTACCCACGCAAAATATGTCATTATACTTAAGGAGAGAGAAAATCTTCCATGACATAAACAAGTGATGGAATTACATATCTGAAAACCAACTCTTCATAAATACTTTGAAGCAATTCAAAGGGCAGAAGGGAGGAGCAATAATCCTCAAACACCTAGAAGAAAAGAAAGAAAAAAAAAAAAAAAAAAAAAAAAAAAAAAAAAAAAAAAAAAAAAATGAAAGGAAGCAACAATCCAACTTTTCATATTATAACCTTAATATTAATGGGCTAAACTCCCCAATAAAAGGCATAGACTGGGAGATGGATTAAGGAAACAAAACCCATCTATATGCTGTCTACAAGAACCCATCTCAATCTCAGGATAGGCATCAACTTAAGGTGAAGGAGATGGAAGAGAGTATTTAGCAAGCAAATGGTACAAAAAAAAAGCACGTGGGCTATTCTAATATCAGACAAAATAGACTTCAAAGCAAAAGAAATCCAAAAGAGACAAAGAGGGCCATTACATCTTTATTAAAGGAACAATTAATGATGAAGATTTCAACTCATAAACATATATGCACCAAACACCAGTGCACCAAACTTATAAGAATTCTTTCAGATTTCAGGCACAGTTAACCAGAACCACTAATACTAGGGCACTTCAATACCCCTTAAGTCCTAGACAGTCAACGGACAAAGGATAACAGAGAGCATCTGAATAAATGACACAATACACCAAATGGACTTCACAGACATTACCGAATATTTCCCAAAACACAGAGAATACCATTTCTACTCAGACCTCAGGAACATTCTCCAAATAGACCATATACTGGGGCACAGAAAAAAAACTCAACAAAACAAAAACTGTGACATAATCATCATGCCACACTGCCAAAACAATAAACTCAATATCATACACCAGAATACCAACCCTACAACTCAGGAAACACATGAGGCTAAACAACCACCCTTCCTGAATAAGAGTGGTTGTCAAGGGACGATAAAGAAAAAATAAAAAACATAAAAAAAAAAAAAAACGAAGAAGACAAGATAAACAAACACAGCAAAATCTATGGACACTTTAAAAGCAAAAATCCTAGAGGGAAGTTTAAGCTCTAAGTGCCTACATTAAAAAAAACAGAAAGAGCACAAGTGAATGACTAACACTGCAGCTAAAATACTTGAGAGACAAAAACAAATGAACCCTAACGGAGACAAAAGACAAGAAGAAATAAAAAATCAAGAGAGATCAATGAAATAGAAACAAAGAAAACCATACAAAAAATCATGAATCCAAAAGCTGGTTCTTTGAGAGAAAAACAAGATAGACAGACCTCTAGCCCAGTTAACCAAAGAACGAGGAACAACTCCAATCAATAGAATCTGTGACAAAAGGGGAAATATCACAACAGACAATGAAAAGATCCCCGACAATCATATGGGACTACTTCAAAAACTTATATTCTACTAGTTTGAAAACCTAGAAGAAATGGATGAATATCTGAAATCCTGGATCCCCAAAGCTTAACCAAGAAGAGATCGACAGTCTAAACGACCAATAGTACAGGAAGAAATCGAGATGTAATAAGCAGCCTCCCAACCAAAAAATGCCCAGGCCCGGATGGTTTCACGGCAGAATTCTATAAAATATTTCAAAAAACTACAACCATTTACTAAATTGTTCAGAAGGGTACAAACGGAGGGACTTCTCCCAGAACTTCTATGAAGCCAGCATTACTACTACCAAAACCAGGCGAAGATTACAACAAAAAGGAGAACTATAGACCCATCTCCCTAATGAAACACAGATGCCAAAATTCAAATAGGATTCTGGCAAATCGCATACAGACTCACATCAAGAAATCATCCACCATGACCAAGTTGGATTCAACACAGAGATGCAGGGAGTTAGTTCAACATATGAAAATCAATAAACATCATCAAACATATCAATGGATTGAAGGACAAAAACCACACCATCATCAATTGATGCGGAGAAGCCTTTGACAAAATCCAGGATCCTTTCATGTTTAAAGTCCTGGAGGGAATTGTTCTGATGGGATCATTCTCAATATAATAAAAAGCCATATACAGGAAACCCAAGCCAATCATTCTCCAAATAGGGAAATGACAGAAGCATTCCCCTAAAGGTAGGAACTCGGCAAGGCTGCCCCCTGTCACCACTCCTTTTCAATATAGTGTTGGAAACCTTGCAGGCAATAAGGCAAGAAAAGGAAATTAAAGATTCTAATTGGAAAAGAGGAAGTCAACTATCCCTGTTTGCTGATTGATATGATGTCTACCTAAGGGATGCTAAGAACTCCACCAGAAAACTCCTAGAAACGATTAAGTGCTTTGGTAAAGTGGCAGGAACAAAAATAAATCTGAAAAATCAGTAGCCTTTCTTACACCAACAACAAAAGCAACTGAAGAAGGACTCCAAGGAGACCTTTCCCACCACAATAGCCTCAAAAAACAATAAAATACCTAGGAACAAACCTACCAAGGACACCCAGATCTCTCCAACAAAAAATTTTAAACCCCTGAAAAAGGAAATTGAGGAAGACATCAGAGATGGACAAACCTCCCATGCTCATGGATTGGGAAAATTAAATATGTAAAAATGTCCATCCTACCAAAACTACTGTACAGATTAATGCAATCCCAATCCCCAAGAGTTCTTCATAGGCTTAGAAAAAAATCCTCAATTTAATTTGGAAAAACAAAAAGACCCCGAATAAGGCCAAAGCAACCCTGAGCGAAAGAGCAATACAGGGGGAGATTGCTATACCAGACATCAAACTATACTACAGGGCTATAGTCATAAAAATAGCCTGGACTGGCACAAAAAAAAAAAAAAAAATAACAATAAAACTGAAGATCCAAACTGAGCTCATACAATTTCAGCCACTCATATTGACAAGGGGGCCAAGAATACACATGGAGGAAAGACAGCATCTTCAGCAAATGGTGCTGGCAAAAGTGGATCACCACTTGTAGAAGAATGAAATTAAACCCTACCTCTCACCTTGTAAAAAGTCAACTCCAGATGGACAAAGACCTCAGTGTGAAACCCCAACACTCTGGCAGGTGTAGAGGAGGAGACTTGGCAGCAGGCTACAAGACCTGGTGTAGGGAAAAGACTTCCTACAATCAGACAGCGCTGCACAAGAAATAAGATCAAACAATTGACAAATGGGATCTCCTTAAACTCAAAAGCTTTCTTGTTCATCAAAAGAAACAATAAAGGAAGTGAAGAGAAAACCACAGAGTGGGAGGAAACCTTTACCGCAGACACATCTGACAAACCATTAATCTCCAGAGTATACAAGCTACTCAAAAAACAAAAGAAGAAAGAAAACAAATGAAACACTCAAAAGATGGAGCAAAGATCTCTAATAGAGACTTCACACAGGAGGAAATAGAGATGGTGACTCTTTAAGAAGTGTTCAGCATTCTTGATAATTAAGGAATGCAAATTAAAAACACTTGTGATATCACCTTCTCCAATAAGACTGGCTGGATCAAGAACACACAAATGATACCAAGTAGTGCGGCTAGAGGTTGTGGGAAAGGGGAACACTCATCCATTGCTGGTGGGAATGTAAACTTGTACAGCCACTATGGAAAGCCAGTGTGGAGAACCCTTAGAGACTCAAAAACCGAGCCTTCCATTGACCCAGTCATACCCACTCCTGGGTATATACCCACAAGAACATCTTTCTTACTGCAAAGATACCTGCACAGCTATGTTTATTGCAGCTCTGTTCACAGTAGCAAAAAGCTGGAACCAGCCAGGTGCCCTCAACTGACGAGTGGATAGAGAAAATGTTGTACATGTATACCTGGGTTCTGTGCTCGTGGTAAAGAAAGACAACATCATGAACTTTGCAGGTAAATGATGGAGCTGGAAGAACATTATGTTAAGTGAAGTAACACAGTCCCAGAAAAACAAACGGACAAATGGTTCCCTCATAGTGGATGCTAGTACCAATAACCCAGATATAAATATTCTCGTGGAGAGGGATGCATGGAAAAGAACAACAACAGAAAGACTGATCAGAAAATGGACCGAAATGGTCAATTGGAAGGGGGGGGGTGGGTGAGGGCACACGGGTGTATATTGATTAATGCATATTTATTGACTGAGTTCACAAGTGCCCAGTTTTCTAGCACTGTCTACAGTATTACATGGTGTTTTAGGACTTAGTAAAAGTAAATATGCTATATTAAACAACATTTGGTTTACAGACTCTGATAAAAATGGTATACATCCGAGTTAATGGAAATATAAAGTACTGTTGTTCACATTTGTTTTTACATAAAATTTGTAGAGCAATAACTCTGGGATTGGCACATACAAATGTTCTCTATAGATTCCCTTTTGTACAGTATCCCCCTGTAGCATTCTCTTTAAGATGATTTAACATAAAAATTAAGTTTGCTCCCCAGTTAATCATACTTATAGTCACCCAACAACATGGTAATATTGATGATAATCTGAGCTCTAGATTCCACCCTATAGTTGTTTTATAATACAACTGTCTTCTGGGATCATGGGTTAAAAAAAAGGGGGGGGGGTACCGTATGGCTGAAACCTTCTCGTCAAAAAACCTTGCAATTCAATTTAAAACTATGGGAAAGAGATTTGTGTGTTCCCACAGGCCAAAATGTCATCAACTTAACGGCTGAGAAAGAAAAGATACCGCTTTCATGCGTTGGATGTACCAGGAAATGCCAACTGAAAGGTTGACCCGTCTAACATCGAAAGGAAAAAAAGCCTCATGATTGCCATAAACATTGAAACCCTCTGAGGGGCCCTACAGTAAAACAACTATTTATAATGAGTCCTAATGAAACTTACCTTCTAAGTGCCGCAAGGTTTTGATTATGAGGGACTTTCTTGCCTCCCCCCCAGACAAAGGGAAATTGATGATGATGAGTCGCTCTCCACTGTTAATTGGAGACAACTATTATAGAGGTATCTCTTATAAAACGGTAAAACTGCTTTCTTTAATGACTAATAGACATAAGAACTGTGAAAAGGATTATTCTCTGTTTCAGTAACCCAATATATACTAAAGTCCTTAAACTATGATAACTAAATTCCATACAGGAGCTCTGACACCAGTAATGGATTATTCCACCAGGGGATGTTGCCAGGGGATCTAAGACCCCCACAAAACGGTAAAGGCTCCTTGCCTCTGAACTGGGATCCTGCAAGAGAGAGGCGATAAGGCCCCTGCTGTCAAAGACCTGACTTAAACATGGGGAAAGATTCATTGAGAACACACATGGCAAGTGTTACAGATGGCTCTCTGGAACACCCAGAGAGTGTTACCAAGGCACTAAACCAATAAAGCAATACGGGTCTCCTTGAGTCAAGCAAGACTCCAATGTCAACACCAGTTACACCTCACCTGCCTGGAAATACTGTGCAGCAGAGGCAGCCATATGCCGGTATATCCCAAATCTAATTGGCTTTGGATCTCTCCTTGGAGGAAAAACACATGGCTGGTGCCACAAGCTTACCCACCCCTAGCAGGTTAGGGAGTGATTAAGCCACAGTAAGACCCTGTCATTATTAACAGGAAAAAATGTAATTCATGGATCAACATATCATCTAAACTAGTGTCTAGTTCAAAGTAACCTACCATAACTATATGCTGTTAAATACCTTATATCTAATTTCTTGTGGTTCATTAGTAGGACGAAAGGTTATTCCTGGACAAAACTCGTCCAGCCCATGAAAGGAAACAGCCAAATTGACCAAATCCAGACAACAGCTCCAGAGAGAGTGGACTGTTCTGCTTCTCATCCCCTGTGGCCCCTTTTCTAAGCCCAGGAATAATTTGCTGAAGAGGAGAGGGGCCATGGTAGAATGTAAGGGCTGTGATTGTGATGGGGTGAATGGTGAACTACAGCCCTTGTAGTCTGGACCCTCATTTGATTAACTGATTGAACATACAACCCCCTCACCCCCCGCTGGAATGGTGGGCTGTGGGGGTTTAGGCACAACGCCTGCAAATTGGTTTTACATGAAGGATGCTTTGACCATGGATTACACTTTATAGTAAAAAATAGGAAAAAAAATAAAACTGAGAGGGGAAAAATGCAGGACAGTCATGGCAGAATGCATGATCTTGGTTGGGATGGGGGTGGCGGGGGGAGGGGAAAGGGATATGCCTGCCTGAACTGAATTGGAAAAATGATGTATTGAAATGCCCAAAGCATCAATAAAAAAAAAAAAAAAAAAAGTGTTCTCAGCCACTCTCTAATACCTCTTGTGAAGTCTCTGTTAGAGCTCTTTTGCTGCATACTATTTGAGTTGGGGTCATTTGTTTTTCTTTCTTCTTTGTTTTTTGAATAGTTTATTATTCTGGAAATCATACTCTCAGTTGTTCCTGGAGTGAAGGTTTCTTCCCACTCTGTTGATGTAGTCTGGACACTCATTTGATCAACTTGATTGAACAAACAACCTGTCACCCCCCACTGAATGGTGGGACTGTGGGGGTTTGGGCACAACAGTCTGTAGATTGATTTTGCATGAAGGATGCTTATACTCATGGATTATCACTTGTAGCTAAAAAATGAAAAAAAAAAAACCTGAAAGATGCAGAACAGTTATAGCAGAATACATGATCTGGGATGGGGTGGGGGTGGGGGGGAAGGGAAAGGGAAATATGCTTGATCTGTATTGGAAAATGATGTACAAAATGCACAAACCATCAATAAAAATTAAATAAAAAAAATAAAAGTAATTTTCTTTTTAATTAAATTTTATTCATATAATTGATTAACAGTGTGGCTGAAAGCTGCTGTCACTAGGACTGACATGAAATACTAACTGATAATCAGAAAGAATGCAAATAAGTGTGGAACACATGTGCAATGCATAATCATTGGGTATATTTAATATTTCATGTCATAATAATAGTCAAAATAATATCATGGAAATATTTATAATGTGGACATTTTGAGAGTTTTAAACAGTACCTATTTCATAGTGAATAGATAATTCATTATAAAAGCTTCTATTTTTGGTTATTATTAATAACAAGGATGCTTTGTCAGTGTGGTTAGATTGGGTAAATGACTGCATATCTGAATCTGAATTTTTCCTGGCCAAGAATTAAATTTAATTATATGTATATGAACCACTTATTATGGAACCTAACATAACCATTAATTATTTGCTTAAGTTATTATAATAGTTTAACTCCAAAAGGCTTTCTATATCTAGAAATACTTTTAAATATTTCTTTTTAGTGGATGTAGCATATGTAAACACAAAGTGAAAAAATCATATTCATTTGGAGCTTTTTCTTTCTTATTGTTAACTATTAGTTATTTGGAAAAGTATGGCTACAAGGATGATAAGTTTTTGCTTTTCAATGTCATATTTAGTACATGTATTACCTTTATCAGTTGTTTAGGGAGTGACCGGGTTTAGACTTGACTAAGTTTTTAGAAGATTCTTTTCAAAGAGAGGGCTATATTAATTAGTCATTTCCTGAAGGATTAGAATTATAATGAAACATTTTATATATGCAACAAAAAATCTATAGATTTAGGAATATGCCTTAAAAATAAAGTCATACCAATAGTGAAAACTCAGAGCAAAAGAAAAAATTTCAACTACAAACACTGACTTTTTTCATATAGTATTTGTCAAGTGTTTCAGGAGAGTAGAATACAATCATCTCACAAGACTCAGTTTTTTACTTAAAATGGTAGTGATTGTAGAAAATGAAAAACACTCAGTACCTGAATGTACTTTATCCCCCTGGGCTTTTCAGAATTATCTTTTTTTTGTATGTGATCTCAGTCTGCCATCTTCTTAAAGTACACTTGGAGTTCTAATATTTTAAGTCTTATGATTTCTACCTACAACCCTCAAACAGTATTAGATCATTTTGTTAGATTGGATATTTCCTCTCCTTTTTCATGGCATATGTTTTTAAACATTTTCTCCAAATGTATAGAATCTGGAAATAAATGTTTGATGATGTATTTTGAGTTAGAATTTGCATCATACAGCTATACAAAAAATAAATAATTTAGTTTATATTAAAATGAAAGACAAATATAAGAAGGTATATTTTCTATTTTAATCTGTCAACAACATGAATTTATTAATATGTCTGCTTAATGCTTATTTATGACAATATTGAAAGATTTCACAATTACAATGTGGTCAGAAGCACTCATCCCATACGGGAAGCTTCAACTCAAAATTTGCAAAGAACTCAAAGATTTAGAAAACTTTAAATATAAACATATTGCTCTCCATGAATTTCTATAAATACATATATAATATAATATATATATATATATATAGTTTATTCCTTTCTTATATACTCATGTCCCTCACCAGTGAACATACCTTAACTATATAAGTTATACAGGTATTCTAACAAATACAATTTTAAACTGTTTTCATGCTTAACATAAATTTAGAATTCATGCCTGACATGAAGTTAAATTTAATTGTGTGTTAATTAATTATACTGTAGGCTATTTTTCTTCAGAGTATTTTTATTGAAATTTTTGTGCATTTAATAAACAAATACATATAATCATCTTTTTTAATTATTATTATTTTAATATATATTTTGCTAACAAGACTACCAAATCTAGACCCGTGTCCCCACCCCATCCCCCACATGACCAGGGCTTATGTATTCTGCCAAACATGCATTTCATCTCTTTCTCAGTCTTTCTCAAAATTCCTCATGTGGACCAGTTGACGGTTTTGAGCAGAAGTTAACTTGTTTCAAGTCAGTTCTTTGATGCAGACTTTCTGGCTGTTGTTGTTTCCAATAGCATCACTCCCAACTGCTTGGACAAAAGCTCCAAGGGGCCATGCACAAGAAAAAACAACAAACTAGGTACTTGGGCACAAGAATCCACAGATGAGGGATACCATTCGTCTTTGTTTTTCTGGTGCTGTGTTACTATCACTTAGCATGATGTCTTCTAGCTCCAGCCAATTTCCTGCAAACTCATGATGTCATCCTTTTCTTAACTGCTTGGCATAGAACTCCATCGTGTAGATGTACTACATTTTCTCTATTCACCTCGTCAGTTGGGGGGCATTTGGGGTTGGTTTCCAAGCTCCTTCCTATTATGTGAAGAGAGCTGAAATATACATGGCCGTGCATGTTAATCTCTGCAGTGGGGTGAGTCTTGGAGGGTACATGCCTAGGAGTGGTATGCTGGTTGGGGCGGAGTTCATTCCAAGTCTTCCAAAGGGTTCTCCAAACTGCTTCCCTTAAATGCTGTACCATTTTACATTCTCATCAGCAGTGGAATGAGTGTTCCCCTTCCCCCCTACAACCTCTCCCCAGCACAATGGTATCGATTGTTTTCTTGATCTAGCCAGTCTTATTGGAGTAAGATATATCTTAAGTGGTTTTGATCATTGCATTTCCTTAATGATTAGTGATGTTTGAACAATTTCTTAAAGTGTTTTCTCAGCGGGCTGCAGGGTAGTTACCTGGCAAGCATCTGCGGGCTCTGCCGCATGTAGGGGTTCGTGGGCGGGACCGTCCTATTCTCCTTTCTTCGGTGCCGGGACCAGGGGTTCCCGGGGGAGTGGTGTGCACCTTGGTGCAGGCTTGCTGGGGCGCGGCTAGGTCAGGCATTCCCCCCACCGAGATTGGTGAGAATCCAAAGGGACCTTTTCTTGAGAACATTCAGAAGCAAGAAAGAGAAGAGTGTTTACAAAATTGAAAAAACTAGACAAGTCAAATACTCCAATAAAACAAGTAAGGAGGAAAGGGGGGGGGACATCTAAAGGAGGAAAGTAAAACCATCCCCTAACATAGTGAAAGGTATTTGTGATCTGAACCACAAAAAGGGAAGCCCAACATGCCAGGAAACACGACGAAGGGACAACATGGGAAAGGCACAGGAGAAAGGCACAGGATAATCCAACACCAAGCTCTACCAAACCAGTAGGAGATAGCTACAATGGCAACCCATTGGAGGAGACCCAGGCCACAGATCTTAGAGGAAATATTTGCAGACCTATGCAGAGAAATTAAAGAACAATAAAGAGGATTCAGAGAAACTAAAGAAGAGAAAAATGAAAACTTCAAAGGACCTAGAGGGATACAATGACAAACTTCGGAAGAACTAAAAGGAACAGACCGACAAACTCCACAAAGACAGAGGGAGAAAAAAAAAAAAAAAAAAAAAAAAAAAAAAAACACTGAAAAGGAAGCCAACCAACGAAGTAGGAACAACCAAGAAGAGATTGAGAAGCACCAAGTAGAGAATTGAGAACTCAAAAAGGAAATGGAAGTACTAAAGAAAAGACAGGATGAAACGAAAAAGGAATTAGAACACACAATCATTCAAATCAAGAAGGAAAGGAAGAGGAGAAAAGCCTCAGAAGTAGAATGGAGGAAGCAGAACAAAGAATATCAGATCTGGAAGATAACACAGAGCAACTAAAAAGCTCAAATAAGACTATGAAAATTTAAAATTACACAAAAGTGGAACATACCAGGAAATTATGGGAACTATGAGAAAAGATCAAAACCTCTGCATCATAGGATAGAGGAAGGAGAAAGAATCTCAAGAGAATAGAATGATCAGAATCTTCAAACAGAAAAAATAGATGAAAATTTCCCAAAACTAAAAATAGACAAAACCCATACAAATACATGAAGCACTAGGACCCCAAATAAGACAAGATCAGAAAAGAAACACCCCACGCCATATCTGAGTTAAAATGCTAGATCCCAAAACAAAGACAAAAATTCTGAAAGAGAAAAACAACAATTTATATGTAAGGGGAAACCTATCATAATAACAATGGACTTCTCATCAAACGACTTCTCATCGTTCAGCAAACGATGAAGGCAAGTAGAACCTGGAGCAAAGCATTGCCATGTTAAGGGACTACGGATGCCAACCCAGAATACTTTACCCAGCAAATATGTCGATTATACTTGAAGGAGAGAGAAAAAATCTTCCATGACATAAACAAGATGTGATGGAATACATATCTGGAAAACCAAACTCTCAATAAATACTTGAAGCAAATTCAAAAGGGCAGAAGAGGAGGAGGCAAATAATTCCCAACACCTAGGAAATAGAAATAAATAAAAACAAACCAATAGGTGCCAATAAATCAGAGGCTGGAAGTCCAAATGGATAATAAAGTGAAAAGGAAGCAACATCCAACTTTCATTATACCTTAAATATTAATGGACTAAACTCCCCAAATAAAAGGCATAGACTGGGAGAATGGATTACGGAAACAAAACCCATCTAATATGCTGTCTACAAGACCCATCTCAAATCTCAGGATAGGCATCAACTTAAGGTGAAGGGATTGGAAAAGAGAGTATTCAAGCAAAAGGGCTACCGGAAAAAAGAAAGCAGGTGTGGGCTATTCTAATATCAGACAAATAGAACTTCAAAGCAAAAAGAAAATCAAAAAGAGATAAAGAGAGCCATTACATCTTTATTAAGGAACAATTAATGATGAAGATTTCAAAATCATAAACATATATAGGCACCAAACACCAGTGCACCAAAATTATATAAAGAAAATTCTTCCGGATTTCAAGGCACAGTTAACCCCAGCACACTAAATAGAGGGGACTTCAATACACCCGCCATTAAAGTCCCCTACGACAGATTCACACAGGACAAAGGATAAACAAGAGACATCTGAACTAAATGACTCAATACACCAAATGGACCTGTCACAAGACATCTACCCGAATAATTTCACGCCAAACACTCAGAGATACACTTTCCTCTGCGGAGTCACGCCTCATGGAACATTCTCTAAAATAGACTATATACTGGGGCACAGGAAAAAAACTCAACAAATATAAAAAATATTGAAATAATTTCTTGTATCTTATTAGATCATAGTGCAATAAAACAATATCAACACCAGAAACCTACAACCTACAAGAAACACATGGAGACTAAACAACACCCTCCTGAATAATGAGTGGGTTCAGGGAAGAAATAACGAAAGAAAGAGATAAAAAACATTCCTGGAACTGAATGACAAATGATAAAAACAAACACAGCAAAATTATGGGACACTTTAAAAAGCAATCCTAAGAGGGAATTTTGTAGCTCTAAGTGCCTACAATTAAAAAAAGACAGAAAAAGAGTCAAACAAGTGAAATGATCTAACACTGCAGCTAAAAATACTTGAGAGCAACAACAAATGAACCCTAAACGGAAGAAGAAGAAGAAAATAAACAAAAATCAGAGAAAGATCAATGAAATAGAACAATGAAAAACCATACAAAAATCAATGAATTCCAAAGCTGGTTCTTTGAGAAAGAATAAACAAGAAGACAGACCTATGCCCAGTTAACCAAAGGAACGGGGAACAACTCCAAATCAATAGAATCTGTGACAAAAAGGGGCGAAATATCAACAACAGACAATGAAAAGATCCAGACAATCATATGGACTTACTTCAAAACCTATATTCTATCTAAGTTTGAAAACCTACGAAGAAATGGATGAATATCTGAAATACTGGGAATTACCCCCACAAAAGCTCCACCAAGAAGAGATCGACAGTCTAACCAGACCAATAGTACAGGAAGAAATCGAGGATGCAATAAGTAGCCTCACCAAACCAAAAAATGCACAGGCCCGGATGGTTTCACTGCAGAATTCTATAAAATATTTGAAAGAGACATACAACCATTTCCTACTTAAATTGTTTGGAAGGATACAAGTGGAGGGACTTCTCCCAGAATACTTCCCCCTCCTATGAAGCCAGCATTACGCTACTAACAAAACCAGGGAAAGATACACCAAAAAGGAGAACTACAGACCATCTCCCTAATTTGTATACACAGATGCCAAAAATTCTAAAAAGGTTACTGGCAACTGCATACAGACTCACATCAGAAAATCATCCACCATGACCAGTTTGGAGTTCCATACCCAGAGAGTTGCAGGGATGGTTTCAACATATGAAAAATCAATAAACATCAATCAACATATCAATGGATTGAAGGACAAAAACCAACAGACCATCATTCAATTGATGCGGAGAAAAGCCTTTGACAAAAATCCAATACACTTTCATGTTTAAAGTCCGGAGGGAATTGTTCTGAAAAGGGATCATTCCTCAATATAATCAAAGCCATTATACAGGAAACCCACAGGCCAATATTATCCTAAATAGGGAAATGACAGAAGCATTCCTTAAAGGTAGGAACTTCGCAGGCTGGCCCTGTACCACTCCTTTTCAATATAGTCCTTGGAAACACTTGCCAGGCAATAAGGCAAGAAAAAAGGAAATTAAAGGAGTTTCTATTTGGAAAAGAGGAAGTCAAGCTATCCCTGTTTGCTGAAGAAATAATTGTCTACCTAAGGGATGGCTAAGAACTCCACCAGAAAACTCCTAGAAAACGATTAAGAGCTTTGGTAAAGTGGCAGATACAAAAAATAAATCTAGAAAAATCAGTAGCCTTTTCTTTACAGCCAACAACCAAGCAACTGAAGAAGGACTACAAGGAGAACCTCCCACTCACAATAGCTTTCAAAAACAATAAATATACCTAGGAACAAACCTAACCAAGGACACCAAGGATCTCTACAAAACATTTTAAACCCCTGAAAAAGGAAATTGAGGAAGACATCGAGATGGACAACCTCCCATGCTCATGGAATTGGGAAAATATATAAGTAAAAATGTCCATCACCCAAACTAGATGTAAACAGATTTAATGCAATCCCAATCCGCCAAGAGTTTTCCACAGGCCTTAAAAAAAAAAAGCCTCCCAATTTAATTTGGAAAAAACAAAAGCCCCCGAATAGCCAAACCAACCCTGTGCGAAAAGAGGCAATACAGGGGGGATCTCTATACAGACAAACCAGAACACTATACTACAGGGCTATAGTCTAAAAATAGCCTGGTACTGGCACAAAAAAACAGACCAGTTGACCAATGGAAATAAAACTGAAGATCCAAACCTGAGCTCATACAATTTAAGCCACATCATATTTGACAAGGGGGCCAAGAATACACATGGAGGAAGGACAGCATCTTCAAGAAGTGGTGCTAGCAAAATTGATCACCACTTGTAGAAGAAATGAAATTAAACCCCTACTCTCACACTTGTACAAAAGTCCTTCCAGTGGACACAAGACCCTCAAGATGGTGAAAACCCTCAAACTCTGGAGGGATAGAGGAGATACTTGGGCAGAGCAGACTACAAGACAATAGGTGTAGGAAAAGGACTTCCTAAATCAAGACAGCAGCTGACAAAGAAATAAGATCAACAATTGACAAATGGGATCTCCTAAACTCAAAAGCTCTGTACATCAAAAAGAAACAATAAAGGAAAGTGAAAAGAAAACCCACAGAAGTGGGAGGAAACCTTCCACGTGCAGACACATCTGACAAAGCAGTTAATCTCCAGAGTATCAAGCTACTCAAAAAACCAAAGAAGAAAGAAACCAATGAACACATTCAAAAGATGAGGCAAAGATCTGAATAGAGACTTCACAAGTTAGGAATTAAAGATGGCTGAAGAAACATCTTAAGAGTGTTCAGCATCCTTCTGATAATTAAGGAAATGCAAATTAAAACCACTTTTGTGATAATCACCTTACTCCAATAAGACTTGGCTAGGATCAAGAAACACAAATGATACCAAGTGCTGGGAGAGGTTGTGAGAAAAGGGAACACTCAATTCCATTGCTGGTGGAATGTAAACTTGTACAGCCACTATGGAAAGCATGTGGAGAAACTTAAAAGCCTCAATAAACGAGCCTTCCATTGACCCAGTCATACCACTCCTGGGTAATATACCCCAAGACACATCTTACTTGCAAGATATCAATGCCAGCTATGTTTATTTGCAGCTTCTGTTCACAGTAGCAAAAAAGCTGGAACCAGCCGGTGCCCCTCAACTGACAGTGGATAGAGAAAATGTGGTACATGTATAATGGAGTTCCTGTGCAGTGGTAAGAGGGACAACAATCATGAAACTTTGCAGGTAAATGGGATGGAACTAGAAGACATTATTAGGTGAAGTAAACACAGTCCCAGAAAAAACAAAAACGACAAATGCTGTCCCTCATATGTGGGATGCTAGTAACAATAACAGAATATAAATATTTCTCGTGGAGAGGGATGCATAGTTGAAAGAACAACAACAGAAAAGACTGAATCAGAAATGGACCGAAATGGTCAATTGGAAAGGGGAGATGGGTGGGAGAGGGACAACGGGTGTAATTGATTAATGTATATTTAATGACGTGAGTTCAAACAAGTGCCCAGTTTTGCCTAGGCACTGGTCTACAGAATACATGGTGTTTTAGGACTTTAGTAAAGTAAATTATGTGTATATTAAACAACATGTGGTTTACAGACTCTGATAAAATGGTAATGCATCCGAGTTAAATGGAGATATAAATCACTGTTGTTCACATTTGTTTTACATAAATATTTGGTAGTAGCAATAATAACTTCTGGATTGGCACATACAAATGTTCTCTAATAGAATTCCCTTTTGTGCAGTATCACCCTGTAGCATTCTCTTTAAGATGATTACATAAAAATTAAGTTTTTGCCTCCCCAAAGTTAAATCATACATAGTTACCCAAAACAACATGGGTAATTTTGATGAAATCTGAGCCTAGATTCCACCCTATAGTTATGTATAATAACAACTGTCTTCTGGGGACTCATTTGGGTTAAAAAAAGGGGGGGGTACAGATGGACATGAAACCTTTCTCCGTCAAAAACCTTGCAATTCAATCTTAAAAATATGGAAAAGATTTGGTGTGTTCCCACAAGGCCAAACGTCATCAACTTACGGCTGAGAAAGAAAAGTACAGCTTTGCATTGAGTAGCATGTACCAGAAAGTGCCAAACAGAAAGGTTGGACGAACTCCGTCTGAACATCGAAAGGAAGAAAGCCTCAGATTTCCATAAACATTGAACCCCTCTGAGGCCCCTACATGTAACAACTACTTATAACGAGTCTTTAGAAAAAAACTTAAACCCCTTTTCTAGGTGCCGCAGGGTTTTTGATGTGAGAGACTTTCTTGCTTTCCCCCCCAGAACAAGGAGAAAAAAGATGATGATGAGGTCGCTCTACAACTGTAAAATATTGGAGACAACTATAATTAGAGGTAATCTCTTATAAAACCGGTAAAACTGGCCTTATTTAATTGACTAATAGACATAAGAACTGTGAAAAGGATTAATTTCCTGTTCAAACCAATAAATATATACTAAAGTCCTTAAACTAGTGCGCTTAAGTAAAAATATATACGAAATACAGGACGCTCTTGGACACGCAGTAAATGGATTATTCCACCCCAGGGAGATGTTGGCCAGGGGATCTAAGGACCCACAAACGGTAGGCTTCTTGCCTCTGAACTGGGATACCTGCAAGAAGAGAGGCGATAAGGCCCCTGCTGTCGAAGACCTTACATTAACATGGGAAAGATTCCATTGAGACTGCACATGCAATTGTACAAATGGCCTCTGGAACACCAGAGAGTGTACCAAGGCCACTAACCCAATAAAGCAAATACGGGTCTCCCTTGAGTCAAGCAAGACTCCAACTTCAGCACCAGCTACAACCCTCACCTGCGTGGAAATACTGTGCAGCAGAGGCAGCCATATGCCTGTATATTCCCAAATCTAATTGGCTATTGGATCTCTCCTTGGAGGAAATAACACATGGCTTGGTGCCACAAGCTTACAACCTCTAAAGGTAGGTGATGTTATAAGCCACAGTAAAGACCCCGTCATTTTAAACAGGAAAAAATGTAAATTCATGGATCAACATATCATCTAAACTTATGTGTCTAGATCAAAGTAACCTACCATAACTATTAATGCTGTTTAAATAAGCTATATATCTAATTGGCTGTGTTGCTTCATTAGTAGGTCTCGAAAGGTTATTCCTGGACAACTGTCAGCCCAATGAAGGAAAAGCCAGAATTGACCAGAATCAAAGACAACATCTCCAGAGAGGTGGAACTGTCTGCTTCTCATCCACCTGTGCCCCTTTTCTAAGCCCAGGGATATATCTGCAGAAGAGGGCATGGTAGAATGTAAGGGCTTGTGATTGGGGTGAATGGTGGAAACTACAGCAATTGTAGTCTGGACACTCATTTTTATCAACTTTATTGAACATAAAACCCCTCACCCACCGCTGGAAGGTGGGGCTGTGGAGGTTTAGGCACAACAGCCTGCAAATTGGTTTTCATGAAGGAAGCTTGTACTCCTGGAATTACACTTATAGCTAAAAAATGGAAAAAAAAAAAAAACTGAGAGAAAAATGCAGGACAGTCATGGCAGATGCATGATCTTGGTTGGGATGGGGGTGGGGGGGAGGGGAAAGGGAAATATGCCTGAACTGAATTGGAAAATGATGTATGAAATGGCACAAAAGCATCAAATAAAAAAATGTTAAAAAAAAAAAAGTGTTTCTCAGCCATTCTAATTCCTCACTTGTGAAGTCCTCTGTTCAGCTCTTTTGCTCCATCTATTGGGATGGGTCAATTTGTTTTTCTTCTTCTTTTGTTTTTTTGAATAGTTTATATATTCTGGAAATCAGATACCTTCATCAGTTGTTCCTCGGAGTGAAGGTTTTTCTCCCACTCTGTAGGATTTTCTCTTCACTTCCTTCACTTCCTTGATTGTTTCTTTTGATGTACAGAAAGCTTTTGAGTTTTTAATGGAGGACCCAATTTGGTCCAATTGTGGACCTTAATCCTTGTGCAGTTGCTGTCTGGTTTAGGAAATCTTTTCCTATGCCTATGTTTTGTAGTCTGCTGCTAAGTTTTCCTTCTATCACTTCCAGAGTTTGGGTTTCAAGTTGATGTCTTTTTTCTTTTCTTTTAAAAAATGTTTTTATTTTTATTTTCTATGTGTATGATGTACTGTCTGCACGTAGGTTTTGTGCACCCATGTCATGCAATGCTGTGGGAGGTCAGAAGAGGTCCTCAGATTCCCTGGAACTGGAGTTCTCCCTGGAACTGTAGTTACAAGACAGTTCTCCAGCCGCCTTGTGGGTGCCTGGGGATCGAACCCAGGTCTCTGCTAGAGCAGTCGGTGCTCTCAACTGCAGGGGCCAATCTCTCCAGCCCCCGCAAATCGGTTGAGGTCTTTGATCCACTCAGAGTTGACTTTTGTACAGGGTGGAGGTAGGGGTTTAATTTCATTCTTCTGACAAGTGGTGATCCAGTTTTGTCAACACCACTCTTGCTGAAGATGCTGTCTTTCCTCCATTGTGTCTTCTTGGCCCCCTTATCAAATATGAGGTGCTGAAATTATATATGCTCAAGTCGTGGATCTTCATTTTTGTTCCATTGTCAACAGGTTGTTTTTGTGCCAGAACCAACCTGTTTTTATGACTAAAGCCCTGTAGTATAGTCTGAAGTCTGTTATAGAGATCCCCTCCTGTGTTGCTCTTTTCACTCAGGGTTGTTTTTGGCTATTTGGGGGTCTTTTGTTTTTAGCAAATGAATTTAAGGACTTTCTTTTCCAAAAGCTGTGAAGAAACTAGTGGGAATTTTAATTGGATTGTGTTTAAATGCTAAACAAGAGTTTTGGTAGAATGGCATTTTCACAATGTTAAAATTTTCCCAATCCATGAGCTGGGAGCTTTGTCCATGTTCTGATGTCTTCTTCAAAAATTCTAGTTCTTTCAAGAGTTTAAAATTTTTGTTGTAGAGAAATCTTTGGTGTCTTTGTTAGGTTTGTTCCTAGTATTTTATTGTTTTTGAGGCTTTTGAGAGTCGGAAGGTCTCCTTGAATTCCATTCTCCAGTTGCTTGTTGTAGGTGTAAAGAAAGCCACTGATTCCTTTTAAGGTTAATTTTGTAATCCTGCCACTTTGCTGAAAGCTGTTATTGTTTCTAGGACAGATTGTCTGGTGGAGTTTTTAGCATCTTAACTAAACAATCATATCCTCAGCAAATAGGGATGCTTTGACTTCCCTCTTTCCAAATTAGTACTCCTTTAATTTCCTTTTTCTCTTGCCGTTAATTGCTCTAGCAAGTGTTTCAAGCACTATAATTGAAAAGGAGTGGTGCAGGGGCAGGCTTGCTGATTTCCTAACTTTAAAGGGAATGTTTCTGTCATTTCCCCATTTCGATGATATTTGGCTGTGGGTTTCTTTAATATGGCTTTTTAGTAACATTGAGGAATGATTCCCTCTGATCCAGATCCCCTCTAGGACTTTTATTTATTTATGTTTTTTTAGTTATATTTATTTATTTTTAAAAAAAAAAATTATGTGTAATGAATGTACTGTCTGCATGCGGTCTGTGCACCCGTGTCGTGCATGCAGCGGAGGTCAGAAGAGGGGTCTCGGATTCCCCTGGAACTGGGAGTTCTCCTGGAATTGGAAGTTACAGAACGGGGTTTCTTAGCCGCCAATGTGGGGTGCTGGGGATCGAACACGGGTCGTCTGCAAGAGCGTTCGGTGCTTAACGCTAGGCTATCTCTTCAGCCCCCCTCTAGGACTTTAAACATGAGGGATGCCTGATTTTGTCAAAGGCTTTTTCAGCATCAATTTAGATGATGGTGTAGTTTTGTCTTCAGGTCCATTTATATGCCTTGATGACAGTGTTTATTGATTTTCATATGGTGAACCATCTTTGCATCTCTGGTATGAATCAACTTGGTCATCATGGATGATCTTCTTTGATTTGAGTCTGTATATCTGAGTTTTGCCAGTGTCCTGTTTAGTATTTTGGCATCTCTGTTTCATTAGGGCGATGGGTCTATAGTTCCCTTTTTGGTTGTATCTTTGCCTGGTTTTTGGTAACAGAGTGATTCTGGCTTCAAAGAAGAAATTGTTGGGAGAACGCCCTCTGTTTGTATCCTTCTAAACAATTTCAGTATATCAATGGTTGTAGGTTCTTTTGAAATGTTTTTATAGAATTTTGCTGTGTGAATCCATCTGGGCATGGGTTTTTTTTTTTAGTTGGAGGTTTCTTAATTACATCTTCCAATTTCTTCATGTATTATGGGTCTGCTTTAGGGCTGTGGTTCTTTTCTTGGTTGAGCTTTGGTTGAGAATTCCCAGGATGTTCAGATATTCATCAATTTCTTTCTAGGTTTTCAAAAAACTTGGTAGAGTAAGGTTTTTGAAGTACTTCCATATGATTTTCTGAATCTTTTTTGTTGTGATGTTTCCCTTTCCATCATGGATAGTATTGATTTGGAGTTGGTCCTGTCTTTCCTTTTGATTAACTGGGCTAGAGGTTCCTGTCTATCTTTGTTTAATTTCCTTTCAAATAAACGCAAGCTTTTGGATTCATTGATGTTTTGTATTGTTTTTTTATTTCTATTTTATTGATTTATCTGCTCTGGATTTTTGATAATTTCTCTTTCCTGTCTGTTGTGTTTGGGTTTCATCTGTTGTTACCTCTCCAGTGCTTTTAGGTGCAGTGTTAGAATTGTTCACGCCGTTGTGCTCTTTTCTGTTTTCTTATGTGCACCCATGGCTATAAACTTCCTCTTAGGACTGCTTTTAAGGATCCGCTGTAGGTTTTTGTTGTGTGTATTTTCATTGTCATTCATTTCCAGGAATGCTTTTTTATTTCTTTCTTTTATCTCTTCCTTGACACATTAATTATTCAAGAGTATGTTGTTCAGTCTCCATGTCTTCTTGTAGGCAGTAGGGTCCTTTAATCCTGGTTGTTGATGTTGAGCTTTATTGCTCTGTGTCTGATAGAATGCATGAAATTACTTCATCTTTTGTATTTGTGGAGGTTTTCTTCTGTGTCCAAGTAAATGTGGTCGATTTTGGAGAATGTTTCTGGTGGGTGCTGAGTAGAAAGTGTATTCCTTGTTATTAGGGTGGTATATTCGGTAGAGGTTCTAATCAGTTCTTATTTGGTGTATCATATCGTTCAGATTCAGATGTCTCTCTGTTTATACTTTGGTCCTGTTTACCCCTGTCCAAAGGGCTTAGTGGGGTATTGAGGTCCCTCACTGGTGAGTATACTGGGGTAGTTGTGTGACTTGCCGTCCTGGGAGGAATTGTCTTTATGTTTTGTGGCGACCAGAGTTTGGGCATATCTATTCATAAATTGTGAAAATTTTCTTGAATTGTTTTC
>VZQC01004151.1:0-214238 GCA_009823505.1 Rhizomys pruinosus | reverse complement strand
GCTGACAATTAAATGACAAGACTACATTTCAATTTTGAAATAAAGTTTAAAAATTCTTAAATTTAATATAATATATACACTTTTTGTATTATTTTAAGTTATTGTGTCAGCATCCTAACATCTATATACTTGTGCTTGTGAAATTATTTTAGAATCAATAATAAAAATGATCCTACATCCAATCCATATATTGTAATAAAACACATCAACTCTAAATGTGTCATCATGGTAGCTTATGATTGCTATATCTTTATGATGTAGAAATTTAAATTCCTTTTCTTATTTTTAATTTATATAATTTTCAGTGATTATTACAGTGGCAAGATATTAAGTTATCTGCATGCCCATTTTATTTAATGATAATTTATGTGGTACTGAAAATAGAAGTTTATGCTTTCAATTCCTCTTTGAATTTGTGTAATTCTTTACAAAGCCTGGTTTTATTGTATATATAGAATGAAGAGAAAGAATCATGTTTGTCTTTTATTGTCTTTCCACCTGCTTTCTTTCCCTGTTTTATAGATATGTTTAGAAAAGCCACAGAGACTAGAATAATTAGACTTCCTGGGCGGCTGCAGTACTAAACTTTCCATAAACTCTTAGTGGAAAGATTGCTCCAAAACACTTCCTTTATTTTACCTATAATTTCACCTTACGACTTTCCATAAATCCACCCATAAATCATGTTGGTTCTGCAATTCTTCAGCTCTTGCTATTTTCCCCATTGTTTAGTAAAACTGCCAACTGCAGTGCTTCTCACAATGTTATGAATAGAGGAAACAATCGCACACATGAATATGAAACAGTCTGGCTTCTCAGCATCCCCCAATGACCTGGTAGCCCTCAGGAAGCTTTGATAAGCCTCCATGTGGAGCAGGGCCCTTTGCCACATTTGTGGAAAAGAAAAACAAGCAGATGGGCAGTTTAGTAAAAGCACCATGTAGAGGACTTGTCAACTCAGGCCTCAGAAACTTCAAAACCAGGATAATGTAAATGACTGTCCACGCAAATAACCTTCAGCATTTTATTATGTGTGACTCATCATGGGAAATTATAATATTTGTTTATTTATTTTAAAGTTTTATTTTATTTAAAATTTTTTTTTATGTGTATTGTTTTTATTGTATTTAATATGACCCCAGATGTCCTTGGAGTACAGAAGATGGTGTCAAATTCACTGGACCTGAAGTTACAGGTAGTAGTTACAAGCTACCAGGTATGGGTGCTGGGAACAGAACTGTAAGAACAATATGTGCTTTTAACTTCTGAGCTATCTATCTCTCCAGATCCAGCCCAGACTGCTGCTCAGGTCACAAAACCTGCTGCAGATGCCTCTTGCAGCCATACAGATACTGACAGGAGCCCTGTGGAGAGCACTGTCTATGAACTGCTAACTGACAGACTTCCATATGTACAGATCGTTCACTAGGAGAAGGAAATTAGTAGGCTGAGACACATGAAAGAGCGGCTGTCAGTGCTATATCCTGCTTCCCCTCTACTTTTCTGCTGCAGGCTGGACAGTCAGGGAGTTAGACTATAGCTTTCTGATGTGAAACTGTTTTTTCAGAGACCTATAAGAAAGCACCCCTCCCCAACCAATGCTTCCCGATTGTCTTCAGAGCCCCTATCATGTCTACGGAGGGAAACGGAAAGCTGGGAGATAGGAAAGCAGCTTTTCTAAAGAACAAACACTAATTAGTGCATAAACCTGAGAAGGTACACAGGACACGGGATCTAGGGGCCTGGGGAGATGGTCACCTCTTCCCCTTGCAGGACATAGAGGGGAGCTTGTGTAGCATGGACTGTCCTCCAAAGACTGACCATGAAGATCACGTGCCTTCTACACAAGTTTAGTAGTGCCCACTTGCTCAAATCACCATAAACATACTGAGTTCCACAGGAGGGGAGAGGCCAAGAGAGTCAGTCATGGCTCCCTTCTAAGCAGATGTCCTGAGTTGTTAGTGGGGAGGAGCTAAGGATCTGGGGAGGGGAGGCCAGATAGAGGCTGCTGCCTTCGCCATCTTGGGCAGGTGGGGAGGTCACAAGGTCCCTGCCAAAATGTAGAATGTGCTGTATGTACATATATATGTATGTAAGTACGTATGTATGTATGTACATATGTGTGTGAGCCCCGCCCCCACTTCTGTGAATAACCCACATATCCATTGCTCTATTAGAAAGCCCAAATAAACTCAGTAGGATTTTCCAAACTGCAATTTGGGGAATTTGCACCTAACTTTATATTTAGGGATCGTGGAAGGAGGGGGTTGTATGCCTCCCAGAAGGCATTTTAGGGACAGCTTGGCATCCCTTTCAGATTCAGAGTTTTTATATTTCTTCTAACTTCAGGGAGAAGAAAGGTTTGGGTTTAGAATTTCAGTCTTCCCAGGCAAATGCAGGGAGGTTTCTGCATTATGAGGGAAGAGGGGTCAGTCATGCATGACGCTAATCCAGGACAAGCGGACCCTGTGATTGAAACTGAGTCGTATCAAAGGGACCAGATAGGGGAGGGTTGCTGCTTTTCAGGAAGGTAGCCAGAGGGTGTTAACTATGTGAGAAGCATTCAGGACTTAAGATTTCCCCATCATTCCTGATGCATGTGTATGGAGCTATCAAGGTCATGTTCAACTCTTTCCTGCTAACTAATGAGTTAAAGGGATCTTGCACATCCATTAAGAAAAGGATGATATTTTTTAATTTGGTCCTAATTAGCAACTTGAAAACATTTTGTGCCCCACTTAATCCAAACTCTGAGAATGCCATAGGTTATTGCCACAGCTCCTGACTGCTTCCCAGAACTTGAAGGTAAGACACAGGACTTGGAGCAATGCAGCTGGAAGTGACCTGAAGCCTCATCACTGAGGACTGGCTCTCGTGTTTTCAGAGGATACTATGCAAGCTGCTAAGGGGGAGCTAAGGGAGAAAATCAATCACTGGTTCAACTCCAGTTTCAAAACTTGATAACTACAAAAATGACCAGCATAGCAAACTACATCAGGGTAGTGGTGGTACTTTTACCAAATGAGAAATCAATAGATAGACTTAAAGGCCACTAAGTGGGAGGGAAATCATATGTAGTACCATAACTATAGCCAAATAAACATGGCTGGAGAGGTCATACATCTTAGAGAAATCCCTGTATCTCTCACATCCATAGACAAATGTAATTTCTCACTGCATGGTAACTGTGGCTCCTCATATTTAAAGAGAAGTATATCAGTTACCACTTGTCCTAGTTTGTCTTCCATTGCTGTGACAAAACACTCTGACCGACACCAACTTGGGGAGGAAAGGGTTTATTAAGCTTACATCTCCCGGGTCACAGTTCATCACTTAGGGAGCCCAAAGCAGGAACTCAGGGCAGGAACCTGGAGGCAGGAGCTGAAGCACAGGCCATGGAGGAATGCTGTTCACTGGCTTGCTCTCCCACTGGCTTGCTCTCTACTGGCTCATGCCCAGCCTGCCTTCTTATACTGTCACTGCTCAACAATCAAGACAATACACCACAGATGTGGCCACAGGCCAATCCAATGGAGCCAATTCCCCAACCCAGGTGTGTCAAGTTGACACCAAAGCTATCCAGCACACACACACCCCCATCCCAGATCATGCATTTTGCCATAACTGTCCTGCATCTTTCTCTCAGTTTTTTTTTCTTCATTTTTTAGCTATAAGTGATGATCCATGAGTACAAGCATCCTTCATATGAAACCAATTTGCAGGCTGTTGTACCCAAACCCCCATAGCCCCACCATCCAGCGGGGGGTGAGGGGTTGAATGTTCAATCAAGTTGATCAAATAAGTGTCCAGACTACATTGCTGTAGTTTCAACATTCACCCCAATCGTAGCCCTTACATTCTACCATGCCCCCTCTTCCACAGATTGTTCCCTAGGCTTAGAAAAGGGGCACAGGTGGAATTTTTTTTTAATCCATGAGATGATGGGAATGGACTTGATTCGCATTAAGGCCCTTCTGATGTCCACCTGTCTTCTCATTCCTGCTTTCCCATGGTATTAGTCTTCCCTCCACCCTTGGCTCTAGGGTCTCTGAAAGTATGCCAGGGACCACTGCAGGTGAAAGTCAGAACAGTCGGCAGTGATCATGTGTCTGTTACTCAGTTCTGTCTGACACAGGTGTGAGTGAGCTGTATTAACAAAAACAACCCTGTGGGGAAAAAAACAAGGCAAGTGGGAAAAGAGGCAAAATATTGGGGATTTCCCTTTCCCAATACTTGCTGATTTATGCATGTGCATATGTCCAAGTTTCTCTTCCTAAAGGCTGTAAAGCTGCAAATCCCCTCAGAGCACAGGTAAAAGGTGAGGTTGTGGCAACAAGGCCACAGATGTCTCACTTTGTCTGAGGCTAGAGGTGTGATTTAAACATACCACATGTCTTTTTCTATGTTTTTCCTTTTTCTGTCAGCAAAATGGAAGGATCCCAAGCTTCCTTGCTTGCTTATGCTCACATTTTGAGGTGGCATGAGAAGCTTGGGCTGTTCAGCTGGAAGGCATCATTTAGGTAAAAGCCTGCTCTTATAAAAGAACATTTTTCTCCTTGCAAATCCTGTTTCTCACTGGCACAAACTGTGGGCATGTTACGTGGGAGAATTCATTTCCAGCTCCAGCTCCTGCCTTGCTACAGCCAGCCTCACTGGTCTGGCCCAGAGCTTTATGCCCAGGATGTCCTTATCCATTCTTGTGATGTGTACAAAGCTGAAACAGGACCTTGGTAGGCAGCCTGCTGCAGACAGAGTAGTGTGCTATCTTTGAACTCTGGAGGAAGGGAGGCCAGGGGTCTTCCTTTCTTCCTTCCTTCCTTCCTTCCTTCCTTCCTTTTTTTTTTTGCCTTTTTGAGACAGGGTCTCCCTATAGCCCCAACTGGCCTGGAATTCACTCTGTAGACCAGGTGGGCCTTGAACTCACAGAGATCCACCTGCCTCTGCCTCCCAAGTGCTAGGATTAAAGNCCCAAAGCAGGAACTCAGGGCAGGAACCTGGAGGCAGGAGCTGAAGCACAGGCCATGGAGGAATTCTGTTCACTGACTTGCTCTCCCACTGGCTTGCTCTCTACTGGCTCATGCCCAGCCTGCCTTCTTATACTGTCACTGCTCAACAATCAAGACAATACACCACAGATGTGGCCACAGGCCAATCCAATGGAGCCAATTCCCCAACCCAGGTGTGTCAAGTTGACACCAAAGCTATCCAGCACACACTCATCAAAGAAACTTTTTCTTGCAACAGATGGAGACTATTATAGAGTTCCACAACTAGTCATACACAATTTCTCTGAGATTTTCAGTCCTACATCTATAGTGGAACCTCTACCTAAGGCTCCACCTAAGTGGAACAAAATGTAGAGAGAATATTAATTCATCTCTCAGCTCTCACCAGCAAATCTTCCTCATGGGATGGGCATGAACACAGAAGGTCACACCTGGTCAAAGCATAGAGAATAAGAGACTGCAGAGTGTCTGTCCTTGGACAGGACTCCTATATTAAACCTCACCCACCCATGGCTCATGGACCATTGTAAAAGACAGGGTGAAAAGATTGTAAGCGCCAGGCATGGCACGTGACCATTAAGGAAACAGTCTTCCAGGCTTCTGAGAACTTACTCATTTGAAATTACAGAATGTGGACAGTATACACAAGACCCATGTAAACTCAATCAGATAAAAATTCAGCATAGAACTAGGAAACTCAGCTGAGAAACTACGAGCAGCCACTGATCACTGCTGGATGATGGAGAGTTGTTCTTCTTTAAAGGAATGATGCTAACTTGGTAACCTGAACAGACTCCAGTGCATGATCTCACACCAAGAGACATCTGGGCATACAACTTGACTTCATAGGCCCATAACATGAATGAAGGAATGCATGAACTCTGATGGGTGGCCTGGGAGGGGAGAGCATACAGATAGGGAGAGGAGCTAAATATAATTAATGTTTTGTATGAAATGCACCAAAATTTAGTTAAAAATCTACATTAAAAGTAATAGAAGACATAGCTGGGTGTGGTGGCGCACACCTTTAATCCTGGCACTCGGGAGGCAGAGGCAGGTGGATCTTTGAGAGATCAAGGCCAGCCTGGTCTACAGAGTGAGTTCTAAGACAGCTGGGGCTACAGGGAGACCCTGCCTCAAAAAGACAAAAAAAAGTAATAGAAGACATAAAGTGATGGAATAATCACTTTATCTGAGAGGACATGGGAGAAGGACTCTGAAAATGATTAAAGTACATTGCCCAAAAGTCTCAAATAATCAAAAAAGATATTCTTTTAAAAATAATTTCTGTAATAATCTTGAAAACATGATGAGGAATCACTAGGATGATAATTAAAATCAGTGTGGTGAGGGCAGGAAAGGGCCAAGGAGACAAGTGAACCCCATTCAGGGTTCCCCTCCCGAGAGAGGTGCTTGTCTGTTAAGTTTTCTTATTCCCAGGCTGTGGGCTGTACCTGACCTGCTTGTGAATTTCCAGCAATCCTCTCCTCGAAAGCTTGGGGAGGAGAGGAAATAGAAAGGATAAGGTGCAGGTATCCCCCCCCCCATTGCTGGGAAGACATAAGAACGCATCACTTCTACATGCAAAGAAAACTCCATGTCCCATTCCAAGCATCCCCTGAAGTCTATGCCAATGAGTAGTTGGAGTTCCTGTTCACATCTACAGGAGATGGCTGATAGGACAGGGTCACAGGCTGAAAGAAGAGTGTTGGGAAAGAGATGTTCCATGGGGTCTCATAGAGCATGAGCCCAGTGCTAGGAATTTCAAGGAGAGGTAGTATGGAAGACAGAGTAGGTGTTGAGAATGGAGGTGGGTGTTAATGCCAAGTAGTGGGTGTGATATAGGAGAAAGCTCCATGCCTGGAGGCCAGTTCCTTGCTAGTGGAGTTGGGAGAGGTGAGGCTAGGGAGTAAGGTATACCTGACTAGATTGGTTGGGTAAATCAGGAGGCAGCTTCTCCCTAGGTTTTCTAAAGGAGTATTTATGATGCAAAAGAGTCAGCTTGTGGTTGTGATCGAGTTCAGACCCCAGAGATTATCCAGTGAGTATTGGAGGGAGATAAAGAAAAGAGAAGTGTAGGTGGTAGTGAGAGGGAGCATATTTCCTTAAAATACTATTATAGATAGTTCCACAGAACTGAACGATCCAATTGAGATTTCCTGAATTAAGAATCTGAATTAAGAATTCCATCAGTCTATTTCTGACACTGGGACCTGACCTCTCTTCAGAGCCCACACCATGCAGTTATCCTTCTGGCTGACCGTGCATTAATGACTCTTTTTAATAAACTTTTTAAATTAATTAACTTCTATTTTATGGATATTACTGTTTGCCTGCATGTTTGTAAGTGCATCGTGTGCATCCAGTGCCTGTGGAGGCCGTAGGGGAGTGTTAGACTCCCTGGAACTGGAATTACAGATGTTTGTGAGCCCTCATATGTGTGGTAGGAACCAAACTTGGTCCTCTGCAAGAGCAGGCAGTGCTCTTAACCAGTGAGCCACCTCACTAACTCCTAATAAACTTATCTCCCACAATTCATCACAGTGTCTCTACACCTGAGAACTTTTAATTTTGTAATTAATTTTCCTGAAATCAGCTGCTTTATACAGATCAGACAAAAACATGATCTATTATTCTGAAGCAACTTCTCATAAATCTACCAAAACTACTCTACAATACGACTCAGTAAACACTTTGAAAAGCTGATTTCCGCAGAAGTATTGCCTCTATGACAAAGGAAACCAAGAATACAGAGGTTTCTACTCTCAGCTATGATGCAGAAAAACAGGAAAGACTTTGGTCCTGCTGGACAGAGAAGCGAACCAGGGGAACCAAGAAGGTCTTGTCTGGCTTGGTGTACTTTTGCTTGTTTTTATTTTAAAATATTCTATTAGGTTAGCTTTCTTTAAAAAGGAACATTAGCCAGGCTTGGTGGCAAATGCCTTTAATCCTTGCCCTTGGAAGCAGAGGCAGGGGGATCTCTGTGAGTTCAAGACCAGCCTGGTCTACAGAGTGAGTTCCAGGACAGCCAGAGCTACAGGGAGACCCTGTCTCAACAAAGACCAAAAATATTTTAAAAATTAAAAAATAAAAAGGAACATTAAAAGCCTTTGTATAGGTTAAGAACTTGGAGCAGGAGACAGTGGCAAAGTCTCCTTACAAGTCCAGTCACAAACTTCACATCATTGTTGAAATTTGATAGGATAGTTTGGTTATTAATCAATATTCAGAAATTATACTATGTGGTTAACATTTGCAGGATCAACGGGAACAAAAAGGGAGGAGAGGAAGAGGAACAAGTCTAATGGGTTTAACTTACACACCTGAAGAAATTAACAAATCACCTGATGGTAAAGATGTTTGCAGAGTGATATCACCTCTCAGGGCCCACTCGCGGAGCCCCTGCCTCACACTCTATAAATATCAGAGTTCTCGTTATCATGAGTTCTGTCTCACACACTTTGTTGATACAAGCCATCCTTACCTAGGGGCAGATTCCGGTGTAAATGACAGCAGTCAATAAAGCACAATGCAGCCATGGGCGGCCTTTCTCTATCTACAAGAACAGACATGGAGAATTTTGAATTTATACTCTAACATGTTATTACATCTTTTAGCTTAAAATTCTCAGTTCAGTTGTTACAGTATTTTCTATATCTCTTTTATTGCTTCACTTCCCACACTGTCTTCTTATCCCTAAGAGTTCAATTAGGCCAGAGTTGAAGGCATACTTGGGCCTGTAGAACAGTAATAGGAAAGTAATGGAAAACCTCTTGGTACCTGGTAATGAGAGAGGTACAACTTCAAGGCCTGGGTACCCAGGACCTTGTGTAGTATGAGAACCACAGATGGGCCTCCGGAGATGTAGGGGCTCTGTTCCAAAGAACCAGTCTCCTCAAGCCCAGAATCTGCACATTTCAGAAGCCTCTTTTGTTCCCAGCCTACGAGGCAAAACCTCTGCAGTGCACAACCTGGAACCTCAGGGGAGACGAGAGTCAAAAGGGGGTATAATTCCTTCTTGCAGTTAAACAATAGGGCCCCCTTCAAGCCCAAACACATACCATAAAGTTGGGTGCAGGTTTTGAAAAGAAATAACACATCAGAGAGAAGCATCTGCTGTGAAGAGACAGGGGCTAACAGCCTGGTCAAGCTGCGTGCTGAGCAGTCCATCCTGAAATCAGAGGACAGTCCATGGTGAAGAGAAACCTGTGTGTCCTGTAGTGACTTCACAGAAGATCTGTGGGGAGTACACAGACTAAGAAGCAGAGGACAGGATCCCGTGCTGGGCTACTACACAGACAAAGGGCAATTTGAGACCTCACATCCTTGGCTTCCTGCATTCTCAGCCCCAGTGCCTCTCATGTACATGGTTTCAGGGTCTGTCAGGAGGGAGAGGCTTAAAGCCCTGAACTTACTCTACGTCAAAGGATTTGACACCAAACTGAACTGACTCATAGAAATTGTAATTGTGTCAGCAGCTAACTTGTTACAGCAGAAGTCTCAGCCTCATTGCTGAGCAGACAGTTGGGCTTTGAGATGCTATACACTGAAAGTAGAATTTCACGAGTAGAATACAGAGCCTCTTGGAGAGAAGGTGCACATTGGCTAGAGTGCAGTCTTAGGATATACAACTTGCTACACTGAACTGATGGAAAATGAGTCTCAATAGTTCTATAGCTCTTAAATAAACTGAATATATAGCAAAAATTTCTTTAAAATCTCAATCTGTAAAATGGTTACCAGGGAAAAGCATTTGCCACCAATCCTGACAAACTTAGGACCATTTACTATTGTCTAACATAAATTGCACTAACCTCAAAGAGTCTCAGAAAATGAAGAAAACCCCACCTATCTTGTTTCTTGCAGCAAGTTTAAGTATGATACTGAAATTATACAAACACATTACAAAATATGAAATTATGGAGCTATATGTTATGAATATCTATGTGAAGACCTTCGGTACAATGCAAGCAAATTGAATTCAAAAATAAGTAGAATGTATGACAGTGATATGCAGTCCTTCACAATAACACAACTTTGCTTTAAAGATTAGAAGCCAGAGCTAGAGAGACGGCTCAGTGGTTAAGACCATTGGCTGTTTTTCCAGGAGACCTGGGTTCAAGTCTGAGCACTCACTTAGTGGCTACTAACCATCTGTAACTCTAGTTCCAGTGGGTCCAACGCCCTCTTCTATCCTCCACGGGCACTGAATGACATGAGAACATTGCACACATGCAGGCATGACAGTTATACACATAAAATAAAAACATGTAAGCAAAATATTGAAAAATTATAAATTGAATGAATTCAGGAAATTAATATAAAATGATAAGTAATCACTTGAATATCTCAGAGGGTACAAAAAAGCAATTGGCAAAATGTAAAACCTATTTACAATAAAAACCCTAGCCAACTATCTTTAACTTGATGCAGGGCATTGATGAATGATCCACAGATGTTATTAGAGTTAAAAGCAGCTTCCCAGGCTTGGAGCTCAGTGGTCTTGTTCGTAGGAACCCTGTCCTTTGTTTAATAATCTGTTAGTGCTAAGCAGGCATAGTGGTGCACGCCTTTAGTCCTAGCACTTGGGAGGCAGAGGCAGGCAGATCTCTGTGAGTTCAAGGCCAGCCTGGTCTACATAGTGAGTTCCAGGACAGCTGGGGCTACAAGGAGACCCTGCCTCAAAAAATAAATTAATAAATAAATAAATTAATTAAAGAGTAATAATCTATTATTGCAATCTAAGAATCCCGAGTCACCTTTGAAAACAAAGCTCTACATTTTTGCTTTGCACTAGGCCTATGTTAATTGAAAAAGACAGAACTCTTTCCTTAGAAATCAGTAAAAATGATTCGCTCTGTCATCACTTAACTTTCAACATTATACTGGATAACAATTCAAGGAAGAAAAACAAACAATTCAAGGAAGAAATGAATAGTGCGATCCAACAAGAATATAAAGAGGAAAGAAATGTATATCTACTATTGTTTAAATGGAAAAGACCAATACATCTTTTTTTTTGTGTGTGTGGTTCTTAGCCTCAGCCTTTAATGGCTGCACTATCCCCACAGCCCCCAATACATGTATTTTTAAATTTGCTACAATTATTAAGTAAATTAGCAAATGGACAGATAAAAGGCTACTATAGAGAGACTTTGTGTGTCTATTCATTAGATGTGTGGTTAACTTTGATCACCAATTTGAATTCTTTGAGAAATATCTGGGAGTTTAGGAAAGCAAATTTATAAGTCTGTCAGTAAAGGTATTCCCAGTAACTGTTAATGTTAGCAATTAAAAAGACAGTTAATGAGAAGGTCTGAATGTGGCCAGGATCGTCCAACATGTTGGAAGCCCAGGTGGAATAAAATGGGAGGAGGAAGTGAGCCCCTTAGTACAGACTTGTTCCCCTTTGATTCCCAGCTCTCATGAGGTGAGCAGCTATGCTCCCAGAAGTCTTCTCCACCTTAATGGTCTGGCTCAATACAAGCCACTGTATGGGGCCAACTGGCCATCAATTGATAGCCAAATTAAGTCTCACATTTATTGATAAAGATAAGAAAACATCATGAAATATATACACAGAAATATTACATAGGAAAATCTTAAAATCCTAAACCAGAGGTGGTCACAGTGGTGCATGCCATTAATCCCAGCACTCATGAAGAAAAGGCAGGTAGCTCTCTGTGAGATTGAAGCTAGTCTGGTCTATATAACAAATTCTTGACCATCTGGGGCTACAAAGAAACCTTATCACAAACAAACAAACAAACAAAGTAAAAGGAAAAAAATCCCAAGTCACTGGAAAAATATACCATGTTTATATGCACAGTATTTTATAATAATAATGTTCATCAATTTGATATATAGAGAGGGTCCAATTTCAACTAAACTCTTGTGGTTTGATTCTTTGTTCCTTTTCTTTTCTTTTTGTCTTTTGAGAAATTGGAAGGCTGATTCTAAAATTTATAGACAAAGTATAAATAGAAATTTCTCAAGATTGGAGAGATGGCTCAGCAGTTAAAAACACTGGCTGCCCTTGCAGAGGACCTGAGTTCAATTCTCACCACTTGTGGTGGCTAAAAACCATCTGTAACTCCAGTTCCAAGGGATCTGACTTCCTCAGGCATTCTGCATGGGTGCACTTACATACAGGCAGGCAATACACTCATAAACATTATGTAAAAGTAATATTTCTTTAAAAATCAAAATATAGCCGGGTGTGGTGGCGCATGGCTTTAATCCTAGCACTTGGGAGGCAGAGGCAGGCGGATCTTCGTGAGTTCAAGGCCAGCCTGATCTACAGAGTGAGTTCCAGGACAGCTGGGGCTACAGGGAGACCCTGTCTCAAAAAAAGACCAAAAAAAAATAAATAAATAAAAATAAAAATACAGAATACTATTCTAGTTTGCTTTTGAATGCTTGCTAAAATGTTCTGAACAAAACGAACTTTAAAAAGAAGAGGATTTACCTCAGTTCACACTTCCAGGTCAGAGTCCACCATTGAGGGAATTCAGGTCAGAAACTGAAGCAGAAGTCGTGCAGGAGTGCTGCTTATTTCCTCGCTCACTGCTGGCCTTCTTATGTGTCCTGGCCCACCTGCCTAGAGAGGGCTCAGCCACAGTGAGCTGAGCCCTAACTACTACCAGTCAGGAAAGCGCCTCACTTTCATGGCCTTTGGCTAATCACATCGGGTAATTCTTTACCTGAAGTTTCCTCTTCCCAGTTCACCTAGTGTGGGATAAATTATTTCTTCTTTGAAATGGACTTGTCACCGGAGGAGCCCTTGACTTGGCGGAAGGAGCTAGCAGTGAGACTGATCCTGCGCAACCAGGTTCCCTCCCAGTATGCAAAGCTCAGGGAACTCTGGGTCTCTGGGGGTTCCGGGCATATAAAAGGCCCATCATGGAAAACTGGAGTCTCTCTCTCCATTTTACCAGCTTAGGTGGAGGGTATGAAGATCAAAGCAGGATGACTGAGCTGCTCTCCTGAGGGTATGTTCCCTGCTGGCACTGGCCAAGCCAAACGGCTCTGATGAATGGATGTTTTCTGCCATTTCTTTGTAGGTGATCCCAATAAATTCTAGTCCAACTAGAGAGAGCTCTTTACTTCCTTCGCCTTAGCAAATGGGAACCAGGACACAGCAGAGGCAGACGGGCCTGTAGGATGCAGCAGGCGAGGCTGTGCACTGTGGGTGGCCCTCCCCTGGGAGGAAAGTTTCTCTGCTACACCTAGCTTATGTCAGGTCGACACAACTAACCAAGACAATGCCTAAGTATGGTAAAAATTAGATATTACATGTTCTGTGGGTTTGGGAGATGGCTCAGTGTGTAGAACGCTGGCAGTGTGAATGTGAGAAACTGAATTCAGTTCCTTAGGACCCATGTAAAAGAGAGACACAGGAGTACATCACTGTAACTTCAGTCCGGGGCTGGGCAGAGACAAGCAGATTTGGGGGATGATCATCAAGTAAACCTAGCTGAAATGGTGAGTTGCAAGTTCAGTAAGAGTCTCTGTCCCTAGGACTGGAGAGATGACTTTCGTGTTTAAGAGCACTGGCTGCTCTTGCAGAAGACAGGATTTGGTTCCCAGCATCCACGCGGTGTCCTTAATTCCAGTTCGATCTGAGGGAGTAGGTGGAGGAATGGGATGCGAATATAATCAAAACACATTGGAGGAAATTTTGAGAAATAAAAATATTATATTAAAAGAAATAAGCCATAATTAAATACAATTTTGCATGCTAATAAAATTAATTAGCAAATTAAAAAAAAGAGTCTGTAACAATATTGTGATATATAGCAGTAGAGTGGGACAGTCAAGGTGGAGCTCTGGTACACACACATAGACAAGGGTAGGTATACCTCCACAAATGTACACACCACACCACAACACTTAAAATTGAGGCTGTGTTTACAGAATTCAAGACTTAGTATAAAGCTAAAAATTCTCATATGTGTGCGTGGATGAATAAACATATTATTAAAAGTGTGTTTTAGAAACCGGATTTTGTGATTATTTTTAACAAAAGAGGCAATCTATAAAACATAGAAAAGAGATTATTTCAACAATTGAATATTTTAAGGGTTGTATGAGAGAATTTTTAATCATAATTTTTTTTAGACATGAAGGGCAGGGGCTGGAGAGATGGCTCCGTTGTTTAGAGCACTTGCTGCTCTTGCAGAGGTCTGGGGTTCAGCTCCTAAGCACCCACATTGTGGCTCACAACTACTTGTATCTCCAGTTCCAGGCGACTTAATGCCCTCCTCTGATCGCTGCAAACATTGCATTACATGGTTGCACTTAGACACTGCAGGCGATATGCTCATGCACATAAAACATAGAGAATAAATAAAATATCTTTAAAAAGAAACTACAAACTGGACATCATCAAAATTAAAAACCTCTACTTTTCAAGGCCATTTTAGTGAACGGAGAAATAAGCAAGCAGAATTGTTTCTAATAAATACAGCTGGCAAAGGCTTTATCCTGAAAATCCATAAAGAACATCTATAACTCAATAACAAAAAGAAAAGTTCAACCAATATTTCCTGGAAGAGCTCTCCTATGTCGTGATTTTTCTGGAGTCTTTATGGTTGCATACATTTTCTAAAACTCATTGAATCATAGCCTGACAATCCATGAAGGGAAAATCACCCTACAACTAAAACTGTTCAAAAAGCATTTGCACTTTTCTAGCCTGTTCCATAGTTCATTTGTGCATTCACTTCTTGGCCTCTCTGCAAAGACATTCTCTATATTACTAAACTTATGTTTTCGCCTTGTGTCTGTAATTAGTTACATGTCCTGCTGTGACAAAACACCTGACAAAAAGCAAATTTAAAGAAGGGTTTATTTTGGCACAGAGTTCAAGGTATCTCTCGTTTCTGTGGCTGTAAAATAATACACTCTTGTTTTAAGACACAATTTGGGGGTAATTTTTTTCTAGCATGAAAGAGATTATTGGTAGAGCTGCATGAAGCCTCTTAATAAAGTGTTTCCTGTAGTAGACTGCATGCTTTCATATGGGTATGGCATTGCATGACTGTAGGGTTTGCACTTTTCTAGCTTGTTCCATAGTTCATTTGTTCATTCACTTTTTGGCTTCTCTGCAATGATATTCTCTCTATTGTAGCAGGAAAGCCGCCTTTCAGACCACTGTGCACTATGGAATGAGTTCCAGGTCAGCCTGACCTGTACAGCAAGACCCTGCCTTACAATAACAGCAAGAGACCAAGAAACGGAGGGAAAAAGTAACAAAATCCACACAGCCTGGCCTTCCAGCATCTGTTATCGATGGCTCAAGTATGTACCTCATCCTCTGCCTACCCTCTGCCAAGTACACTTAGACTACCCACTCACTCACTTAGGGTCTCCTCACTTTACAGAAGAGACTATTTTTAAAACATTAGCATTTTATTTCCCAAAAGTAAATAGAAAAGTAATGTAAGGACCACATGATTACAATGTACTGTTTGAATTCTACTTTCTAATCGTCGCTTCCATACATGATCATTAGATTATTTGTGTAGAATATGTATGTAGTCTTTCTGTTTCCTTTTGCTTCATATGTCACACTAGTCTGGACCCTTTAAAATGGGAATAATTTTTATTAACCAGAGATAATTTTGATGAACACAGACATAACTCGTTTTTTTTTCATGGGATAGTTATTTGAGAAAACAAAACACTTGAATTTTCCAAATATCAATTTAATACTTTTTTTTTATGCTCACAAAAATCCTGTACATGGGTGAAAAGCCTTCATCTAGGTTTCAGGAATTCATCAGCTTCATCCAGCTCCCTTTCTGGACATTTGCTGCTTTTTCTCTCAACCAATTATCTCAGCTAAGACAGGAAAAAGGGTGCTAAAATACTGCCCATGGAAAAAAAAAAAACCTTACTTAATTCATGTACTATCACTGATACATATGTCTGTATTGTGGCTTGTTACTTTAAAATAAGCCAGCTCCTAGTGGTAGTGCACTCCTGATGAGACTTTAGTTTGAAGCTTAGTAGAGAAAATTACTTAATCACAGTGGAAAGATGTCACAATTAAATTATGATGGACAGGCAGAAAGAGGAATGATCCCAAAAGTTGATAATGGATAATTTTGTCATTAAGTCATTTTGCTTACTTACTCTACCACATTCTCTGACATGCAATGCAAATTGGACTTGACTTCAACATATTTAACAAGAAAAAAGTATCAGAGGGTATTTGAAGGGAAAGGGTCATTTCTTGAAGACTGTGTTTTAACATATCTGTTTTAGTAAATTCTGATATTTCAATTACCGACAGTGATGCAATTATAAATGGGCCAAAACTACAAAGGACTTCATTTGGATCCACAATGCAATTTTTATTCTCTTTTTTTTTTTACTTAGACAATGAGGAAATAAAAGAATATTTATTGAGTGCCTGTGAACATCAGGCAGGGAACTAAGTACACTTATATGTTTATATTTAGTTTTGTCCGAGTAAAATGACGTTTTTATTATAGTGTTTCAAAAGCCACAATAAAAAGACATTTTTAAAAAGCTAGGGACAGGAAACAATAAATATTATATTTTATGTCCCGTACATCTTAGAGCACTGTACTGACACAGAGGCAGGAACATCTGTCCTATTACAATATTAAACTTAATTTGGAAACTAGGACCCTCCTCTATTGATAGGGTTCAAGTACAATCCTGAATCAGCAGGGTCAAGGTATCAGAGGAGACTATTAGAAATGCATAGTACTGGGTTCCTACCTTAACCTAGAGACTATTAGAAATGCATAGTACTGGGTTCCTACCTTAACCTAGAGAGCTAACAATTTCTGTTTATCAAGTTCTCTCTGTTTCTTGTTAATCTTTCAACTTTGAAATATGATGTCCAGGTTTTAACTCCCATCTTCATGTTCTACTTATATCCTAGAAATGCTCTTGGAAAATCCTTCCATAATCCAAAACCATCTTTAAGAAACTGTCTGTGTATGGGTGGTACGTGCTTGTTTTCTGCATGTATATGGGTACTCATATATATGGGGTGTCAGTAGGTGGCCAGAATTTGACATGTGTCTTCCTCAGTCTATTTCCACTTTATGTGTTCAGGAAAGATCTCTCAGTTGACCCCACACCTAGCTAATTTGCTAGTCTAGCTAGCCAGCTTACTGTTGGGGTCCCCAATCTCTGCCTCCTGAGTTCTGGGATTGCAGGACGACTGCCACACCTAGCAGGCTTCTACAAGTTCCTGATGCCTATGCTAGTCTTCAGGGTATGTTCCTGTTTCCCCAGCCCATCTTTGAACAACGTCATTTTTTATTTTGTTTATTGAGGTGTGTTTTGTTTCTGGACTAATTCCTGATTGTTCCAGGCCATCTTTTAATCTTAATAAACTGTGCATGAATCTTTTCTCTTCCACTCCTCAATACGAATTATCCTTAATAGGAATTCTCCTTCTGCTTCATCAGTACTCAGTTTATTGGCTGAGTACTACTTATTTTAAGTAGTACTTATTTTAAGTAGTAAACTTTGCAGTTCTGAGAAAGGGGCATGGGTAGCCATGAGAAAGCTCAGCATTCTATAGATGGTCTTAATTGACACAACTTTCCAAATTTCATTAAGCAGCTTATGACACAAGTGGAAATGACTCTGTTCTTTAATACAGAATGGCAATATCTTGCTTGCTTAAACACATAAAATTTAGACAATTTATTGTGGATACTTGAAATATTTTGTAGGGAAAATAATTGTGAGACTAAGGGTGAAGTTTACCTAGTGGAGCATATACATGAAGCCTTGATTTCAATCCCTACAGAGTGTACACTGGGAGTGGTGGTGTGTGCTTATAATTCCAGCACCGAGGAAACAGAGGCCAGAGAATTTAACCTCAATGTAATTCTCAGTTATATAGAGAGCTCAAGACAAACCACATGAGCCTCATCTCAAAATTAATTAATTAATTAATTAAACCTAATAGCTATGGAGGGAAGCAAATGTGACTTTTAACTATTTATGTGTTTTACTGTTGACACAACTGTGAAATTACATTTGAGTTTGGGCAAGAACTGTGGCAAGCCTCTTCCCCTTCTAGAGTTAAGTTTGTGAAATAAGATTTCATGTTAGCCATCTAGAGCTGCAAACTCTTCCTGCAGACTTGATGAGATAAGTGGTCCTATGGAAGCCTGCCATCATGAAGAACTACAGCCAGGCTGAAGGCCATCTCCTGCCAAGAGTCAAAAGCCCTTGGTCATTCAGCCACAAGGAGATCAGTCCTCCCAACTATCACATGACATTGGAAGCACACACTTCCCAAAGTGAGCCTCCAGATAATGGTATAATCAAGAAGCAAGCCAAAACCCTGTTAGGGCTCTGAGACTGTCTGAACAGAAGACCAAGGATAGCTGTTCTCAGACAGGGGCATGGGTAGCCACGAAAAACCCAATTAGTGCATTGTGAAGGAATAGATCTGAATTTTTGTTTAAGATTTATTATAACTGTACTTCTGTACAAGCATGTGTGTCAGTGCCTGGGTATGTCCATATGTGCATAGGTGCCCTCTGGAATCTAGAAGAAGGTGTCTGACCCATTGGACATGGAATTACATATAGTTGTGATGCATCACTGTGTGTGCTGGGAACTGAACTCAGGCCCTGTGGAAGAACAGGACATGCTCCTAACCACTTAGCCATCTCTTTAGCCCCATAGGACTATCTTAAGATGCTAAATTTCCACATAATGAATGCGTCGATTTTTCTACCCATTTTACTCCTTCATTTCTCCTGACAGGTGCTCAGACATGAAAAGTAAAGAGACCTTGAAAGTTTGAGCCATGTTGTTACTAGTGGCCTCTTTACCCTCTCTTCCAGGTCACTCCATTCTCCACATGCCCATGGGCCGTGCCCTTTCTAGTTTATGTTGAGTCCTCTTTCTAGTAAAGATAATCATCTCTGAGAACCACAGTTTTACTGACTGCTTTCCTTCCTACATCTCACATGGAAAAGCAAATTTTAAACCTTTGTGGTGTCGTGGTTGTAAACAACTAATTTTACTTAGCCATTTTATGTCATTTCTGCTAGTTCTCTGGTTATGTGGGTCATCTAGCTTACTTTGAACACAAAACAATCATGACCTTGAACCCAGCTACATTTCCTGTACCTTTTCAGGGGGCTGAGGTAGGAACTGAACCTCAATTATTGGTGCAGTATTTTCTCTTCAATATTCTGATCAATACTCTGTAAAGTTAGGTGTAAGAGTATGGTCATGCCTTTCTTTCAATAATGTAGGTGTTTTTGGTGGGGATATTTTTTGCCAGTTTCCATGTTGTTTTGTGTTCATTTTTCAGAAGGGATAATGTTTCTTGAAATATTTCATGTCCTAAAAATCTTGTTGCTCATTGCCTTCCCTCTATTGAATCAGTGTGTTTTGATGCTGCAAAGAAAGGAGGAATCACTGATAGAATACAAAACCATCTCTCAATTTTGACTGTATTTCCTCTTTACTCCTTGAAAGACAGTAGTTTTAAATGCTATGCTTTGTTTGTAAAGGAGAGAAGGCCCACTGAGTTGCCTCAGTGAGTAAATATGCCTGTAGCCAGCTGCAAGACATGAATAGTAAGAGCCCTTCGTTGCTGAGTTCTCTCTCCAGCCCAGGGACACAGTTATTATGGCAAGATCTATGTACGTACTGTCTGTAAAACAGAGCCAGATCACTAGGGTCTGGCTAGAGGGTGGTTCAGTGGGTCTCCTCAGAAGATTCTGCTGCTTTTCCATGGCTCCTATATAGGATGAAGGACTCTGACTTTATTCTCGTTCCTCACATAAGAGACATAGCAATACCGAGAGGACTAACATAGGTCTGGGGTTAGGAAGAAGATGGTGTTATGTGTACAAAACTCAGGGCACTGCCTGGCCAGCCTACTGTCATGTCAACAGCACAGGCCCCAAGGACCCATGCAAAGGCCAGCATGTTATAATTGAAACCAGAATGGGAAGAGGCTGCTTCCTAGAGATAGGTGAGTTGAGTCAGATTTTCTCTCCTTTTCTCCTTCCAATAGTGATCACCAAGAGTCATTGTCAGTTCTCAGACACCACTCTGAAAGGAGAGAGGTAGAGAGAAAAAGGAAGAAAGAAAGAGAGAAGGAGAGAGAGAGAGAAATTATGTTTGACACTTTGATTCTATTTCTTATAATGTCTACAGAAAGGGTATGATTTGAAGTGAGACACATATAACCATCCCTCCTTGATTTGATTTCATTGAATGGCAAGTTTAATTATCTCCCTCACCACTTCCTATGCAACACAGAAGAGTAATGTCAGAGAATATAGATTGGTGCTGGAGAGATGGTTTAGCACTTAAGAGTATTGGTTGCTGTTGCAGAGGACCTAGGTTTATTTCCCAGTACCCACATGGTAGCTAATAGCCCTCTGTAACTTCAGTTCCAAGGAAATCTGGTGCCCTCTTCTAGCCTCTGTGGGCATTGCACACACATTGCGAGCTTACTATGATATATGCAGCTAAAACACTCATACACATAAAATAAAAATAAGCAAGTTTTAAAGCAGAGGATGCATTGTTATATTTTAAATCAAATTTTATACACTCATGAGTTAAAATTATAATCCTGTTGGGGTTTGTTAATTTTTAAGAATTGACCCTTAGATTCAGTTTCCTACCTCCGTCTTACACTGCCTGCTCTATTTCCACTGGGAGCTGGAACATAGCTTATTTGATAGAGTGCTGGCCTCGCAATCAGGAAGCACTGGATTTTAACCCCAGTACCAGCATGGTGGTGGGTGCCTCATCCTAGCACATGTGAGATATGGGCAGGCAGATGAGAAGATCAACGTCATTCTTCCCTACAGAGTTAACTCAAAGCCTGTCTAATATACATGAGACCATGTCAAACACATACACACAAGAAGAAAATTCCCTGGACTTTGCCTCTCTAGGACAAAATACATACCTATACTAGTTTTATAATTAAAGTATTTATAGTCTTTGACTATGCAACAAAGTTTATTATCAAACGACAAGATTACAAAAACTAGAAAAAATTACATACTGTATGAATAGGCTTGTCAAATTATTATTTTGTTTATGTTGTATTAGTGTATGAATGTGTGTGTCTCTCTGTGTGTGTGTGCAGGTAAAGAAGCCATTGAACAATTTTTTGGAGTTGGTTCTCTCATCTGCCTTCTTGAGGCAGGGCATTTCTTGTTGTTTCTGCTGCATTGTCCTTACCAGGCCAGCTGGCCCAAAATTTCAGGATGATTCTCCTGTCTCTGGCTCTCACTGTACTGTAAGAGTGCTGGGGCTACAGATGTGAGCCACTGTATTCATCTTTTCTGAGGATCCAACTCATATCTACAGGATGGCACAGCTTGTGTTTTTACCTGCTTAGCCATCTGTCCAGCCTTCTCACGTATCAAAACATGAATCATTAAAGGAAACGAATAGTAACACCAAGTCACAGATTGAGGTGCATACAGTCTATCTGCACTTTTTATTTGAGATTATATCCAGAGGCATTTTCCCTTGAACAAATACATACATAAGACTACATCTACCTGTGGATTCCTTCTTTCATGACACTATTTCCAGAAAGATATGCTCACACAATGGTGAAATGAGTCATTCCATCTCTATTCCTAAGCTCAAAAGTATGTTTCAGTCTTAACATAAAAATTAGTCAGTTAAATTTTGTGTCTTGACTATTTGCACATAGGCTTATGAAGAATGCTGGGTCAGAGAGGCCCTAAAATGAATGACTAGAATCCTAGTACTCGGGAGGCTCAGGTAAGAAGATTGCTATTTTGAGTACAGTCTGTGCTCAAATTTTAGGCCAGGCCACTATACTAGGGAAGGACTATCTCAAACAGAAAATTATCATATATAATTAAGGAAATTTGGGGGAAAAGTTGATTTAATATATTTTAGTCACCAGAAAATAGAATGTTTTGTTAATTTTTTTGTGACTTTCATGCAGTGTAACTTGATGGTGTTTATATCTCCTCCTCTATCTATTCCACCTCTTACTGCCCCCACCCCAATTTTTGTTCTCTATTGTACATATAAGCAGCCCTATGGAATCAGATTTGTGTCCCCACATGTCCTTCAGTGTGGGTCCATCCACTGGAGCCTGGTTAACCTTCCAACCGAACATCTCTGCTCCTCCCATCCACTCTCTGTTGTCACAAGGTTGTGTCGGCGTTTATTTTTTGTAAATTTTTTACTGAATTTCGTGTATTTCACACAGAATATCTTAATCATCTTTATATTCCCTTCCCACAGCACCACCTCCCACCACACACACACACACACACACACACACACACACACACACACTGGAATACATGCATTCTTTCATTTGTGTTAATCCCTATTGAGTTGTTAGTATCCCAGATATCCCTCAGTGTAAGTTCATCCACTCAGGTCTAGTCAGCCTATAGTCCCTCTTTTAAGAATGCCAACTATTCCTCACCCAGTAGTAGCCAGCTGTCAACAGTTCTTTGGATAAGATTGGGGCCTGGTGCCCATTTCCATGGTGTTATGCTAAATTTTTGTCTGCTTGATTTTGCATGTGTCATATGCATGCTGACAACATTGCTGTAGGTTTGTATGAACAAGGTCACAGGAGTCTGTAGTATTCTATTTCCATATGGTAATCCATTTATTTCCTGGGTTTTACAGTTGTTCTGCTCTACTTTCACACTGGTCTCTGAGGCCTGGGTGAGTGGAATTCAATATAAAAGTCCTATCTAAGGACCCACACTCCACAGTCTCTTATTCACTACACTTTGCTCATTTCTGGCCTTTTGTGTTTATGGCCTTCTGTTGAATGGGGGAACTTCATTGATGAGTGTTGATAAATGCATCAGTATTCTCTCTACCCCTTGTTCTGCTATGCTCCTTGAGTGTTAGGTATAGATGGGTCATTTAAGTTTTGGCAATTCACACACAATCTCTGTGTATGACATTTGTGGAACTCTGTAATAATCTCTGCCTATTGAAAAAGAATCTTCTTTGAAGAGTGAAGACTGAGAGACTGGTCTGTAAATATAAGGATCCATATTTTGCATGTAGTGAGAGAACATTTGTCTAGGGATGTGATATCCTTTGGGGTTTTCTTTAAGATCTATTATTTCTCCAGCCATGTGCATTTGGCTGTTTACAGTACTGCACATGAGTTTCCGCCCATGGAGTGGGTTTTAAGTCCATGTAGGTATTGTTGATTACTCAAAATATGAAAGTGCCACTACTAACCCAAAGTAGTTTTATTTGCTCATCATTTTTATGGTTTTTGGGTTGTGAAGCTGGGGTTGGACTGTCAGCTGATGTTCTCCCTTAGTAGTCTGCATATCATAGCTCTCCAATCTATGATAGCTAGCCTTCAGGGGAGGTGGCTTCCAGGTCAGTTCCAGTTCCCTTGCTCCAAGTCCTGTATCTGAGGTATGTCCTCGCTTTAGCAGTAGGGTCTTACCCTCAAGTTCTGCGAGGCAATCCAGAGCTATGGCTTGTGTGATATCGGGAGTTTCCTGGTTTACCTTGGCCAAAAACTCAAAGGGAGGTTTATCCTGTCTGACATTGTTTACTTACCGACTTCCTCATGTCTGAGCTGGGATTTTTTTTTTTTTCTGATATTAACCTGCATGGGACTTATGCATGCTGTCACCATTACTGAAAGTTCATATAAGAAACAGAGAAGCTGTCTGCAAACTGTTTTTTTGAGGTCATCCACCACCTCTGGCTCTTACAATCTTTCTCTAACCTCTTCCAAAATGATCCCTGCTACTCAGATAGCAGAAGTGTGATATGAGTGTCCTAGCCACGCATAAACACTCTGGAGTCTTTTCCTGCACATTGGCCACTTGTGGGTTTCTGCATTAATCACCATCTGCTGCCTTTAAGAAACTTCTCTGGTGAGAGGTGAGAGATGCATTAATCTAAAGGTGTAACAAGACTTTAGGAGTCAGTTTAATATAACTATTTAATGGGCAAGCATAGCCATTAAAGGCTCAGGCTCAAAATAAAACAAAACAAAAACAAAGCAAAACAAAACAAGAAACAAAAGCAAAATGCACTGTTAAAAATAATAATTTTCTATAGTGTTATCAATCAATGTGGTATTGTCTCTACTTCCTAACTTCCAAGATTTATGAGAAAGAATAAATCTCTTCCTTAACAGTATATTAAAAAATCATATACAACTTGCTATGTAATTTAGGAATATAGAGTTATATTTCCTTTTACCTGCAAACAACTTTGCTCACGTATGGTGGTGCAGGTCTTTAACCCCAGCCCTCAGGAGGCAAAGGCAGGCAGGTCTCTGTGAGTTCAAGGCCAGCCTGGTCTACATAGTCAGCTTCAGGCCAGCTGGGAATAAAGGGAGACCCTGTCTCAAAAAGACAAAAAAATATGTGAATCTCTAAATGTTCTCTGGAATTAAATTATAGTTTATTTTCAGGCTTTATAACTTTGGTGTATGTGTGGAATGTATATATGCATATTTTGTACTAATATGAAATTAAAGGGAACAACACCACAAAAAGACTTGCTCAAATAACTTACCGAAACAGTAAATTTCTGCATTGAAAAAGTTAAATAAGACTGAGAAAAAGATGCAAGACAGGAGTTAGCACATATGGTAAAATGCATGAGTTTGGGGGCTGGGGGGGGCAGGACAGTTATAGGGGAATGGTCATAGACATGATTAAGAAATATTTTATGAAATGCACAAAAGATCAATAAAAAATTAAGAAAAAAAGTAATAATTAATCTTTGAAAATGTCTTACATATTTACAATGTATTTTGATAATATTCATCCACCAATTCATCTCCCTGTTCCTCCTAGTGACCCTATCCTGTCTCCCTCCCAATTTTGTATCTTTCTATATTTTCTTTTTTTTATTAATTTTCATTTTTTGTTGATGCTTTGTGTATTTCATACATCATTTTCCAATTCAGTTCAGGCATATTTCCCTTTCCCTTCCCCCCACCCCGCCCCACTCCATCCCAGATCATGCATTCTGCCATAACTGTCCTGCATCTGTCACTCAGTTTTGTTTTCATTTTTTAACAATAAGTGATAATTTATGAGTACAAGCATCCTTCATGTAAAACCAGTTTGCAAGCAGTTGTGCCCAAACCCACACAGCCCATGGGTCCCACCATCCCCCATTTTAACAGAGCCAGAACTTTTGTTACTGCATTAAGCAATGAAATAATTCTGCCACTAAAAGAATTCATCATACCACCATCCTCTGGGGCGGGAGAGATGGCCTAGCAGTTAAGAGCGCCTACTGCTCTTGCAGAGGACCCGGGTTCGATCCCCAGCACCCACATGGCAGCTGAGAACCGTCTGTAACTCCAATTCCAGGAGAACTCCAGTTCCAGGGGAAATCAACACCCTCTTCTGACCTCCTTGGCATTGCATGACATGGGTGCACAGACCTGCATGCAGACAGTACATTCATACACATAGAAAATAAATAAATAAATAAATAAATAAATATTTTTTTTAAAAAAAGAAGTTGTCATCCTCTTTCATGCATTTATTTGTGTCACTGTAGGCGATTTCTACCATGGCTCCTTTGGGAAATTACTCTCTAAAAATTTCTAACTAACTGGTATTTCTCTGAATTCAACCATTTGCTTTGCAAATACACCTGAAGGGCAGCAATCTTGTCTGAATTGTCAAATGCTACTACACTGAAATCTCTGCTTTTGATTACAGAATTTTACCATATCTTATTATTTAGGCTCCTAATTTTCTTTTTAGAAAAAGAAATAAAGATTATGTGCTGGAAATATGGGTCACACAGCACTTATTGATGCCCAGAACCCAAGTTTGGTTCCTAGAACCAACATGTTGAAGGTGGAACCCAGTCCGGAAAGCTGTCCTCTCTGCTGCACAGTCTGCCACAGCTGGTGCGCCACCCCCCCACACACACACACACTGTAAATAAATGAAATTAGAGACATTGGTTATAGTTTTATCTTTGTGAGAAGAAAACCAGCTGATCAACCAGAGCAATTACAGAACACTATTGAAATGATCTCCTGAGTTCTGTCTTCTATGACTTTATTTAAATAAGAAAACTTAGCAGAAAGGACAAAAACAACTCCTGTGTTAGTTCAATACTCAGTGAATAAATAGATTCAATTTAACTCTATCCATCTTTTTTTTCCTTGAGTGTTTCCTGTTCATATAATGTCAGCCGTGACATTCCTAAGTGTATGGCTCTTCCTGCCTAAAAGACTAACAATGTCAGGACAGTTATATGACAGTTGAAACATTTTCTATCTTTAAAATAAAACAGAATGGGAAAGTTGCTATAAAATGTGTCCTGTGGTGTTTTGTTTTATAATGTCACATGAAAGTACATAAAGAATGAACTTGAGTGGACTTGACCCAGAACAAAGGACATCTGTGCTTGCCTGTTAAGGAAATAATTCCATCATATTTTTCTTTCCTGGAAAAATGGATCTAGGAGTCTTTGAATCCTAAAATACACATGTTGATGCCAATAGAGTATAGAGTTGGTAGGCCACATTTCTTATGCCACATCTCGTAGAATAATCTCAACAAGGAAGCTTATTTCCATCTATTCTAAATTTTTTATTTGTTTATTTTTAAGGGATTCTACAATATAATGACACAGTTGTTTGTAGATAACATTGATGTTACTCAGTATGTCATACAATTAGGTAATTGGTGCATTTTGCAAGTATCTATGTCCAAATTTTGAACAACCCAAGGTTCCCATAGTCCAGATGGAGAAGTTTGTATGCACAGGCATGTTGATCAATTAGGAGTCCAGACTATATTCCTGTAGTCTCATGATTCACCCCTATCTCTCCGCAGCCCTTACATTCTACCACGCCTCCTCTTCCACACTTTGTTCCCTGGGCTTTGGAAAAGGGGCACAAGTTGGTGAGAAGAAAACAGTGTAATTTCTTTGGAGTTGTCATTTTGGACTCTAGTCTGTTCAGGTTGTTTCCCTTCATGGGTTGACAGCTTTTCCAGTGATACCTTTTTAGTCATACTAACAAAGCACAAGCAATTGGATGTACAGGCATTTAAGCATTACTAAGTATTATGTCAAGCTAAGCTGCGAGCATAGACACAGATGCTTGGATGGTATGCTAATCCGCAAACTGTGGGTTCTCTATAAAGGGTGATAAGTTCTTATTGTGGCTTATAACATCTCCTAACCACTAGAGAACATAAGCTTGTGGCATCCACTGTGAGTTATTCCTCCAAGGAGAGAGCTAATAGCCAATTAGATTTGGGATATAGACACATGGCTGCCACTGTTACACAGTATCTCCAGGCTGTTGAGGTGTAGCTGATACTGACGGAGGAGTCTTGCTTATCTCAGGGAGACCAATATTTTGCTGTATTGCTTTAGTGGCCTTTGGTAACACTCTCTGGCATTTCAGAGGCCAGTTGTATACTAGCAAGTGACGTCTCATAACATTTTTTCATGCTCACACCAGGTCTTCGACAACAGGAACTTACTGCCTTTCTTCTTGCATATATCCCACTTATAGGCAAAAGGCCTTTATAATTTGGGGGGGGGGGTTTGAATCCCCTAGCCAACATCTCCTAGGCAGAATAATTCATTGCTGATGTCAGAGCTTTCCTGTAGTAATGTATTTTGCTTAATTACACAGCTTATAAACACTTTACTATTGAATTTGGCTCTAGATAGAGAATTATCCTTTCACAATTCCTATGCCTATCAGTCAATTAAAAAAGGGTAGTTATACCTGTTTCATAGGAAATTACCACTGTAACAATTGGCTCTAATTTACAGTTAGGGAGTGGTTTCATTACCATCATGTTTTTCTTTATCCTATAAAGGGGAGAGGTAGGAAGGTTTCTCAGTATCTGGAAGGTAAACTTCATTAGGGCCCATTATAAACAGTTAACCCCAATAGTATTCAGAGAAATGCTCAGTGTCTGTGACTCAGGCAGTCTGAGGTTCCTCTTTCTTTAATGTTCAGATGGGTCAACCTCTCTGCTGGCATTTCCCAGTCCATCCTTCATAGCCATAAGTTGTATGTTTTCAGGCATTTAGATTGGTGATTTTTACCTGTGGGAACATAAAATTCTCCTCCCATTGTTAGTTTCAAGATCTCAAAAACTGAAAATTTATCAATAGGATTGGAACACAGAGTTTTCCATTTGTATCCCAGAAAGGATACTCCCCCACCTCCGGCCTCCCTCATTTTTTTTTTTTTTAGGTTTTTATGTTTTGACCTATAGATGCCTAAGTTGTATTACACATACCCATAAACAGGAGCCAAGGCATAAGCTTTCATTAAATTTACCCAAACTGTTTCTCATTGGCTGTATGCTACTTATTTGGGAAGGAAATTTAAGCTTAGTTCCTTTCAATTGTCCTACGAGTAAAAGAAAGTGTTATAATGTGATGTTGTATAATTCAGAAAAATATAGAGGCCATTTGTGTACCTTAACCCAATACAAATTATAAATAAAACAATTAACATTTTATATTCCCAATTAGCTCAATTGCATTACAATTTTCACCCAAACCTACACCTAAATTTAACTAATCTAAACAATTCAGTAAGCCTTAAAATATTCTAAATTTTAAATATCATATTTATTATTAAATTACTCATTTATACCTTTCACTATACTCTGGTACCTGTTAAATTTCCTAAACTTTTTATTTACCAGTTGTACAAATGATTCCTTTAAATGATCCATGTGATTCAAGAACATCCTTACTCTTTATTTCCTGGAGACCTATCTGCATGCCTTTCTGCTCAGCTCCTTATCTGCCTGTCTGCAGCCTATAACCTTTCTATATTTACATATTGGATCTTGATTGTTGCAGTAGCTCCTGAAGGCCTTTAGGGGATGCCGTTTACTTCCCTGGTTGGAAACCGAACATTCTCAGATATTCAAAACAAGGGTTAACCCAATTGGGGAGGTAAATTGGGTGGCTAAGGATACCACTTTTCAGGAAAGTGGCACTACTCCTAGGAAGGTGGTTGTACCTTAAGCCATGTTAAAGAGATAGGAGAAATAAATAGCCTTTGATGAAATAATATGCTTTTCCTTCTTCTGAGAAGTGCCGTGTTTCAGATCCATGAGTTTGGGCTGGGTCCTGACTCACTCACAAAGCTTTAGATTTTCCTTTTTTTCTCTTCTGTCAGTTTCTTTTCAGTGATGGCCAGAGCCTACGTATACTTTTTGTCTGGTAATCTGGGCTTCTTCACTCTCTGAAGTCCCTCCCTCGCTTTTGCCGAACCATGTGGGTCCTTGTCTGCTACGTGGCTGACCTCCATGCCTTCTTCAGCCACATGGCTCCCCCTCTCAACTCTCTAAAACTCACACTCTGTGGTTCAAGAATTTCATTGTTTAACTGTGAAAGACAAGAAAGTTAAAGCCACTGGCGCTGGGCAGCTTTGGCTGCTGTTGACTTCCCAGGACTTTGGTTCACTGAGAAAGCTTGTGTTGTTGAATACACCTCAGTAACCCTTAATCAGTTTTTGGCACATACACAACACACCTTCACATGCAGTAATGTAAAATATTTCTTCTGTCTATTTTCTTTGTTCCATCTTTCTCACTTCTGTGATTGAAAACTCCAACATAAATGTTGACTTACTATTTCTGTCTATATCTGACAGTTACTACTTCCTGTACTATGAAGGAGGCCTGCTTACAACTGTATATCATTGCAATCCCCTCTTGGTTGTGTTTCTTTTATTGGCAAGTAATAGGGGTCTTTATCTTTTATAATGCTTTTGAGTAAATTCTACCTGGTTCTGAAATGAAATGTGTGAACCATGCTTTCTCCCAACCACCTGCAATATATGTCTAACCCTTTATTCTGAAGCTAGAGAATAATTTTCATTTAAAGTCTATTTGTTTGAGCTACATAGTGTTCAGTCTCATGTGACTATTTTGACTGACAGTATCTGCACCTTGACTGCTAAGTTTAATGGATTTAATTACATCTCATGAGAGTACTGTAGGGACATTGCTTTGTGTTTTATCTCTGCTAAAATTTCATTGGCTCCTACTTAACTCCCCTTTTCTGCTTTCAATTAAATAGAATGAGTTTCTGGACTGAAAATTATTCATTTTAATATTTTTCTTCTGCTCTCACTAACAAGCTATGCTTCTGTTTAATTTTCCCTCTGATTATTTCTAAGCATCCTTGAGCACACTCTCCACTGTTTCCAAGCTCTTGTTGGTAGCAGATAAATTTTGCACTGAATGTGAGAGAAGGAAGGGATTGGCTTCTTCCTCCCACTTCCTTTTTCTCTACTTGCTCTCTTGCTTTTTCAATATGTGCAAAACATCATAACTCAGTTTTTATCTAAAACTTAGTATATTCAGTATAGAATTCTGAGTTATAATTTGTTTTCTTCAAAACATTGAAATTGCAACTCCAGTACTTTCTTGACCCTAATTTTCATTCAGAAACAGTATGCTATCTCAATTCCTGTGTCTTTTAATGTCGTCTCCTATTTTTAGGAAAGCTTCTTTTTGCCTTTGATGCTATTTATTTCACTATAATGAGCAAACATAAGAATTTTCACTTAAAATACATGAGAATATAAATATTTTAAAGTATTTTTTCATATTTCTTTGTGAAAAACTCAAGAAAAGCTGTTTTCTTCAAGTTTATCTTCCCTTTCATTTGTTCCCATCATTAATGGTGTATATTTTTTTTTATTTTTTTTAATTAATTTTATTTATTTCCATATGTGTATGAATGTACTGTCTGCATGCAAGTCTGTGCACCCGTGTCGTGCAATGCCGCGGAGGTCAGAAGAGGGTGTCGGACTCCCCTGGAACTGGAGTTCTCCTGGAATTGGAGTTTCAGACAGTTCTCGGCCGCCATGTGGGCGATGGGGATCGAACCTGGGTCCTCTGCAAGAGCGGTAGGCACTCTTAACTGCTAGGCCATCACTCCAGCCCAATGGTATATTTATAACCTGCCTTCTCAGTATTTTAATTTTTAAATTCTATGATTATCAAATATTTTAAAACTAGAATAACTAATTTTGTCCATATAGTAGAACAATTTAATCTTTAATTCCCTTCAGATTCGGATCCATATTTAATCTACATTTTTCCAATATATTAGTATTTTATTTCAAAACCAATTAAAAACTACATTTGACAATTATCCATTTATTTATCAGTTGCAGATTTTTCAAGTTTTTAATTTTCCCCCTAAACTCTCTTGATTTCAAGTAGGGAATAGTCTGCAAACAAAAGCAAAGCTAAAGTTTTTAACCATGCTTGTCTGCAGTGTACCTTCTGACATTAAAAAATACATAACTCATGTGATCTATACAAATCAATTTGCCGAACCTTAACTGTCCTTTTCAAAAGCATGGAAGAACAAGCCAAATTGTTTTATAAACTTGTAAATTACCTTTATAACCTAACATTAGAATTGAATAAAGGATCTATTCTGTGCCGCTAAAACAATACATAACTTGCAAACTCCGAAGTGAATCTGTTTGTAGATAGTGAGTAATGGGCATCGAGAATGAAAGTGAATCCACCTGGCAATGAGCCACAGGAAGGCTTGGGACAGACAGACAGATGGGGTGTGAGCTGAGCTAAGGTACCGAAGCTCAAGGGTGCTGAGTTGGACAGGAGCTTTGATTATTTAGAATGAGGAGATGGTCCTTGGGAACTCAGTTAACATCCTTCAACAGCCACAGTTTGAGATCTTGGTTATTCCTGCCTGCAAATGTAATATTCAGGAGGTAAAGCAAGAAGATGGTGATTTTTGGACAGCTTGTGGAAGAATCTACCACAAAAGCAAAAAACAAAGGAAAAAGATTTGGACTATTAGATCCCAAAAATAGAAAAAGCCTTAAAGCTGTTCAAAATAGGCCTTAGGGATCTTGCTTATCTGTAGTAAAGATTGCTTATCTAGTAAAGAACATAATTTTCAAGAAACAAAAATTCAATAATTATGAAGTATGATTCCACTACCATCACAAATGAATCCTCAACAATTTAATATCCACAATGTCCGCACAGTAAACAATTACTAGATATAGAAAGAAATGATAATTAATGATAACAAGGAAAGCAAACCTAGTGGAAGCCCCACTGGAGATGATACTCTTACTTACATACGTAGATAGGTCTACAGGAGAGTTACACTGTGCTCAAAAACAAAGGAAATGCCAAAAAGATAAAGAGACTATCATCAGAGGAGTGATATTGTGGTAACGAGGGGGGGCATTTTAGCTTTTCTCTGCTTCAGAGATAAAATTTTTATAGAAAATAATTTTGATTTGCAAAAGGATGAAAATATACTCTTTTAATTGAAACATGTTGATTTGCTAACAGTTTTAATTATAATTAAAGTATTTCTGTGGTAACATCAAACATATATTAAGGTGCGATGATTGAAAATATAATAAAATGTGATGAACTAATGGAGATATCTAATTCAATGAAGGAAGTGGTATCTACAGAAATGTTGAAAATTGCTTTTCCCATGACCTGCTTTTCTGGCCTTTATTATTTTATCATATATATTAAATGTCCCAGGAATAATAACTTTAGTTAGTTTACTGCATGAATTAGTGTTTAAAAGGACCAAAGCTTAAGTGAATAGTGAAGTAGTGGGGAAAGAACAAATCAATTCTTTTGTTTTATTAGCATTTTTTCCTATTTATATAAAATAATATCTACTGATAAATGCCTATCAGTCAGGTCATTAGGCTCTTGTTATTTGCAGCCCGTTCATAATATTCAGTGATGTTGTCTTTTGTAGTGTGAATGTAACAGCAATATAAATTTCAAACTGCCTTTCTGTGGAGTATTCTTCCATATTTCGCCCTGAAGTCTAAAAACAATTTATTCATTTTTACTTCAAGGACTTGAGACTTTAGGGAATTCATAACAAAATGCAAAAAAAAAAAAAGAAACCTGTGATTTTCAGGCCTAATTTTTTAGTGTGTTTGTGTATGCAAAATGAAGGGAAGGAAAAGCAAACACATTTCCTGTAAGTGACTTCCTACAAATAACCACAAACCAGAAGGAGCAAAAACGATGAATGACTTCCTCCCAGTCCACTCCTGCTCAGCCTCAGTCTGTATGGAGAGTGTTCATATGGTAATGGATGGCATCTTTTCACATCTTCGCCTTTTTCTCTATTTGGTATTTTCCAATTGTTCTCATAAACATTGATTTATCTTTTAACAAAATGTTTATTGAGGGCTGGAGAGATGGCCTAGCGGTTAAGAGTACTGACTGCTCTTGCAGAGAACCCGGGTTCAATCCTCAACACCCACATGGTGGTTGAGAATGGTCTTTGATTCCATTCCCAGGGGAATCCGACACCCTCTTCTGACCTCTGAGGCATTGCACGACACGGGTACACAGACCTAAGTGAAGACAGTACATTCATACAAATAAAAAATAATAAATAAAATTTAAAAAATGTTTATTGAATTTATGTGTATTTCATAGGAAATACCTTAATCATCTTAATACCCTCTTCTCCATTAGCACCCGCCTAAAGCCCACCACTGGATTTCATACATTCTGTCATTGATTGTAAGGCCTATGACTTCAAGTTAGTGTCTCCAAACCTCCCTCAGTGCAAGTTTAGCCACTGAGATCTAGTCCACCTATCTAGAGTTCCTCTTTTTAAGAACAGCTCTTCCTCACCTAGCAGCAATCAGCTGCCAATAGTTCTTCAGTTAAATGGGGAGGATTCCCATTTCCCCAGTTCTTTGCTGGTGTTCTGCCTGCTTGGGTTTGCATGGGTCTTGTGTATGTTCACACCACTGCTGCAGGTTTTATGAGCAAAGTCCCAAGAGCCTGTGAGACTCTGTTTCCATATGGTCATACGCCTTCTCCTCTGGCTCTTACAATCTTTCTGTCCCCTCTTCTACAATGCTTTCTGAGTCTTGGGTGGGTGAAGTTTAATATAAGAGACCTGCAGGGCAGGTGGTGCTTGCCTTTAATCCTAGCACTAGGGAGGCTAGAGGCAGGTGGATCTCTGTGGGTTCAAGGCCAGCCTGGTCTACAGAGTGAGTTCCAGGTCAGCTGGAGCTACAAAAAGACCAAAAAAAATTATATATATATTATATATATATATATAGCATATACTAATATGATATATAATATATATATACATGACCCTCTGTCCAGTCCATACATGTTCTTGTGCTTTGGCCATCTGTGTCCTTGGTGGTCATGGACCTCTGTAGCATGAGGGAGCCTCATTGATGAGAGTTGAGAGATGCATTAGTATTCTCTCTACCTCTTGTTCTACTATGTTCTGTGAACATTCATGTAGAGGTTCCATTGTACATGTAACCTAGGATAGGACACTTCACAAACAATCTCAAACAATCTCTGTGTGTGACCAGTTGTGGAACTCTTTAATGGTTGCGATCTGTTGCAAGAGAACTTTTTTTTTTTTTTTTGTCTTTTCAAGACAGGGTCTCCCTGTAGCCCCAGCTGTCCTGGAATTCACTATTTAGAACAGGCTGGCCTTGAACTCACAATGAGAGGTAAGTGGCATATTTGTCTGTAAATTATCTGTATTTAGCACATAGTAAGAAATTACATTTATCTAGGAATATAATTAATCCTTATTCCCTAAATGACTGAAGTTTGGCTTTCCAGTTAATCACATTTCCTTCACAGACTTTTCAACCTGTTGAAATAAGCATCAAAATTAGCCTCATGGATTGTATTGAAGAGAGCAAGTGAGGATGTAGAAAGCTCACTCTGACACAGAAAAATCAACATAATCTCTTATGCATATGGATTAGAACATTGATTACCTAAAGTTGTCTATAAATTGGGAACTTGAAGCAAAGATTTTTCTACTCTTTGACACAGCTCCTAAAATGGTACATTCAGGATTCATTCTTTTTGCTCTTAGGTATTTAGTCTTCTCATCTGTTAAGTTCACTTAATCCTTGAAATTAGGGCAATCTTCCCCCAAATTTTCATTTGTTTACTTGTGTTTCTAGGTTCTTTGATTTCGTTTGCAATGCCCAAGTTCTATTGCTTCACAAACATTTTCCATTAGGGGATTTGAGTCATTTGTGACTTGACTCTCACAGTTCTGCGAAGTATATCAATCCTCTCCTGTGTTGAGAAGAAACATATATCTCTATAGAAACTGTCTCTGTCACATTATTACTGGTTTTATCATGTGATAACTGATTCTATCATGCTTTAATTAAGATTTCTATGGACTCTGAAATGCAGAAAGTAGCCTGCTGTTTTTTTATTCAAATCACATTACTTTTAAGGAATTATTATTTTCACTTTTTATATATTTTGAAATAGTGAGCTTGCTTTATCTTTACTAGTACTGAGTGTTACATATCAGCAAATTAGCGTCTTTTTTGCTAAATTTCAAATCATTTATGTGTGCATGCATGTGTGTGTGTGTGTGTGTGTGTGTGTGTGTGTGTGTATGTGTATGTGTGCCAAAGTATGAGTGTGGAGATCAGAAGACAATCTCTGGAAGTGGTGTAGGTGCCAGAATTGATCTCAGGTCCTCCCTCAGTCTTGGCGGCAAGCCCCTTTCCTCCCACGGCCATCTAGCTGACCCAGAATGCTCTTTTTATGAGAAGGAACTTCTTGGTCATTTCTTTACCTCCATATTGCCAGCTGCGTCTGATAAGGAATGCCTCATGAAAATATGCTAGGAAACAAGAGAAGAGGGCTTTCTGCTAATAGTAAAATATCAAGGTATGAATCCTTTGCAGTTTACATTTATTATGCTGCTCCAGAAAGGATACCACATGCTAGCTGTCACAGAATTGGTACTTGATGGATAATAACGAATTTTTTTATATTTTATTTTATTTATTCTTTATGTGTATGAATGTACTGTCTGCATACAGATCTGTGCACCCGTGTCTTGCAAAGCCGTGGAGGTCAGAAGAGGGCGTCGGATTCCCCTGGAACTGGAGTTAAAGACGGCTCTCAGCAGTCTCAGCTGCCACCATGTGGGTGCTGGGGATCGAACCTGGGTCCTCTGCAAGAGCAGTCAGCGCTCTTAATAGCTATGCCATCTTTCCAGCCCCGGATAATAACGAATTTAAATGGAAGATACTTTAAGGAAGAGCTTCAAATGTGGTAAGGACAAATGTTTTTGAGAAAATGAAATAGCCCAAGGAGAGTTAATTTAAGATACTTAAATTATTTTTAACCACATAGAGTATTAAGTCAGGGATTATTCTGTGAAGGGTAAAGGAGCAATTTCACTGCCACATTTACTTTTATCTCTTTGGCCTTCTTCTACAAGCAGGGTTGTTATAAAGATAAAGGTAACAGCCAAAATTTGGGCCTTTATTCCAGGTTTACAAGTTCATTATCTTTGGGTGGGAAAAATAAAACCAAAATGCTCTGTTAAAAGTTATGTGCATACAAACAAGGAAATAAAAATGTAAAGACCCAAATACCCCAAAATAGTCTCAGTGAAATACTATATCCTTTTATTTCCCTAAGAATATCATTATTCATATAACAATTATTTAAAATGGCAAAGCATAGTTTGACATATTTGCCTTCCACTTAAGTCTTGCCATTGTCTTGGGACTCTGTAGGGTCATCTACCTCATTAACATTGACAACATTTTTATGATTCCATCTCACGGTTTACAGGTATGACATTGATTTCTATATTCACCAGTGTTCCCTAAAGGAACAGAATCCTTAGATTGAATATATATAATGAAAGGGGTTGATTCACTAAATTGGCTTATGAGCCAATCCGTACTGTATTTTACATGTCAGAGCTATTTTACTCTACTTTTTCTTAAGATCATAAGAAAAATTCATTGTTAACACAAGAGACAACATAGATGCCTTTGAGGTCTGTCCTTTTTTTTACTATGCCTCTCTGTCTTCGGTCTACAATTTCTTCCAGGTAACATTTTCCCTTCTGAAAAAGTGGTATTGGAAACTCGTATGTAACATAGAGGCTCCCATTGCTCCTACACTGCTCATAGATACCTACATTGTTGACAAAATCATAATTTTCTCCTTCAGCAGTGTGCAGTGCTCCTTTATTGATTATTTGCCAATACCAACATCACAGTCAATGTGCATGGAGCAGCAGGTGACGGTGAGTCTCATGTTCTCTTGATCTGAAGGTTCTTTTGTACATTCTTTCTGGTTTGTTCTTACAAACACATTTTAGATTTTACTCATCTAGTTCCAGAAGAAAGAAAAACTTATAGTATTTATAATTGGCATAGCACTGAATTTATGAACTGCAGATCTGATAAAATTAAAGGATGGAGGGTATAAGACTAAACATCCAAGCCCCGCAGTAGCACGTGCTTCAGTTTAGAATTACCAATGGATGCTAAAATCAGTTGGTAAAAGAATCACAAGAAACAAGGTATTTATATATTTTCAGAGTATCTTGGAAAAATTCAGTTCATATTTTAAAGGGAATATTGGTAATTTTAGGGTAAAGAAATTTGATAAGCATCATCTGCTCTTAAATTTATTTGAATTTTATAATTATTAGTAATTCAATCTCTGAGAAGTTCATGCACATACCACAGCATTTTGAGTACAGTGATCTTCATTTCCTCTCTAACTCCTTCCACTCAGACCATGAACCTACCCAACCTCATGTCTACTTTTCATTGTGCCTGATGTCCAATCACTCCTGCCTGCTTGTACACAGATGTCGGGTGTAACAGGGGACACTTTCCTGATGTAACTCACTCTCTCAACCCCAGTGGCCTTCATCTTCCAAAGCTCCTCAGGCAGGGGTGGGATCTCAAGAATCCCGTCACAAACTATGCTGGATTAAAAAAAAAATAGTTCTGTAGATGTGTGTATTTGGGCATAGTACATAGTACACGGCGCCTTCAAAAACCAGAAGAGAACATCAGATACACTGGAGCTGAAGCTACAGGTCAATGTAAGTTGCCTGACTTGTGGGAACCAAATGGGCTCTCTGCAACAGCACAACAGCACTTATGTGTTTTCAGCAGCTGAGTCTCTCAGCCTGTAACTTGGGTTTTGACTGGCTTGGTCTTGCACAGGTGACCACAGCTGTTGTGACTTGCTGAGTGCAATGAGCCTGTCAAAGACAGAAGACAATGCTTGAAGCACTTTTTCTCCATCTTTGGCTATCTTAACCAAGAGATCAAAGTTAACATAATCAGAAATGATACACTTCAGCATTAGGTGCCTCCTAGTCCCAGGGACAGAGGAGAGCACAGCGTGACTTCTCAATTTGCACTAAATGTCCACTAAAATAAATAGTGTGAGTCTAACAGGGCACAAGTCAAAACTCCAGACGAGCTTCATTCTCAGAGCAACTGTCAAGGTCCTGAGCATAAAAGGAAAAAAAAAAAAAAAAAGAGTTCCACATTAAATAGAACTAACAGAACTTGACAACTAAATGCAATCTGTGATCTAGTTTTGATTTCACATCAGAAAGCACTACAAATATAGTAAGAGATTTGCTGAAAATGGAATCTGAAGGAGAGTTACATGCATTGTATCATTGTTAAGTTCCAGATTTTGCTATACCGCCTTTATGTCAGATGTCAGAGGTTGGAGAATCTAAGTAGAGACCACATAGAAATTCCTTGCACACACACACACACACACACACACACACACACACACACAAATTCATGTTTTTGATATTAGTTTTTTTCTGCTTTAGTCCATGGTCATACATTACATTATTCATCCACCAAAATATGTAGCTTAGGAATACTGTATGTCATATAGTAAATATAAATTCACATAAGTTAAACCATCAAATGTTTACTTCATTCTGGAATTTTGCAACAAAAGTGAAGAGTTCCTATAACAAATCTCCACATCCAGATAAGTGGAGGGAGAGTCTCTTAGAGCTGAAGGAAGTTGAACTCTAGAACTGAGTTATATAAATGAAAAATTTAAAAATAAAAAGAGAACAAGCAAAACACTTTTATTTGAGGCAGGGTCTCATGCAGCCCAAGGTGACTTCAAACTTGATATGTAGCAGAGGTTAACTGTGAACCTATCATCCTCATGTGTAGACCTCCCCATGAATGCTGAGAGAATCACATAATTTTCAGTGGTAAAGCAATATGCAGGTTCTTGTGTAGAAACTTTCCCAGAACTTCTAGAATGCAAACTCAGAAATGATGGCCCTTATGGGTGTGAGGCCTGCACTGCTCCAGGCAGCCAACCCTGACGGCTGAGGGGATGGGGGGTTGGGGGGTTATAGACCCAACTTATAATAGAATAGTCTGTCAGTGACTGTGGTGGCTTTAGGATTTTCCTCAATCCAGTCCATCTTCTCAACTCCAACTTCATCTTGTGAATATTAGGGAAGAAGCATGAGGGGAAGGCATCATGTCAGTGATGACTGGCCACTATGGTCCACAGAAAGTTCCTAGAAGCCCCACTGTTACACAGGAAACATTTGATGACTTTGAGGTTTATTTTGAACACTAATACCTGGACCAGCTTGACAATGTATTTTATGTATTTTTCATTAAGTTTAATGATAATATCGTAAGTTTCATAAAGAAAAATTAAAATAATTGTTGGGGGTGGTGCTGGGAGATTGGCTGTGTGGATAAAGTGCTTCCTGTCTATGCATGAACCACTGAGTTTGGATCCCTAATGCCCATGTGAGAAAGCAGAGCTGGGTGTGGTGTCACACATCTGTAAGGAGATACTGTGCGGTAGGGGAGAAAGGAGTACCTCTTGGCCTTGCTGTCCAGCCAGTTTAGCTGAAACAGTAACTTTTACTTTGTAATTTTTTAATTAAATTTTTGTTTACTTCCTACTGAATATCTTGGTCAATCTTAGTCATTTTATACACCCTTCCTCCCAGCCACACTCTCATATCCTCCGCATTGGAATTCATGTATTCTGTCATTTGTGTTAGGATAGGTCCTGTCAAGTTAGTGTCTCCAGACATTCCTCAGTGCAAGTTCATCCACTATCATCTAATCAGCCTTTACAGAGTCCTTCCCTTTGAAAGATTAGCTCTTCCTCACACAACAGTCATCAGCTGCTAATAATTCTTCAAATAAGTTTGGAGCTTCTTGCCCATTTCCACGGTGCTGGGTTTTTGTCTGCTTGAGTTTGCATGGGTCTTGTGCATGCTGACACCATTGCTGTAGGCTCATGTGGGCAAGGTCCCAGGAGCCTGTAGGACTCTACTTGTGTGGTCAGGCACCTCCTCCCTGGCTCTTACAATCTTCTGGCCCCCTCTTCCACAATGGGGAAGCTCTGAGAGAGTGACGCTTAATATAGGAGTCCTGTCAAAGGACCCACCTTCTGTAGACTCCTACTCTCCATGCTTTGGCCATTTGTGACTGTTTGTGTTCCTAGCCCTTGGTTGCATTAGGGGGCTTCATTAATGGGAATTGAGATTCATTAGTGTGGGCCTTTGCAGGCTTGCACGTGCTTGGCACCATGAACTGACTTGCTCACCTACCATGTCCCTTTCTGGGTCCACCCCTGGGAGATGATGTCATGCACTATGGGGGCTGCCTTTCCCAAACCTATATAAGCTGCCTATTGTATAGAATAAATAGGATCTTCACCCTCTGACATGGACCCTGATGTGTGCTGTAGACATCTAACATGTATACTCTCTTCAGCCTGTTCCAACATGGGACTGACATCATCCCACACATTAGTATTCTCTTTATCCCTTATTCTGTTCCATGAGCCTTAGGTGTAGAGGTTGCATTGTAGATGTTTCACTTAGGCTTGAACAATTCACAGACAATTTCTAAGTGTGACCACTTTTGATACTTTGTAACAGTCTCTGCCTGGTGCAAAAGCTTTTCAATGAGTAGTGACTGGGATACTCGTCTGTAAATATAAGGATCAATATTTTGCATAAAGTAAGAAATTACAGTTGCCTTGAGATTTGACAGTCTTTGAAGTTTCTCTAAGATCTATGACATCTCCAGCCATGGAGAGGTTTACAATACCACACATGAGCTTCTTCCCAATGAGTGGGCTTTACGTCCAAGTAGATAGCTCTTGATTGTCCCTCAAGATAAAAATACCACTACTACACTGTTATGCCCTGAATCCAAGACCCTCGCAGACCACCAGGAGACAGACACTGATGCAAGGGCAGAGAATCTTTTTATTAGGTACCTTAAGCCAGGGCTGTTCCCTACCTGGCGCAGCAGGACTGGGCAGAGCCCCGAGGCTCCGTACAATCACTCATTTTAAAGGAAAAGATTGCAAGCAGGGGGGTTTCTAAGCCTTGGCGTTGCAGGATTGGTGGGCTTGTATAACTCAGCAAAAACGCGTGTGGGGGGTAGGGTATGGGTTTGGTGGGCTTGTAAGAGCCCTGAGGGTGGGGGGTGAAGGGGGCAGGATTCATGGTATATTTCCCGGGATTGTTGGGTCGTCAAAGACGTATAGTTCCTGGGATTGTTGGGTTGTGAAAACATGCTTATCTGGCCTTTGCATTGACTACCTGCAGCAGTTATTTCAAAAAAAAATGTTTATCCTGATCCCCACAAAGTCTTCCTGCAGCTTGTGGGAACATGCTTATCTGGGCCCTGCAACAGTTATCTCAAAAAGCCTGATCCTTACACAGTCTTCCTGCAGAATTTTTATGATGGGTGGCAGTTCTCCCCTTTGTCTAGGATGGAGACTTTGGTATGGTCAGCAAAATAGGTTTTTAACTCGTTGCCCTTCAACACCAATGTCATTTGCTGTGCTGGTCATCGATGTGGTTATTCGGCCTTGAAGCTAGGGTAGGGCCATCGACTGATGTTCTCCCTTAGCAGATAACATAGTGCCTTCCAAAGCGAAAGTGGCTTCCAGGTCATTTCCAACTCCTTGCTCAAAACTTGGTCACCAAAGTATGTCCTGTCTTCAACAATAGGGTCTTACCTGCAGGTTTTAGGCAGAAATCAAGGGCTGTGGCAATAGCCTGTGCAATTTTGGGATTCTCATTGAATATTCTAGCCAACAATTAAAAGGAAGGTTTCTCATGTCTGGCACTCTTTATGTAGGCTTCAGCTATACACAGGGACTCATGTGCAATTTGTCTGTAGGTCGTTGGAATAATATGATTCTGTGTTGTTGTTGTTGTTGTTGTTGTTGTTGTTTTACATTAGCTGGGCATTATTTATTTGTCTTCCTTTCCTTTCTAATTCTCCTTCATTTAAATTATCCCCATTTCTCCCTTGATAACACCAGTCTCCTACGGTCCCACTTTTTTAAGTTCAGTGAGAGAACTTGACTCAAAAAATAAGGTGTGTTGGCCATTGACCTACATACACGCACATATGCACATACATAAAAAGGTAGTTACTCAGATGATAGTAGAGCTGAAGGTCACTGTGAGTGAATCTTTCTATCCTAATCCAGAACAAAGCTTCAGGGGCCTGGAGACATGCCTCAGCATTTTAAGCACTGGCTGCTTTTGTAGAGGAACCAGCACTCACATAGTGGCTAACAACCATCTGTAACTCCACACTCCAGAGGGATCTGACATCCTTTTCTGACCTCTGCAGATATTTTGTAAGCAAAATACTCATACAGGCAAACACTAATACACAAAAAATAAAAATAAATGAATTTAATTAAAAAAAATGTAGCTTTAGGATTTTTATTATTACCCAGACTCTGGAGCTCCTGCTCCTCATTACCTCAGCAGAAAAAAAACAAGTCATAGATTGGAAGAATAGATAGTTTATTCAATTTCAGGCTTGGAAATATGAGTAAAGACTGTCATTCACTTTGGCAAGAAAACATCTCTCAGGAAGATGTCTGATCAAGAAATATTAAGATGTGGTATAAAGTGCACCTAAGAATCCTGCTGGACTGTGTGCCTTTTGGTCACTCCCCAGTCTCATCCTCTGTACCCTACTCTATAATAAATTTTGACTTTCTTCTACAGTAAGTTCTATGTGTCATTTTTTAATTTTTTGGACAAGTACATATGCTCAAGTATTTTATGATGTCAGCAGGACATAAACATGGAAGAGTCCTGTGTGCTCACTTATAGAAATTTTTTCCCTATAAACTATGAAGAGTTATATGATAGCTATACTTTATTATCAGGTTCTGACTTATGTCAAAAGTCTTAAGAGTCATATATGTGTAGATAGATAGATAGATAGATGATAGATAGATGATAGATAGATAGATAGATAGATAGATAGGGAACTTATTTATTTTCTGTATATCTGACTTTTTAAAGGTTTTCCATGACCATAATATTAATTATACACAATAATGCATTTTAATGTGACTTTTTCATAGCTATATACTTTGGTCATATTAATTTCCCACAGCCTTGTCTTGTCTCTCTGAATTTGTGGACCCCCTTCCAAGTTAGTCTGCTTTCTGTTTTCACATGATCTCTTATTTCTTTGTTTGCTTATTGTTTGTGTTTAATGATTCATTGAGTTCAATTAGGGCCACTTTCAGGCCCCTGGAGTAAAAGTGAATTCATTTAGAAGAGCACAGGGATAAAACCAGTGCTTACACCACGCAAGTCCTTCCCTTCTCCAGCATCCATTAACTAACTGCCTACAGAACCTTAGAAAGGTGTGGCCTCCTGCTCTCACAGCCTATGTGATCCAGTGTTGACAGGCCCAATCTTTTGTAGGATAAAGGTTATTGTTAAGCTTAATCTTAGCCATTTTTACCTTGAGATTATTTGGAGAGAATATAATTTGCTTTACGATTGTGTATGCTTTTAAAGAATAACCTTGAATTTGTTGATGGAGTTTTTTCCTAGAGGATATCCACTGCAGCAAAGGAAAACTAGCATCTTATTCCAGGAGCTGGAGCACATGCATTATCAAAAGCATTTTAAGGGTTATGCTCAGGAGTAAGTAAAACTTAAGGTCAAGAAGGGAAGATGAAGGCAGGCACCCTTGAAGATCTGCTAGGCTCAAGGTCATGGAGCACATGTTCAAAAATTTGGAATGTTGGCACACAGAAACTTGAGCTCAGATAGTACAAAGATGGCCAGAACATCTTTGGGCATACTCAGCTTTTGCCATAAAGTTTTAGCTGAAAACCAAAAAGAAATGACATTTTGAAGATCCTTTAATATAATAGTTTTTCCCTCATGGGGCCAGCCTTGCTTAACAGCTAACAATTACGTTTTCATTCTGGGATGCTAGCAATATCTATTAGAATATACATTGCTCTGAGGACAGCTTTCATTCTGAGAACATTCTTTGTATTTATAATTTACGGTTAATTGCCATCTACAATTTGGAACTCTTTAGTGGGGGAATACTTAAAATAGGTACCCTAGCCCCACTGAAATACTTGAACTTTTTTGCAACAATTGAAAGTTTTAAATCTACAAAACATTTTTCAGGTTACAACTTCCTGTTCATTAGGTGTATTGTCACTGGAAACATTATTCCTTTTTGCAGGTTCTGAGTCTTATAGATAAAATACTTTTAAAACAGACTCAGAAGGAAACTTAAGGACATGTTAATTGGTTTGTGAGCAAAAAGCAAAAAGATACTTGTCCTAGTTAACTCTGTCAACATGGCCAGCCTAGAAGCATCTGCAAAGAGAGCAGTTCAGTCTTTATCAGGTTGGCTGTGGGCGTGCCTTTGGGGATTGTCATGACTGTTCCTTGATACCTTTCATTGTGGGTGGTACAATCAGTAAGTACTTGGTACTGGGCTGTTAGAAACCTAGCTAAGAATGAGGCAGCAAGGAAGCCAGCTGCTCAAATCATCCTTCATGGTTCTGGTTGTACTTCTTGGACTGTGAGTGAATTTCCCCGTCAGAGTCCTCATGTTCTCCTGCTCTGACTTTCTGCAATGATGGACTATGACCTGGAAGAATACGCCAAATGTGCGTTTTCCTTCCCAAACTGCTTTTGGTCGGTGTTTTATCATATCAGCACAATGAAACTGCAACATTGGCAACATGGGAATATTGCCAGATCCACAGAGAAGTTGGGAGTAAATGAAGATAGCTGTGCTTTCTGAGTTACAGTTCAGGAAGTCAGGAAAACAGGCACACTGAGGAGAGAGAGAGAGAGAGAGAGAGAGAGAGAGAGAGAGAGAGAGAGAGAGATTCTATAGTGTCAAGGCAGGCTGGCTCAGTATTTTGCCTTCTATTTAAAAAAGAAGGCCGAAGGAAACGTAAAGCTTATGCTTTTTAAGTTAGAACTCAGAAAGTTTTCAGGTTTGGGAGTCTGGAATAATAGGTCAAGAAAGGAACTTCTGAATCATTTAAGTACATATCTCATTAAAGAGAAAGTTATTCCTCCTAACTTCTCAACATTACTTTAGATGTGTCATGTTTCTTGACATTTCTGGAGCATACACCTTTACTGGGGGGTAATTTTCTGTCCAGCTGATTGGAAAGCCTGTTTTGATTAATTCTTAAGAGAGGGGCAATAATCTATCTGTATAATCCTATAATCTTACTGGTATCTTAGATCATCGTCTCTACCTTGGGCCCAATTAGATACATGTCCCATTTCTTTCACCCCTAAAATCATGTAAAAGTGTATAAGTAAATAATTAAAGAAAAGGTTGGTGTGGTGGTGCACCCCTTTTAATCCCTGGACTTGAGGATGAGAGGCAGGAGATCTCTGTGAGATGAAAACAGCCTGGACTAAATAGCTAGTTAAAGGCCAGCTGTGACTACTGGAAGACCCTGTCTCAAAATAACAACAATGAAAATTAATAAATAAAAATAAAAGAATGAAAGATTTTTTTCAGAGAAATGGATCCACTAACCATGTTGTATAAAGAGGATCTGGCACTCCATTAGTAGGCTCCAACATAGCCCTGACACCCCACCCTCCTCCCTTTGTGTGTCTACACATGTGGAAGCACTATGGAAACTGCCGTGATTTTGAGGACTTTTGTGTCTGGAAAAAAGAGTTAGAGCAAGGACATAGAGAGAGTGATAGAAATAAAGATGTTCATTAAAGAAGAGATGGTCACTCCTGAGAATGCAAGTAGGCTAGAGAGCTGGGACCGACCTGAGGATGAGAAGACCCAGGTCCCTGCTTCATGACCCTTGATAGGTCATGTACTTATCATCAACTTTTCCTTGTATTTGGAATCATGGTCTTTGTTTTTGTTTATGTTTTGATTTGTTTTTCTTATGACCTCATGATTGTTACACGGTGCCTGTGGTCTGAGGAATCTCATTCTTTATCTTGAGGCCTCTTTCTCCAAGCCCTACTATCCTGTTACAATATGGTATTTTTTAAAAAAAAATATATCTTTAAAAACACTTCTACAGATTTGAGAATGTGATACAACACATTTTGATCATATTCAAGCCCACTTCCCTCTCTCCATCTTAATACACCCCTGACTTCATGTGTCTATTAGAAGGCCTATCATGTCTACTCTGTGTTTTCCAGGTGCTCTTGGGCTTGGGTCTATCCCATGGAGTCTTATCACCCTACCAGGCACCACGCTAATAAGGGAAACTAACCCTGTCTCTCTGACCATCTCTCAGTTGTCAACAGGTCCTCAGTTAGGACTGGGAACTCCTTCTCATCTCCACTATCTATGCTCAGCTTCTGTCTTGGTTTTGTATAGGTCTTGTACATGCTGTCATAGCACTGAACATATGTGCTACTGCTGTGTGATTTTCAGACAACTCAGTTTGCTTGTATTCATCTAAGGTATCTGGCTCTTACAATGTTTCTGCTTCCCCTTCCATAATTATCCCTGAGCCTTGGAAGGAAAGACTTTGATATAGGGCTCCATTTAGGGCTGAGCATACCACATCTATTTCTCACTGAATGTCACTGTGTTAATTACCATCTAGTGTTAGAAGAACCATTTCTGGTGAGAGTTGAGGGACACACTAATACATGGATGTAACAAGGTCATTAGTAGCTGGTCTTATTCTGTGTCTATTTAGCAGAATAAAAATAGCACATTCTCCCCTATTGTCTGTGACTTGTCTAGACACAGGTTCATGGCCCTAATAACATTAGCAGGTATGGACTTTATCTTTTGAAGCAGGCCTTAAATCCAATTAGATGGTGATTATTTATACCCATGATACCTTAACCCTTATTAATTCCCAGTCAGTGAGGCAGAAAGGAATCCCACTCCCAAGACCCTCCTGCTGTACAGGAGCTTTATGTTCTTTTTCTCTCTGGAGCTCCCAGTAACGCATCTCTCTAAGTCTCACTTTCTGTGGTCCATGAATTTTCGGAGACAAGATCCCCAAAGCCTCAGAGCTTGAGGTGGCTTTGGAATCCTTTGAGTTTCCAGGACCCTAGCCTCTTAAGTGAAGCACAACCGAGCTGAGAAAGTCTCCATTGGTCTCAAAGATACCCTGATATTCCCATATTACCACAGAATAGGTTTCTTTCTTTCTTGTTTTGGAGACAGGATCTCACTGTGTAGCCCTGGATGGCCTCTAACTCACCATGTAGACTGGGCTGTTCTGGAACTCATTGTGTAGACTGGGCTGCCCCTGAACTCACATAGATCCACCTGCCTCTGCCTCTAAAGTTTGAGGATTAAAGGCCTGCATCAACACCCTCCACCAGAGCAAGAAACCAAAAACAAACAAACACCTGGAAAAGGGAAATATTTAGTTCAAGTGTTGCAATCAGAAGGAAGAACTTGACACTGAGCCAAGTGTGTCTTTAAGAGTATATTAATTATATTTATTGATTAACAAACATAAAACCTCACTCAAGCTATCAGCCCTATAGTTTACTTTACCCCAGAGGTCAAATAGACAGGGATGTCTTCTATCTCAGTAGTCCCTCGTGGCTCCTGAGTGGTGTTCAGGTTCATGCTTTGGTCAGGACCAGAGTCTGGGTCCTGATCTGCGTGATATGATAACATGTTAGCAGGTTCAGCAGCCAGCCTCCAGGCACAAGGATATTCTCCTCCTTGTTCCACGTGCTCGGGAGACAAGTGCCACTCTGAGGATGGTGTGGGCAGTGGTACACATTGGGTGTTCACCTTGACTCGGTGATAGTGTATGGAGAAGATGCGATGAAGTCTCTGACCTCCGGGTTTTTATAGTCTTAACTGGGTTCTGTCTCAACTTTATCTTAACTAGTCACACACGGTTCAAGTTGGGGTTACATCATCTAGGCACACCATATCACTGCAAGTCACACTTCAAGTGCCACACATATTAGCATATCTTTACCACACAGAGTAGGGTTACTCCCATGCAGGGCAGGATTACATCATCTTAATTCTGTCACTGTTTCATCCTCCTTGAGATGCTTCTAACATCAAGATGCCAGTGAGTCTCACTATCAGTTTACAAACTACAGATAGTGTCCTAGTTACTTTCTTTCTGTTGTGATAAAACAAGACCAAAGGAATTTACAGGAAGAAGAGTTTATTTGAGTTTAAGGATCCAGGTTCCAGCAGGATTATAATCTGTCATGACAGGGAGGTATGGTGAGGTGGACAGTTCAGGGGCAGAAAGCAGGGACTGACCTCTTTAAGCAGGCACAAGAAACAGGAAGTCTGGCAAGGCTTAAGAACTCTCGAAGCTGGTTCCCAGTGAAGAACTTCCTCCAACAAGGCCATATCGCCCTAAAATCTTCCCCACGAGCTGGAGACAAAATGCCCAAGTACTTGGAGACTATGGGGAACATTCTCATTAAACCACCACAGGTAACTATGAAAGAAAAAGAGAGGAAAAGGCTTCCTTTTTGGGGCCAGAGACTGGCATTTCTAGGAGGCACCAGGGAGTGGAGAGTAAAAGAATGTCAGGTGATAGATAAACATTTCTGCCCTGTGTGAGGACAGCAGGAATCCAAGAATGAAAATTGCTTTAATTCTGGAAATACAAAATAATGTGGTTTCAGGAATTATCCCCTTTTAACCAAAATGGAGAAGATTTACCAAACTGCCAAACCTTAGCTAAGGCATGGAATATAGTGAAATATTCAGGACATCTAGAAAGAACTGTCTTCAGCCTTCTTTTAATCTTTCCCCCTGTCTTTTTTATACATTCCAGGATAAATAATTCCATTGTCGATATTCACTGTCCATCAGGCATTGCCAGCAATTAGGAGGTTGCATAAATAGCATAATATTAGGCTGTATTGGGGCAGTTGGGGTGAGAACACAGGCATGGCCAGTTTATCTGGAGCATGCACAAGACAAGTGCAGGAGACCCATCCCAAAAACCCTATTTCAAGTAATCTAATCAGGTTATAATAAACATAATAATAAAACCCCAGACGACTTAATGGGGCTCTTCTCCATAATTAGCAGAAGTTAGTTTACTCTGAGAGATTCCTTCTGGACTTGTTTTCAGTGCCTGCCCTAGGGCCCCTATGCTCCCCCACCCATGAGGCTGTGGGATTTGAATGAATGGTACCCAACCAAATCACTGGGTAAATAGATATTCAAATGCAGAAATCGCCCATTGTCTTTTAAGAACAAAAAGCAGTGATTGCATTCTTCTAGAAAACCTCCAAAAGAGGCAAATTATTTCAATTGTTAATAGACAGTCAATATGACCTTAATTAAACCATTTGCCAGTAAATCTATGAACTGAGCTCTTATTCATTAGCTTTTCTTTTTTTTAACCACAGAGTAAAACTTCTACATTTGAAGTTCTGATTTGATGTCAGTGGTTAAATTTTTTTCACCCTGAAAATGATTATAGCAATCTTCAGTGTTCATGAGTGTAAATTTCACTTATTTGTGGCTCAGTAACTCTGGTTTCAGCTTCCTACCCAAAGCTACAAAATCACTTTGAAGAACACCATCTAAGTAAATTAAGCCATCAAGTCATCAAGCCGGTAATGTCATACCCAAGAGGGTGCTTCAATACTTATAGCTGCTACTTTGGGGCTCTAACAAGAATTTCCCAAAGCTGAAAGCATTCTGAGGCTCAGAGACTTCATGCAACATAAACCTTTACTTCAAAAATAAACTTTGTATTTTGAAAACAAACCATTTATTGTCATTGTAAAAGGTCCTTGCATTTTGTTGTGAAGCAATTTAATGACTCCAGTTTATAAACATACTACGGGACAATGATTATGAATGTAACCTTGATGGTAAAAGAGCACAAACAATCCAAGTCCTGGATTTGACGCTGGGCTGCTCTGCCCCTTGCACAAAGCACACAGTTGGCCACAACTTTGAGAGCTTTAAATCTTTCTTTTTTTTTTCCTAGATTTTTATTTCTTGGAGAATAGTTGCTCCAACAGAGCAAGAATTATAGGATATATGCATAAACACATGGAATTTAGTTATAGTTGTTTTAGCATAAACTTGTACATTAGCATTGAAAAGCAATTTCTACTATAGAGGATTGCAATATTTCAAAATTGAGGGGTTCATGCTGTTACTACAAAATATTAGGAGATAAAATTATGCCAATTGTTTGCTGCTGCTATGTTTAAGCTTATTTTTGTTCTGGGAGACAGAGCCTCACTCAGTAGCATAGGCTGGCCTGAACCCTACTGTGTAGTCCAGGCTGGCCTTCAACTCATGGCAGTCCTTCTGAATGGCTGGAACTACAGTCATGAGTCACCGCACATGGTTCATATTTGCTACTTTGGCATAAGGATTACCTGAGAAACTTTCAACATAGGAAAACTCTGAGAAAACACAGCAAGACTTTGAATTATGCACTTAACCATTAAGGCAAACAGTAAATGAATTTTTTCATAACAAGAATAGTTTATCAAGTAGAGTATATGATAACAGTAGGCTAGGTGGTGACAAGAGAACATCCTATAGCACAGGAGAGGGAGGGCTGCAGTGGTCTCCATTTGGAGAAGCACTTTCCAGCATTGGAAGGGTTGGGTTCTAGTGATCTCCATGTGGGAGAAGGTTTTTATGGCTACAGTGAATTTTTTGTTGCATGGTTTCCTGGCATAGAATTTACTCCACATAGTCAAATTTCGGTTGTACACAGCTCTAAGAGGTTATTATGAGAAACCCACTGTCCATGTAATTCTCAATTGCACATCTCTGCCATGCAGATCAGGGCCATGCAAATAGGGCAGTTCTTTTTGCCATGCAAATAGGGCAGTTCTTTTTTTATCATGGTTCTCTCTTGGTCAGATGCTCAGGTTGCAGGGTGTCAGGCTACTGCACTGTAGTGTCAGATTGTAGCATTATGGATCTCACAATTTGGGATTCTTAGACCATGCCTATGAAAATTTCACAATGGGGATGCTCTAGAGAAGGTTCAGCAGTTAAGGATATGTACTGCTCTTTCAGAGGCTCCGATTTCAGTTCCCAGCACCCAGGGCATAAACGAAGAAGTAAAGGTGGCTGAGAAACATCTTAAAAAGTGTTCAACGTGCCAGGTGTGGTGGCGCACGCCTTTTTTTTTTTTTTTTTAATTAGTTTTCAATGACTTTTGTTTGATGTTCATTACTTCTTAATCAAATTTAGATGTAATTCTCCTTTCTTGTCCCCTCCCTGTCAGAGCTCATGCATTCTACCATACATGTCTTTCATCTTTTTCTCAGCCTTTAAAATTTTTTTTTGATGCTGAAGTTTACCATTTTGGGCTTATGTTTATTGTCTCAGTCAGATCTTTGACCCACTTTTTGTCATTGATGTTGTTCCTTCTACCTTTTCTTGTTCCCAACAAATTATGGCTAGTGGATACCACAGATATATCAAAATAAACCCTAGGTTAATTCTAAGACCTGTATAGAGTTTCACATTTTGCTAGTAGGATTGTATGCAGCTAAAGAAACTATGTTATTTTACTTTCCTACTTTACAAAGAAAGTTGCTGAGTAATATCTAAGGTATTATATTACTACGAAACAAAGGAGTAAAAGGGATTTATTCAGTTTGCCTTTTAAAGAGAGAATGTTGCTAGCATCCACAAATGAGGGAACCCATATGTCATTTGTCTTGGTGGACTGTGTTGCTTCACTAGCATAATGCTTCTAGTTCCATCCATTTACCGGCAAAGTTCACAATGTCATCTTTCTTTACGCTGTATAGAATTCCATTGTGTAGATGTATCACATTTTCTTTATCCACTCATCAGTTGAGGGACACTTGAGCTGCTTCCAGCTCTTCATAATTGTAAATAGAGTTGCATTAAACATAAACGTGAATGTATCTCTGCAATAGGATGAGTCTTGTGGGTTTATACCCAGGAATGGTATGACTGGGTCAGGTAGAAGGCTTATTTTCAGTTTCTTAAGAATTCTCCACACTGCTTTCCATGGGGGTTACATGAGTTTGCATTCCTACAGCAGTGGATGAGTGTTCCCCATTCCCTATAACCTCTCCAACATTTGTTATCATTTGTTTTCTTGATCATGGCTAGTCTTACAGAAGTAAGATAAAATCTTAAATTGGTTTTAATTTGCATTTCTTAATTATTAGTGATGTTGAACACTTTTTTATTTTCTTATTTTTTGGTCCTTTTGGACAGGTCTCCTGTGGCTCCAGCTGTCCTGGAAACGCAACTTGTAGACCAGGCTGGCCTTGAATCACCCAAAGAATCCGCCTCCTCTGCCTCCCAAGTGCTCGGATTAAATAGCGTGTGCCTGTTAATATGAAGGGTCTTACTGGGCCTTATAACATCTCCTAACCTGTAGAGTATGTAAACTGTGTGGCCTCAGCCACTGGGTTATTTCTGCCAAGGGGAGAGGCCAATAGCCAATTAGATTTTGGGATTATACAGGCACACATGACTGCCTCTGTTGCACAGTATTTCCAGGCAGGTGAGTGTGTAGCTGTGCTTGACGGTGGGTCTTGTTGACTCAGGAGACCATATTGCTTTATTGGTGTCGTGGCCTTGGTAACACCATCTGGCATCCCGAGGCCATCTGAAGTGCATGTGTGGTCGCTAATACATCCCTCCCATATGGAACGCAGGTCTTCGGCAGCTTAGGGGCGGAGGCCGCGCCGCCGGAGGTAGCCCAGACGGAGAGGCCGGAGCCCCGGCCGGGGGGGGGCCGGGAGGGCCCGGGNAAAGAAAAAGAAAGAAAGAAAGAAAGAAAGAAAGAAAGAAAGAAAGAAAGAAAGAAAGAAAAAAGAAATAAGAAAGAAAGAAAGAAAGAAAGAAAGAAAGAAAGAAAGAAAGAAAGAAAGAAAGGTGAAAAGAGGTAGAGAAAATGCTATAATTTCTATATCAGAAGACAGAATAGTAGGTAAGCTCAGCAGTGGAAACCTGTGGACAGCTGCATCCAGGGAGGAATGGCGATCTTCAGTGATGAGGGAGTGCTCTAAGTGCCCCGAATGTTGGGCATGCAAGCTTAGTGTCTCAGCAGCCATCACAAGGTCAGTGGGAATAGAGAGAAGAGTTATGGTGCAGGTTAGAAAGCAAGCAGGTCAGGAGTAAGGTCTATCAACTTCTGCATAGAGAGGGCCTTTGGGGTATAGAACTTTATTTCTCAATAAAGGAATAGCTATTCCTCCAAATTTTTCCTTTCGTTTTCATTCATATGTATGTGTGTGGTGTACATACATGTACATATAAATGTTCCTATGTATGTGCAGGTGTGTATATGTATGGACACCTACTTCAGGCTACACATGCATAAACATATACAAACCTAGACCTTATTTATTTGTCTAGTCCAGGTAGTCAACTTGAGCTGGGGAACCCCTATCTCTGCCTTCCAAGTGCTTTGGAATTACATGTGGGCTGCCATACCCAGACAGCATTTACATGGGTAGTGGGGACCTGAACTCCCAATCCCATCCCATTTTTCCTAAATCTTGACTTTAAATATATCATATTTATTTTTATCTTTTGAATTTAGCCTGATCTTTAGATTGCAAATTAGTGCTCTTATTGTCAAAGTTTTCCAGCCTTATCTGAACAAAGGAGATACCTGTTGTCTGCATCAGAATAGTATTATCAACCACTGACTAAGCCATTTGCAGTGGGTCACTGATCATCAACCATATTATTTGTGTCAGAGAACTGACACAAATTGAGCCAAATGGGATCCTGATACCAGATGTCTACATCAGATAAGATGTTATTTGCCATGGGGGATGCCATTTGTAACAAAAGCAAGCAGACACAGACCTTCCTGTGTCCTGCCTGTGCCTGGGAAGCTGGCTGCCAATGGCCCTTTCATTCCCTCTCCCTGTGTCAGATAAGGAATGGAGGTGAGCAAGGGAGCTTGGAAGGAATGCAGGACATGACCATCTGCAAGACTGCCATTTGTGTCTTTCTTTTACTTTTCTAGAACTATGTCTTGTAGAGAGGTTTTTACCCCAACTACTTCAACATAGACAGTATTTTTAATATTGAAAAAAGGCTTAAATTTCTTGTGCACTTCGATGGTACTAAACAATTTGTCTTTGAATAATGGGGCCAGTTTGGTTTGACTGTTTTTGGATTCATGACTACAACCTGAATTATTCTGAATATCAACATCTTTAAAATTGTGCAGGGCCTCTGGGAAGACCTTGTCTGTATCCTTGTCTACTCATCAAAAACAGGTTTCAGGATTCTATCTCTGAGATGTGTTTAGTTGAATCGCATTTCAATAGTGTTTCTAGGCAATCTTCATTGAGATTTTGAAAGTATGAGCACATTTACATTGGTATGTAAATGATTGAAAATGAATAGTAATAAAAACAAAATGGATTTTTATGCTTGGAATGTGATCTTAAGCTACATCCCCAGATGTTAGTTCACATTCTTCATCAAATAAACATTGCAAGACACCGATATGTTGAAAAACATAGAGTTAATCATTCTGCTCTCTACAAACATGTTATAATATATCCATATTGAAATTTTTTAAAGACTTATTTGCATGTGTGCATCTATGGCCTGCATAACTATGTGTGTATGCCTATTTACATGTTCACACATGCATACGTTTGTATGTGTATGTGGAGGACCAAGGTTGACTTCCTTGCTCATCCTCCGCTTTTTTTGTAGAGAGGCTGGTTTCTACCTGCACCTGGCTATATTAAAGCAATTTGACAATTAAGTTATTTTAGGTAGCCAGTTTGTGCAAGGGATCCCTGTCTCTGCCCCTAGAAAAGAGAATATAGGCAGGTTGCCATTTCTTCTAGGCATTTTTGTGGGCGGTATGGATCTAAACTCCTGTCATCATGCTTCAAGGAAAGTGCCTTATCCTACTGAAACCTTTTCTCAGCACCTAAAATGACTCTTTTTTTTTTTTTTTACCAAAAGCATTCTTTGTGGTCATTTCCTGAAGATGGAGCAAGCAAAGATGGAATAAAGACGGAGCCCAAAGAGGGAAGTCTCTGCCTCAAAAGTCTGAGAGTCTGAGAGAGGAGAACAGCAGGAGATAGGTATCACCCAGGGGGAGATGGGTAAAGGGAAGGTATCTGCCTGGGAGGAGACAGGGAAGGCTCTACAAGGAATGAAAGGGGATAATGGAGCTCAAGAGGGGGGGGGCCCTAGGAGACAGATATTATCAAGAAGGAAATGGTGAAAATAGGGTACTTCAACTGGGAAGAGAGGGCTTTACTGGGAGAGAGGAGATAAATAAAACTGGTGTAATGATCCAGAGGGAAACGTATTAGTTCAAACTATATGAAAACATTATACATACACTATCTCTACATGAGTCCATGTGTATAGCTGAAGTCTATTTCAAAAGCAACAGTGCCTTATAGGTTCCTGGCCAGGGTATTCCAAGAGACTCCTAAAATTACACAGGCTAATGCCATAGCACTTGAAGAGTTTGAAGGTAAGACCTTAGTGATGAATACAGGACATACTTCAGACAGGATTTGTAGCAATGGAGCTGAAACTGACCTGGAAGCCACCTTCCTGAAGGATAGCACTCATAGTTTGGAGCTTTTAAAGGAGAACATCAGCTGGCAATCCAACTCCAGCTTTAAAGCCTAATAATAACAGCAATGACCCACACAGCAAACTATATTGGGGGCAGTAGTGGCACTTTTAGCTTTGGCTAATCAACAGCTACCTATTGGACTTAAGGCCCACTCAAGGGAAGGAAACTCACATGTGGTACTGTAAACACAGCCAGCTACATATGGCTAGAGTGATAAATCTCGGGAAAACAATCCCAAGAGTTTCACATCCCTAGACAAATGTAGTGCTTAGTATTGCCAAATATGATCCTTGTTTTATAGGACAAAGTAATGCCATTGCACCATGCGATTAAAAAAAGCTTCTTTTTGCTACAGAGAGTGATTTATACAAATTTTCCGCAGTTACTCACACACACAGAATGAATGGCTCGGAAAATGCCTAACATAAGTGACACATGTACAATGGAACATCTACACCTAAGGCTTACAGAACCTAATGGAACAAGGGGTAGAGAATATTACTTGTGCGTCTTTCAACTCTCATCAACAAAGGTCCCTCCTGCAACAGTAGGTCATGAACATAAAGTGCCACAAATGGCCACAGCATAAAGAATAAGAGTCTGCAGAATGGTAGGTCCTTGGACAGGGTTACCATGAATACATAGTCTTATAGGCTCCTGGGACCTTGCACATGTGAATGTATAGCAGTGGTGATGGCATACATATGATCCATGCAAGCACAGGCCAAGAAGATGCCATCATGGAAATGGCCAGCAGACCTTGATCGTAGCTGAATTATTATTGAGAAGGTGGATACTTCTGGTGAGAGGTTGTTCTTTAAGGGAGTGGACTCTAGAGAGGCCCCAGTAGATGAACCTGCACTTGAAGCACACCAGAGGATTCTAATTTGACTTGATAAGTGTTAAAATAATGACAGCACGCATGAAATCCAGTGGAGGAGCTAAGGAGGACACCGATGGGGAAGGGGGTGTAAGTGATTAGGTGTTTGTGTGTGAGAGTACACTAAAAATGCAATCCAAATGAAGACCTTATACTGAAATAAGAAGTGGTCAGAACCTAGAGACAGAAACGCCAGGGCGAAGCATTAGTAAGGGTTAATAATAAAAGGAAAAAATGCCTTTCTCTTTGTAAAGAATAAACAATGACGCAAACTTGTCATGGAAGTATCTTTCAAAGTCAACAGAGCAGGATTGTATCAACCGCCCATCAAGCGAGCTCTTAGATGTGGTCCCTGTGGACTGAGTAACTACTGGGGTGCTGTTCACACTATGAGATAGCCACCGTGGGATTACTCTGAATGCTGAGGTTATTAAAACTCAGAATCAAAATCATATGTTCACGGTCTTTCAGGTTCTCATTCAGTTGTTACAACTTAAACTAAAGCATATATAGATATATATATATAGTAAGTATATATATATATTTGTGATGGTATAATTTTTAGATATAAGTGGGTGTTGCTATAATAGTAATGTATTAGTCAGGGCTTTCTAAAGAAACATAGTCAACAGAATGAATAAATATATTTTTCTAGCTATAAGAATCATATTAGATAATAGATATATAATATATAATATAAAAAATACAAAATAAAAAAAAAAAAAAAAAAAAAAAAAATATATCATATATCAATATTCATATGATATATTAGATAATAATATTGTATTCATTCTGTTGACTATGTTTCTTTAGAAAGCCCTGCATAATATATATAGCAACACACTTATATTAAATTATACCATCACAAAATGCAGTACTATGTTTTTCAAAGGCCATTGAGAACAGAAATCATAAATGAGACCATCTTAGGAGATAATATATAAAAGAGAGGTGAGTCTGAGCTCCTGGAGACCACCTTCTCCTTTGAACCCAATCCCAATCCCCCTGTAGCCTTGGGCATGGGCTCACCCACCAGAATTACAGCTGAATTTTCCATGCAAACTATAAAAGCCAGAAGATCTTGGACCAAACTATCCCCATCTCTAGATTACCATGGATACAAACCCAGAATATTTTTACCAGCAAAACTATCTATCATAGTCAAAAGTGAATATAAAAATTTCTATGAAAAGAATAGGTTGAAAGAGTTCATACACATCAAACCATCACTACAGAGAACGCCTGAAGCAATGCAAAGGACCAACAATGGAAATGACAAATTGTGGTACATCTACACAATGGAGTTCTGTGCAGTGGGAAAGAAAGATGACATCGTGAACTGTGCAGGTAAATGGATGGAACTCGATGATGATGGGATTCTAAGTGAAGTAACACAGTCTCAGAAAAACAAATGATGGATGACATCCCTCATCTGTGGATGCTAGCAAAAAAAAAAAAAAAGAAAAAAAAGAAAAAAAGAAAGAAAAAAATGACTATACAGAAGTTATATTATGGAAAACACCAAATAGGACCAAGAACACAAATCCTTATGGCAGTAAACAATATGTATCTTTCAATAAGTATAAATATCAGTGACTTCAACTCCCCAGTCCAAAAGGCACAGGCTAGTGAAATAGATTAAGAAAACAACAATCCATCTTCATCTCATCATTTTTTTTTATCTTCAGGAAACACATCTGCTTCAATGATGGCCATTACCTTAGGGTGAAATGTTGGAAAAACTATTCCGAGCAAATGCCACAAAGAAGTAAGCATAATGGCAATTCTAATATCTGAGAAAATACACTTCAAATTAAAACTAATCAAAAGAGATTAGAGGATCACTTCATTCTTATGAAATGAACAATTTATCAAGAGCATATTACAATCATAAACACCAATATCACCAAACTCTGTGCACCCACTTTCAATAAAAACAAACTCAGACAGTAAGAAGGACAGATTAACCCCAAATCAGTAATATTAGGTGATGTAAGTGCCTACTATCTCCAATGGATAGGTGAAATGAACAAAGTATAAACTGAGAGACATTTGAACTCAACAGCATCTTAAATAAAATGGAACTAACAGGAATCTACAGACTATTCAACCCATAGCAACAAAAGAGTACAACTGTCAGCAGAAGATAGATTTTGGTCTAAGGGTGGCCACAGACTGGGGCATGAAACAAAATTTGTAACAGATACAAAAATGAAATAATTCAAACCATTCTATTGGGCCACAATGCAATAAACCTTAAAATCAATAGTGAAAGGAATTCCAATAGATGCAAGAACCCAAACACATTAAGCAACACGCTCTTGAACGAAGAATGGTTCAGAGACCTGAGTTGTAGTGTTAAGTCATTTATATGGGCTCTTTCTAACTTTCTAATATAGGCACTTAGAGCTACAAACTTTTTTTCTTAGGACTGCTTTCAAGGTGTCCTACAGGTCTTGTGGTGTTATCATTTTCATTTAGTTCCGGGAATATATGAAACCCAGAACACTGAAACTGCTAGATGAAAACTTATACTGTACCCTACAAGATAGAGGTGTAGAAAAGGAACTTTCTTTTTGTTGTTATCCTTATTGCTGTTTTTTGAGATACAGTCTCCATCCTGATAGCACCAGCTGGCCTGGAACTTGCTTATAGACCAGCGCTGGGCCTTGAACTCACAGAGATCCTCCTGTCTCGGCCTCCTAGTGGTGGGATTAAAGACATGGACCACCACCCCTGGTCTAGGACTTTCTATATTGGACAAAATTTGCTCAGGCATTAAATTCAACAATCGACAGGTGAGACTTCATTAAACTGAAAAAGCTTCTGTACAGCAAAAGAAACAATGAGGGAAGGAAGAAGAAACCACTGAGTGGCAGAAAATCTTCACCTATTTCACAACCAACAGAGGATTAATATCCAAATTATACAAATAACTTCAAAAAAAAGACAAACATGAATGACTAAATAAAAAGATGAGCTAAGAAACTGAATATAGAGTTCACAAAGGAAGAAATAAAGAGGCTAAGAATCACCTTAAAAGCATCCCAGGACTTAGAATTATGATAATGGAAAGTCAGACCAATTTAAGATTTCATACACCCTAGTCAGACTGGCAAGATCAAGAGAGAGTTTGATGGCTAAGACAACAAATGCTGGCAGGAATGTGGAGAAAGGGGAAGCATATTCACTGCTGATGGAGACACACACATGTAACCAATATGGAAAGGAGTGTGGATAAATTTAAAATTTGAAAATTTGAGTAGTCTACCATATATCTGGTTATAATACTCCTTGGTAGATACCTAAAGGACTCATCCTACTACTGAAATACCTGTATAACTATGTTCATTGCTGCTTGCCTGCTCTTTTCAAATAGCAAAATATAGAAGCAGCCTAATGGCCCCCTCAAACCCAAGCTATCTCAGTAGGTAGGAAAGATGAAATTATGGAACTTCATGTAAATGGATGGAACTAGAAACGCTTATACTAAGTGAATAACACAAGACTCTAAAAAGTAAGCAGCATAGGTTGTTTCTTGCCTCATTTGTGGATCTTTGCACCAATCAATTATATATGAGTATATATATCCTGGTATAGAAAGCATGAGCCGAGCTGGAGAAATAGCCGAGCGGTTAAGAGCACCGACGCGCTTGCAGAAGAACCCGGGTTCGATCCCCCAGCACCACATGGCGGCTAAGAACCGAGTCTGTACTAACTCCAATTCCCAGGAGAACTCCAGTCCAGGGGAATCTGAGACCCTCTTCTGACACGTCCGCGGCATAGGCACGAACAACGGGGGCACAAACCTGCATGCAAACATACAGTTCATACACTACAAAAATAAATATAAAAAAATAAAAAAAAATAAAAGGCAGGAACCAAAAAAATGAAAAACATGGAGGTAAAGTGAAAGAAAGAGCCCAACAGAAAACAGATGTTACCAAAGGGAAAATGGAGGCTGATTCAACTGGAAAGGAGAAGTGAAGACCCTACAGGTGACCAGTGTGGATAAGGAAAAGAAAACTAAGGAGAGGGTGGGAATAGTAGGAGATAGGTATGTCAAGGGGAAAAAAGGAAGAGAGAGAGAGAGCGGAGAGAGAGAGAGAGGGAGAAGAGAGAAGAGAAATCAAACTAGCAGCATTAAAAGAAGCCGAGGCAAATGGATGTAGTAATATCCTCCGGAAAAATACAGTATAATAAGCCTGAACATGACTGTATGTGGTATCCTTGAGGTTTATATAACAAGAAACAACAGTGCCAGGATGGGAGAGACCTCCTAGTTGTAATTATTGGTCTGGTAGTCAAGATACTCCCAAACGCATATAGGCTATTTCCAGAGATTTTTATTATCTCCCAGAAAGTGAAGTTAAGACCATACTACCAAAGTCAGGACATACTTTGACACAGAACTTGGAGCATGGGGACTTGAGCTGGAAGGGAAGCCTTCTCCCTGAAGAGTAATTCTCATTATTTGAGAAAATACTATGCAAGCTGTGTATTAAGAGAGAAAAAAAATCAATCAATGGTCCCACCCAGATGTAAATCCTAATAAACACAATAATGACTGGCACATCAAACTTCTCTATGGATGTAGTAGGACTCTTTTAATCTAGGGGGTAATCAACAGTAAATAATTGTAGTTAAAGCCCTCTCAATGGGAAGGAATCATGGAGGGAAACACTGTAAATATAGCCAATGAATACTGCTGGGGAAATGTAACAAATCTCAGAAAAAAGGTTCTAATCTCTGTCATGTTCTAGACATGTAAAATTTCTTACTGAATGCTAAATATTGATCCTTCTATTTACAGATGTGTATACTGTATACAACTCATCAAAGAGAGTTACTTTTTTTGGCAATAGACAGAGAGGATTGCACAGAGTTCCACAACTAGTCACACACATTCAGAGAGATATATCTACAGGAGAACCTTTCCACCTAAGGCCGCTTGAAACACAGTGTAACAGGGGTAGAGAAAACACATAGAGCCCTCATCTCGCAACAGTGGAGCTTCCTCATACAACTGAGAGCTAAGCACACAGAAGACATAGTTGGCTAAGCTTAAGAGAATAAGAGACTGCAGAATTCTGTATACTTGGATAGGATGCTTATGCTATCTTACCACCCACAGCTCAGGGACCATTGGAAAAGAGTTTGGAAATATTGTACAAGCCTATGGAGATAAAGGGGAAGAAAGCTCAGGAGCTGTGGGACCATATGGGATAGTTATTATCAAGAGAGAATGGGAAAACGGGGAGACTTTAATTGGGGAGGGCCTGGAGGCAGAGAAAGTAGAGATGAATAATGTCGACCTACTATAAAAACATTAGAGGGACTCTTATTAGTCCCCAAACCTCTGACAAATTACACATACAATATCGCTGCATCAGNTTTTTTTTATTGATGCTTTGTGTATTTCATACATCATTTTCCAAATCAGTTTAGGCATATTTCCCTTTCTCTTCCCCCCACCCCACCCCATCCCAGATCATGCATTCTGCCATAACTGTCCTGCATCTTTCTCTCTTTTTTTTTTTTCATTTTTAGCTATAAGTGATAATCCATGAGTACAAGCATCCTTCATGCAAAACCTATCTGCAGGCTGTTGTGCCCAAACACCTACAGCCCCACCATCCAGTGGGGGGTGACAGGTTGTTTGTTCAATCAAGTTGATCAAATGAGTGTCCAGACTACATTGCTGTAGTTTCACCATTCACCCCAATCGCAGCCCTTACATTCTACCACGCCCCCTCTTCCGCAGGTTGTTCCCTAGGCTTAGAAAAGGGGCACTAAAATTGGAACAGTAGTGTCACTTTTATCTTTGGCATAATCAACAGCTACCTAATTGGACTTAAGGCCCACTCAAAGGGATCCCAAACATGTGGTACTGTAAACACAGCCAGCTACATATGGCTAGAGTGATCATAAATCTCGGGAAAACAATCCCAAGAGTATCACATCCCTAGACAAATGTAAGTGCTTAGTATGTGCCAAATATGATCCTTGTATTTATAGACAAGTATGCCAGTCACCATGCAATAAAAAAGCTTCTTTTGCTACAGAGACTTTTACAAAATTCCACAGTTAATCACACACACAGATTAAGTGTCTCTGAAATGCCTAACCATAAGTGACACATGTACAATGGAACATCTACACCTAAGGCTTACAGAACCTAGAGGAACAAGGGGTGTAGAGATTACTTGTGCATCTTTCAACTCTCATCAACAAAGGTCCCTCCTGCAACAGTAGGTCATGAACATAAAGTGCCACAAATGGCCACAGCATAAAGAATAAGAGTCTGCAGATTGTAGGTCCTTGGACAGGGTTACCATGAATACATAGTCTTATAGGCTCCTGGGACCTTGCACATGTGAATGTATAGCAGTGGTGATGGCATACATATGATCCATGCAAGCACAGGCCAAGAAGATGCCATCATGGAAATGGCCAGCAGACCTTGATCTTAGCTGAAGTATTATTGAGAAGGTGATTACTTCTGGGTGAGGAAGAGTTGTTCTTTAAGGGAGTGACTCTAGAGAGGCCCCAGTAGATGAACCTGCACTGAAGCACACCAGAGGATTCTAATTTGACTTGATAAGTGTTAAAATAATGACAACAGGCATGAAATCCAGTGGAGGAGCTAAGGAGGACACCGATGGGGAAGGGGGTGTAGAGTTGATTAAGGTGTTGTGTGTGAGATACACAAAAATGCAATAAAAATTAAGACAGTTAATGAAATAAGAAGTGGTCAAGAACCTAGAGACAGAAACGCCGGGGCGAAGCATTAGTAAGGGGTTAATAATAAAATGAAAAATGCCTTTCTCTTTGTAAAGAATAAACAATGATGCAAACTTGTCATGGAAGTAGCTTTCAAAGTCAACAGAGCAGGATTGTATCAACTGCCCATCAAGCGAGCTCTTAGATGTGGTCCCTGTGGACTGAGTAACTACTGGGGTGCTGTTCACACTATGAGATAGCCACCGTGGGATTACTCTGAATGCTGAGGTATTAAAACTCAGAATTCAGCATCTATATGTTCACGGTCTTTCAGATCTCATTCAGTTGTTACAACTTTAAACTAAAGCACATATATATATATATATATATATATATATTTGTGATGGTATAATTTTTAGATATAAGTGGGTGTTGCTATAATAGTAATGTATTAGTCAGGGCTTTCTAAAGAAACATAGTCAACAGAATGAATAAATATATTTTTCTAGCTATAAGAATCATATTAGATAATAGATATATAATATATAATATAAAAAATACAAAATAAAAAAAAAAAAAAAAAAAAAAAAAATATATCATATATCAATATTCATATGATATATTAGATAATAATATTGTATTCATTCTGTTGACTATGTTTCTTTAGAAAGCCCTGCATAATATATATAGCAACACACTTATATTAAATTATACCATCACAAAATGCAGTACTATGTTTTTCAAAGGCCATTGAGAACAGAAATCATAAATGAGACCATCTTAGGAGATAATATATAAAAGAGAGGTGAGTCTGAGCTCCTGGAGACCACCTTCTCCTTTGAACCCAATCCCAATCCCCCTGTAGCCTTGGGCATGGGCTCACCCACCAGAATTACAGCTGAATTTTCCATGCAAACTATAAAAGCCAGAAGATCTTGGACCAAACTATCCCCATCTCTAGATTACCATGGATACAAACCCAGAATATTTTTACCAGCAAAACTATCTATCATAGTCAAAAGTGAATATAAAAATTTCTATGAAAAGAATAGGTTGAAAGAGTTCATACACATCAAACCATCACTACAGAGAACGCCTGAAGCAATGCAAAGGACCAACAATGGAAATGACAAATTGTGGTACATCTACACAATGGAGTTCTGTGCAGTGGGAAAGAAAGATGACATCGTGAACTGTGCAGGTAAATGGATGGAACTCGATGATGATGGGATTCTAAGTGAAGTAACACAGTCTCAGAAAAACAAATGATGGATGACATCCCTCATCTGTGGATGCTAGCAAAAAAAAAAAAAAAAAGAAAAAAAAGAAAAAAGAAAGAAAAAAATGACTATACAGAAGTTATATTATGGAAAAACAAAATAGGACCAAGAACACAAATCCTTATGGCAGTAAACAATATGTATCTTTCAATAAGTATAAATATCAGTGACTTCAACTCCCCAGTCAAAATGCACAGGCTAGTGAAATAGATTAAGAAACAACATCCATCTTCATCATTTTTTTTTTATCTTCAGGAAACACATCTGCTTCAATGATGGCCATTACCTTAGGGTGAAATGATGGAAAAACTATTCCGAGCAAATGCCACAAAGAAGTAAGCATGTAATGCAATTCTAATATCTGAGAAAATACACTTCAAATTAAAACTAATCAAAAGAGATAAAGAGGATCACTTCATTCTTATGAAATGAACAATTTATCAAGAGCATATTACAATCATAAACACAATATGCACCAAACTCTGGTGCACCCAAATTCATAAAAACAGAACTGCAGGACAGTAAAAGACATATTAACCCCAACTCAGTAATATTAGGTGATGTAAGTGCCTACTATCTCCAATGGATAGGTGAAATGAACAAAGTATAAACTGAGAGACATTTGAACTCAACAGCATCTTAAATAAAATGGAACTAACAGGAATCTACAGACTATTCCACCCTAGCACCAAAGAGTACACTGTCAGCAGCAGATAGATTTGGTCTAATTTGGCCACATACTGGGGCATGAAACAAATTTTAACAGATACAAAAAATGAAATAATTCAAACCATTCTATTGGGCCACAATGCAATAAACCTTAAAATCAATAGTGAAAGGAATTCCAATAGATGCAAGAACCCAAACACATTAAGCAACACGCTCTTGAACGAAGAATGGTTCAGAGACCTGAGTTGTAGTGTTAAGTCATTTATATGGGCTCTTTCTAACTTTCTAATATAGGCACTTAGAGCTACAAACTTTTTTTCTTAGGACTGCTTTCAAGGTGTCCTACAGGTCTTGTGGTGTTATCATTTTCATTTAGTTCCAGGAATATATGAAACCCAGAACACTGAAACTGCTAGATGAAAACTTATACTGTACCCTACAAGATAGAGGTGTAGGAAAGGACTTTCTTTTTGTTGTTATCCTTATTGCTGTTTTTTGAGATACAGTCTTCCTGTAGCCCCAGCTGGCCTGGAACTTGCTTATAGACCAAGCTGGCCTTGAACTCACAGAGATCCTCCTGTCTCTGCCTCCTGAGTGCTGGGATTAAAGACATGTACCACCACCCCTGGTCTAGGACTTTCTATATTGGACAAAATTTGCTCAGGCATTAAATTCAACAATCGACAGGTGGAGACCTCATTAAACTAAAAAGCTTCTGTACAGCAAAAGAAACAATGAAGGAAGTGAAGAAGAAACCCACTGAGTGGCAGAAAATCTTCACCTATTTCACAACCAACAGAGGATTAATATCCAAATTATACAAAGAACTCAAAAACAAGCAAAACATTAATGACTAAATAAAAAGATGAGCTAAGAAACTGAATATAGAGTTCACAAAGGAAGAAATAAAATGGCTAAGAATCACCTTAAAAAGCAGTCCCCAGGCTTAGAAATTAGTGATATGAAAATCAAGACCAATTTAAGATTTCATACACCCTAGTCAGACTGGCTAAGATCAAGAGAGATTTGATGGCTAAGACATCAAATGCTGGTGAGGATGTGGAGAAAGGGGAATGCATATTCACTGCTGATGGAGACACACACATGTAACCAATATGGAAAGGAGTGTGGATAACTTTAAAATTTTAAAATTGAGTCTACCATATGATCTGGTTATAATACTCCTTGGTATATACCTAAAGGACTCATCCTACTACTGAAATACCTGTATAACTATGTTCATTGCTGCTCTTTTCACAATAGCCAAAATATAGAAGCAGCCTACATGGCCCTCAACCAGCTACTCAGTGGTAAGGAAAGATGAAATTATGGAACTTCATGTAAATGGATGGAACTAGAAACGCTTATACTAAGTGAAGTAACACAGACTCTAAAAAGTAAGCAGCATAGGTTCTGCCTCATTTGTGGATCTTTGCACCAATCAATTATATGTGAGTATATATCCTGGTATAAAAGCAGGAGCCGGAGCTGGAGAGATAGCCTAGCGGTTAAGAGCACCGACGCTCTTGCAGAGGACCCGGGTTCGATCCCCAGCACCCACATGGCGGCTAAGAACCGTCTGTAACTCCAATTCCAGGAGAACTCCAGTTCCAGGGGAATCTGAGACCCTCTTCTGACCTCCGCGGCATTGCACGACACGGGTGCACAGACCTGCATGCAAACAATACATTCATACACATACAAAAATAAATAATAAAAAAATAAAAAAATAAATAAAAGCAGGAACCAAAAAAATGAAAAACATGGAGGTAAAGGGAAAGAAAGAGCCCAACAGAAAACAGATGTTACCAAGAAGAAACATGGGGCTATTCAACTGGAAAGGGAGAAGTGAAGAACCTACAGGTGACCATGTGGATAAAGGAAAAGAAAGAACTCAAGAGAGGGTGGGATAGTAGGAGATAGGTATATAGAGAGAAAGAGAGAGAGAGAGAGAGAGAGAGAGAGAGAGAGAGAATCAAACTTAAGCAGCATTTAAAGAAGCCAGAGGCAAATGGATGTATTAATATCCTCCTGAAAAATACATATATAAGCCCTGAACATGACTGTATGTGTATCCTTGAAGGTTATATAACAAGAAACAACAGTGCCAGATGGGAGAGACCTCCTTTGGAATTATTGGTCATGGTAGTCCAAGATACTCCCAAAACAATATAGGCTATTTCCAGAGATTTTTATTATCTCCCAGAAAGTGAAGTTAAGACCATACTACCAAAGTCAGGACATACTTTGGACACAGAACTTGGAGCAATGGGACTTGAGCTGAAATGGAATCCTTCTCCCTGAAGAGTAATTCTCATTATTTGAGAAAATACTATGCAAGCTGTTAAGAGAGAAAAAAAAAAAATCAATCAATGGTCCAGCCCAGATGTAAATCCTAATAACCACAATGGCTGGCAGAACAAACTTTCTCTATTGATGTAGTAGTGACTCTTTTATCTAAGGAGGTAATCAACAGCTAGATAATTGTAGTTAAAGCCCTCTCAATGGGAGGAATTCATGGATGACACTGTAAATATAGCCAAATGCATACTGATGGGCATGTCACAAATCTCAGAAAAAAGTCTATCTCTGTCATGTCTCTAGACATGTAAAATTTCTTACTGAATGTTAAATATTGATCCTTATATTTACAGATGTGTATACTGTATACAACTCATCAGAGAAGTTACTTTTTGCAATAGACAGAGGCTGTCACAGAGTTCCACAACTAGTCACACACATTCAGAGAGATATATCTACAGGAGAACCTTTCCACCTAAGGCTCATTGAACACAGTGTAACAGGGTGTAGAGAAAACACATAGATCCCTCATCTCTCAACAGTGAAGCTTCCTCATACAACTGAGAGCTAAGCACACAAAAGACATAGTTGGCTAAGCTTTAGAGAATAAGAGACTGCAGATTCTGTATACTTGGATAGGATGCTTATGCTATCTTACCACCCACAGCTCAGGGACCATTGTAGAAGAGGAGTTGGAAATATTGTACAAGCCTATGGAGATAAAGGGGAAGAAGAAGCTCAGGAGCTGTGGGACCATATGGGATAGTTATTATCAAGAGAGAATGGGAAAACGGGGAGACTTTAATTGGGGAGGGCCTGGAGGGAGAGAAAGTAGAGATGAATAATGTCGACCTACTATAAAAACATTAGAGGGACTCTTATAGTCCCCAAACCTCTGACAAATTACACATACAATATCTCTGCATCAGTCCATGAGTAGAGTTGAAGGTTATATAATGAGAAACAGTGCCAGACATGAGAAACCTTCCTTTGAATTGTTGGCCACAGTAGTCTCAGAGACTCCCAGAATTACACAGGGTATTGGCACAACCATTGATGGTCTCCCAGAACTTGAAGGTATGACCAATTGCTGAAGATAGGATGTACTCCGGATGTAGAATTTGGAGCAATAGAGCAGGAACTGACCTGGAAGCCAACTCCTCTGAATGCAACCTATCATAGCTTTGGAGAACACTATGCAAACAGAGAAGGGAGCACATCAATCAAAGATCGAACCCCAGTTTTAAGGCCTAATTACAGCATCAATGTCCATGGCCAGCACAGCAAAGACCATTTATGTAGTATTGGCAGGTTTAACGGGGAAAACCAACAGCTACCTAATTAGAGTTAAATCCCAGGTGTGGTACTTATGTGGGGTACTGTAAACACAGACAAAAACTCATTGCTGGAGAGAAGTCACAGATCCTAGAGAAAACTCCAAGGCTGTCATATCCCTAGACAAATGTAATCTCTTACTACCTGCAAAATGTGGATCCTTATATTTACAGATAAGTAGCCCAGATACAACTCATCAAAAAAGCTTCTTTTTTTTCAACCAAGGGAGATTGTCAATGAATTCTACAACTGGTAATGCAAGAGATTGTCTTTGAATTTCCCAATCTGAAGTGACACATCTAGGATGCAACCTCTACACCTAAGTCCCACATAGTATAGAACAAGGGGTAAAGAGAACACTAGTGCATCACTCAGTTCTCATCAATGAAGCTCTCTCATGCAGCCAAGAGCACAAAAGGTCACAAATGGACAAAGTGTAAAGATTAAGAGTCTGCAGAGTGTGCATCTTGGGCAGGACTCCTATATTAAACTCCACCTACCCAAGGCTCAGGGATCATGGTGGGAAAAGGTTAGAAAGATTGTAAGAATCAGGGAGGAAGTGGATGACCATATGGAATTAGAGTCTTACATGTTCCTGGGACCTTGCTCAACCTACAGCAAAGGTTCCAGCACACACAAGACCCATGCGAACTCAAGCAGATAAAAACCCAGCACAGAATTGGGCAAATGAGCAGCAGGGTCCAAACTTAATGGAAGAATTATTGGCAGCTGATTACTGTTGGGTAAGGAAGAGCTGATCTCCTTAAGGGAAGGGACTTTGCATGGGCTGACTAGACCCCAGTGGAAGAACTTGTGATGAGGGACATCCGGGATCTCTAGCTTTACAGGACAGGCCTTGACATGGCTGACATAATGTATGAATTCCAGTGGGAGATTGTGGGAGTGTGCCAGGGTGGGAAGGGGATTGGGAGGTTCTGTGCAAATTATACCAAAATTCAATAAAACTTTTACCGAAATGATAAGGTCCAAAGAGCCAAGGTTGGTGCATGAACATAAGGAAACAGGCTTTCAGGCATCTGAGAACTTGCTCATGAACTTGCAACAATGGCGATAGCATGCACAAGATCTGTGCTGACTCATTTAAAAAAAAATTCCAGGGTGGAGTGGGGGGATAGGGTGGGGGACATGGGTCTAGATTTGATAATCTTGTACAAAATATATATAAAAAAATAAATAAAAATCCAGGGGCTGGAGAGATGGCCTAGTGGTTCAGAGCGCCAACTACCCTTGCAGAGGACCCGGGTTTGATCCCCAGCACCCACATGGCAGCTGAGAACCTTCTTTAACTCCAGTTCCAGGGGAATCCGACGCCCTCTTCTGACCTCAGCGGCATTGCACGACACAGGTGCACAAACCTACATGCAGACAGTACATTCACACACGTACAAAATAAATAAAGTTTTAAAAATCCAGCATAGAATGGGGGAAACGAGCATCACACCCCAGCCCTAGCCAAGAAACTACTAGAAAGTGATTACTGAGGGTGAGGGAAAGTGTGTGCTATTATGGCAGTTACTCTAAACAGGCTGACTTAGAATTCAGTGGATGAGCTTGCACTGAGGAGTATCTGGATATGAATGATGCAAATGCTGGACTGGATAAGACTTAACGTATATGACAGGATATCTGAAATCTGGTGGAAGGGTGCTACTGGAGGCAGGTAGGGGAAGAAGGTTTACATTTGCTTAAGATGTATTATACAAAACTCATAAAAGCTCAATAAAAATTTGGAGGAACAAAAGAAAGTAAGGAAAGTTACAAGTTGGATTTCGTGGAAAAAGGTACAAGTCCTGGCTGTTTCTTTGGCTGTTTGTGACCTTGAACATGTGTTTACCTCTGTGCAGCTTAATTTGCATAGTGGTGAAATGAGAAGAATAGTTTCTACCTTAGAGGAGTGTTCTGAAGATGGATTTATATAATGTAGAGTAGCACCATCAACACGTGAAGACCGTGTACCATGAGACACCATCACTGTGATAGCAACTTTATAGTCTGTGCAAGTGATTAACTTCTATTTTCTCATTTGTAAAAGGAAAGGGAGAAATATTAATTCTGATATATTTAGACATTCTTCTAAACATTACTATTTGTTATTGGGTGCATATGTAACATGTGCTTGTGTGGTATGTGGGGGCCTGTGTATGCCATGGTTGTGTATGGAGGTCAGAGGAAAACTTTTGTGAGTCTATTCTCTCCTTCCACTGTGGGTTCTGAGAATTGAACGCAGATCATCAGGTTTGTGCAGGAAATGCTTTTATCCACTGAGTCATGTTTAAGCATTCTCCTGTGAATAGTGGCTATGAAAAACAATGAAAAATAAAATAAAATGCCCAAGCACAGAATTACCCTGAATACTAGAAAAAAAAAATGAATTCCAAAATCTGATCATCCTCAATAGCTGAGAAAGAGAACACGTTTTGCAGAATTTGATTTCTTCTCTTCCAAAAACACACTATCATCAATGCTTATGTTTTCTTCCCAAACCAAAAGCAACAGATTTAAGGGATTGACACCCACCTGGTGAGTGAAGATTTAGTAGCTACATTTCTCCCCCCAAATAGGAATGAGGATACTGGGGAGTAAAGCTCCCTTAGTGATCTGACCTGCAGACTTCCAAGAAACACAGAAAAAAGTGTTTGAATCTGTTGTTACTTCATTTTATTTTAAAAGTGTCTTAAGAGGGACAACTTGCAGATCATTGAGTTATGTGTATTTGTTGCTTTTCTTGTTCTAGGATTTTGAAAACAAAAGGCGCCAACTAAGACAATGCAACCAGGTAGAAAAATTGCTCAAATAGGACAGCTGGTCTACCAACCACTTGCAGAAACATTGACAGGAGGAAGGCCCAGGGGTTCATTTATAAATAAATTTTTCTCTTCATTGGAGAAAAAGCTCAGGAAGTTAAACAAGATTTATATCTAACTAATTATGTGAGAACACAAAGGGAATAGAAAGTGTCAGGCAATCAAGTTGTCCAAGGAAAGCTCGATAAGATGTGGCCTGTGTAGGAGGCTGAGGAGAATCACGAGTTCAAGGCCAGCCTGAGGGATTCCAAAGAACAAAAAAATGACATTAAAAATGTTTTAAAAGCATTTGATTCTCTAATCCTATCCATAGGCTTAAAAGAGCTTAAAATGCTCTTAAATAGTCACCTGGCAACATTGAGAAAAAAAAAAATACAAGAAAGGTGAACATAAAAGAATCAGAAATAAACGAATAATTAAATCACCCATGTTAAAGTGAATAGGAAATAAAGTGCATAAATAAAAACTTTAATGATCAAAATACTGACAATATACACAGAATGAAACAAACTTGGGGGGGGGCGGGAGAGAATGAGCCATTAAGGGACAAAAACAAACAAACCAAAAATGTACATTCAACTTCATTAGTGAGTTGTAAACCATTACTTTTAATGAAGTATATAATTAGCTACATTCATGGCTCGAGTTGTCATTGTTGTGCAAACAAAAGTGATTCCTGTAGAAGCCCCTGTAGCTGTACTGCTCTTCACGTGTCCTTTATTAAAGCAGTGACTTCTCATTCATCCTCAAAGAAATAATGTGATGGGAGAAATGCTTGCATATCTAGTGTTTGGTCGTTTGTTTTATGTGGAATTTTGTTGTTGCTGTTTCAAGAGTTTTGAGGAAACTGTATTTTCAGTGTACATAGAAACACTTTGGAGAACAAGTGTGAAGAAATTAGTATTTGGTCCAACTAGGAAAATGAAATGCTCTGCACTAGAGAGAGGGAAAGAAGGAAAGGAGAGGAGGAAGAGGGTTGACTGTAGGCAAGGGCAGCATGAAGCCTGCAGAAGATGAAAGACTGTGGGACCATCCAGAGAGACAACTCATGCAGGATGCCCAGAGGCAGACAATCCCTGGTCAAAGACGCCAAGGTTCCTGGGTTACACAAGTGGTACATCTCATGCTACCACAAAGTAGCCTCAAAGCAGACCAGCAAGCTGCTTAAGTCCCCACACCACATGCCTTCCTTCTTTTTCCTCTGTTTCTCTGATCCTTACAAATTCAGACAAACTGTGGACCAGCTAGTGATGATCACCAAAAAAGAAATGAGTGAGAAAATGTGACCAATGCCGGATTCCGTTTTCATTTGTTTAGCACTGGAGATGGAATGCTGGGCTGTGCTCAGGCTAAGCAGCAAGTTCTCTACCAACGCTGTCCTCCAGCCCGAGAACCAGTAGACAGTCCTGGGAAGCTAACTGAACCAACAGCCAACCAGAAAGACAACTTTTTCTCTTCCTGTACTTGCTGTAAGAAGCTATATCTCAATATTTATATTTGTTTATATTTAGAGATGAGAATGGGAGGCACGTGCTAGAGGGCGCAAGTGAAGCTCAGAGGACAGCGCGGGAGAAATCTCAGCAGCCAGAGTCCGGAGGAATTCTCGTTCACATCTTTCCCTACCACCTTCACTTAGCTTAATTTACGAATATTTCATCCTCCTCCAGGAACTCAAAGAGGGCACTGCGAATTGAACTGTAGTGGGCTAGAAATTAAATTCCTGACCCCCTCTGAGATACCTTTCCGGACATTGGAGGTATATCAATAAACCAACATAGAGTTACAGAAACCGCAGTTCATTTCTTCCATATAAATAATGTTTTAATCTTACTACAGATCCTAAGTATGCTGGGACACACCACAGTCTCAACACTCAGGGGGCACAGCATAAGTATCTTTGTGAGTTCAAGGCCAACTTGGTCTATGCAGCCAGTTCCAGACTAGGCAGGATTACATAGTGAAACCCTGTGTTTTGTTTATTTTTTGATTAAAAGAAATAATGCTTACTACACATTTACTCCAGATTTCTCTCCAAGTAGACATTATCATAAAATATTCTTTATAGATGATGAAACTGAAGCCCAGGAATGTAGTCACTGTGCCTAGGATCATAAAATAGAACAGGCAGGTCGATGATAGGAGCTTAAGCATTTAGGGCCAACTCATGTTTAGAGTTGTTGGTTTATGAACTGTGGCATGTGCTTGCCAAATCCTGCTTCAGCTTCCAGTGGTTTGATCAATGTGTCAGCCACCATGCCCAGCTTTGTGTCTCTCTCTCTCTTGCTGCTTTCGGACTTAGTAAGGTAATTGTAACCCATCACATATATGATTGTAAATATATGATTAATTTGTAAATTAAACTCATTTTGCCGAAGGCCATTATCCTTGTACCTTCATCCAGATAAGAAAGTCACTCCGAGGGTCTTGGTGTAGCTGCCATTTCTTCTGAGAACCCCTTCTTCACTTCTCGTCCTCGGGGAGGGCTCCTGCCACCACTGGTGCCTAGTTACTGCTCACTCTAGTACTGTTTTCTTCTCTGCCCTCTCCTCAAGACCTCATGGGCTGGGGCAATGTAGTGGGAACTATAACTTTACATCCCAGCATAATGTCTGTTTGGGAAGAGTAAAATTAAAACAACAGCAGCAACAACTCAAAATGAATGAAAAAAAATTGCATCAATTAAATTCCCCTGGGAATCGAGGAAACAATATAAAGATCCGATATAGGAGAGAAACCGTTTTTCAAGCAAAATTTGGCATAAGAAGACTGAAATTACAATGAGGATTGGGTCATAAATCTTACTGTAACTGGATCAGATCGCAGCTTCTCACTTTTTGTCAGTTGAGTATAAAGCCACCTTACAGCCACCTTTTCCCTCACATGTAAATACAGAAGCAACATCACTATGTTGACAACTTGTAAGGCTTTCTAACTGGGGATATCAGCTTTGGTGGGCTGGAGAAATTGGACAGATCAAAACATAAACACTCATGGAAACCAGAGCAAAGTGGAGGGGGGTTTTCAAAATATACCTTAGTAGACTAGAGTGTCTGACCAGCTAAGATCTGAAATCTCTATTAGAGCTGAGTGGTTTACACCAAAAAAGTACTGGATAAGAAATCAAGAACTCTTGCTCAGAGTAATTGGCATCTTTAACAGTGTCCCTACCTTAAGTCACATGACCTTAGGAAAACCAAGCTATCTTCCTCCTCTTTAAATTGAGAATAAGAAAATTTCTTCTGCTAATTGCTAAGAATGTGTTAGAGTCAAAAAAGTGATCAGCTTATCATAATGTCAAGGACCTATCAGTGACTATGATGGTAAACTTTTATACTATTTCAAGACCTCTCTGGACCATAAAACTGGCTCAGCACATAAATGCACTTGTTGACAAGCCTGTTGATCGGATTTCAATCCCCAGGGCCTATGAGGTGGAAGGAGAGAACCAACTGGCACTAGTTCCCTGAATTACACACACACACACATACACACACACACACACACACACACACACGAATAAACCATGTTTTAAAATACCATTAAAAAACACTAATGTTATGAAACAAGCCTTTGTGTTTACTTTAGGATGTCTCATGGGACTTTCTTAGAGATATTTTGTAATAAACATTTTGTCCCCAAGTATGAAGGGTAAGGTATTTGCTCCAAAGTGTATTCATCTGTCTATTTAAGGATCTATTTATCACCTGTTTGGTTTATGGGAATACAAATTAAATTGGATATAATTTATTTTGCTGTTGTGGCACACATGCACACACATGAAGAATAAACAAGTAATGCAATTTGAAAAAAAATTAACGTCCTTCTTAACAATGGATCTTGAGAGATGAGATGAAAGCCTGGATTTTCCCTGACTGTGTTATCCCTTAGTGGAGAGTGTTTCAGAGCAGGAATTATCTTTACCAGGTATTAATGGGAGGAAGTACTGAAGTTCTTGTGCAGCAAGGCCATAGATACTTGCTGCCCAATTGTGAGCAGAATAGTACTGTGTAATGAAGAATTTTCTATTCAACAGTACCAAATAATAAAAACCTTCCCAAGGTTATGCCAAGACTTTATATGTTCTGTTTTATGATAAGAGTAGCCTTTATTAGGGCAGTTTGAAACACTGAGAGGAGGTTATCACTGGTAAAATATACATCTGTCAAATACTGCCTAAAGAAGGAACAAAACAAAAAATCCTCAATTAAATTTATAACTTTATTTATTTACTTTTAATTTAGTTATTCAAATTATGTTTATATATGTGTGTTTGTGTGGGAGTATAGGTACCATCTGTGTTCAGTGTTCTCAGAGGCCAGAAGAGGTGTGAAATACCTTGCAGCTGGAGTTTGAGACCATAGTGTGCTGCTTCTTCTTTTGCAATGACAACTGAGCTTGGATTCTTTGCAAGAGGAGTAGGTAGTCTCATCTGATGAGCCATGTCTCCAGTCACCTTGTAAAAAAAGAGTCTAAACAATCACAAATAGAGTAAAAGAAAAAAAGATGTTTTCATTATATTTATGCAAGAGAGAGAGAAGAGAGAGAGAGAGAGAGAGAGAGAGAGATTGTACTTCTGATTCCAAAGAGAAGCATTCTTAAGTAGCTACAGATGCCCATTTAATGGTGACCATAACCAACTCGCAATAAAGAAAACCCTTCAAGTCTCAGTGTCACCTAAAAGTGTGATAAATTTTTGTGATTCCTTATTTATGAAATATGTATAGAAAAGAAAAAAAATAGGTATAGGATGAAACTTATATCATAACATTGGTAATATTCAATGGTAGTGTGTGTGTGTGTGTGTGTGTGTGTGTGTGATGTGTGGTGTCTATGCATGTGGGGGGGGGTTGTGTGTCTGTGGACTCATGGAGAGGCCATAGTTAGTCATTGAATCTCCTGTTCTCTGGCTTTCCATCTTATTCCTTTGAGACATCATCTCACTAAATATGGAGTTTGGCTGGCACATAGCAATCCCCAGCAATCCTCCTGTCTCCACTCTCTGCAGTGTTGGAGTTACAGGCACACCTGGCCATGCTAGGGGTTTTGTATAGGTGCTAGGGATTTGAACTTAAGGTACTAATGCTTTGGCAGCAAGCACTCTCACCTAATGGGCCATTTGCCCAACCCCATACTACTGAAATAATTATTCACTTAATAAAGCAGTGAAGTATTGTAATTAATTTCCCTCTCCTATACTTCCCACTGTGCACTTCTATATTTGTGTCTTGACAGCAAAATATGCCAAGGAGTCTTCATGAAGAAACCATGTAGGAAGAAGGAAGGCGAAATGCAGAGATTTTGAGAGGAGAAAGAAAAAGTTAGGTGTGCTTGGCTTTGTTTTGAAAGAGAAATCAGAGAAGAATTTATCAAGGACACATGGTATGTTTGGGGATTAGTATTTTCCTAAGTTGTAGATGGGCAGGGGAAATAGATCCACTGGAACATTGCAGGCTTCGAAGCAGTAAGGAGAGCAACACAGAAGGAGCATCAAGCCATGATGTTATGGGGACCACCATGCTCAGCAGAAAGTCTGGCAGCTGCTGAGGGTGATGTACTGATGTCCTAAAGCTGATGGCGAGAATAGAGCAGTCTCAGAGGCTGAGGCTGAAGATACAAGTGTGCACACTGGAGATAAACAAAGGGGTAGGAAATTGTCAGTGATTTGGGTTCCTTAGAATTTTGTGTTTCTTGGAATTTTCATGTGCAGTTTTGTTTTTCCCAGTGAGCGAAATATCTTTCTCTTGACTTAAGATAATTACAGGCATCAAATTTGGGTTGTAAACTATTTTCCTTCCTATGGTAAGAAAATGTTCATGGCATCTTGGATAAATGGCTTTCAGACATGACCAAGTATTTCTGTTAGATGAATTCAGTTCTTGATGTAATTTCGACCCATATGGCATTCTGGCACAAAGAGATGAAAAAGAAATGCTGTGGAAGCCCTGACTAATTCTCCTGGCCAGGCCAGAGCTATCATCAGACAAAACGGGCTCAAGTTCACTAAACAAAGTTCAGCTTCATGAGTTCTCTTTATTATACTCCAAAGAACCATATGCATTTTTATACTTCTTTTAATTTGATATTCTACACATAGGGAGATTTAGCAGCAATAAAATGTTGAAAAGCCCAGCCTGGGATGCCCAGCTATGAATGTGCTGTTTGCAGCTCCTCATGGCTGCAGGAACAAAGAATACTCTTGAGGTCAGGCCTATTGATTTTCATTGGCTTTCCCCTCCAGAGTCATAAAATGAGAACCTCGTGATTGTGTAGTTACATTTACTAGATGTTTCACATCAGACCATTCTTTTTTCTTCTAATCCTTCTCGCCCTCTTTCCATTTGTCTCTTCATTCAAAATGTATCCACTGTAGCTGACATTTGGGCAAGAAATGAATTTCAGTAGGAATAAATATATCTATGTGGTAAGAGAGGCGACAGGTTTTCTTTCACATGTGTGCCTGTACATGGGCACAGTACATGTCTGTAAGTACATGGAGACTCTAGGGGTCAACACTGAGTATCATCCTCAATCATTCTCCGCCTTCTTTTGAGACAAGGTATCTCACTGTCCATGAAACTGTTGGATTCAGCAAGCCTGGCTCTGTCAAGATGAAGAGATCCTCCTGACTCTGTGTACCTGTGCTGAGATTACGAGGTTGCTGAACACACCCAGCTCTTTCACTTGGATGCCTGGGATTGACTCAGAGCTTTATACCATGTGGCAAGTACTTCATCCACTGAGCCAACTTTCTACCAACACATAGTTTTGATCAAGATGCCTATGCTATTCACTTAATAGAAATAAAAAATAAGAAAAAATATTTTGAAACCGTTATAGGGAAAATGTTATAAAACAACACAAAACGTACCTCCACATGCCTTCTAATTTTGCCACATGATGACCAACAACCCTCTATAACTCCAATTCCAGGGGAACTAATGCCACCTTCTCACCTCCTCCGGCATTGCACAACATGGGTGCACTTACACACATGTAGACAATACACTCATAAACATGAAATATTTAAAAAGAAGAATACATTGAGAACTTATACCTTAGCAATAACAAGACTGAGTATTATTTATAGGAATGAAGCAGTTAGTTATTCTCAAGGTCAGTGTTCTTTAAAGGGCGAGAACTGATGGGATGTGTTTTAAGAGATACTTGAAAACGCATTTCCAGTGTGGACTCAGAGGCTGACCAAGTAAACAAATAGTGTAACTACCAGTTCAAGGGCAGAAGACAGAGCAATTGGACTACAGGGGCCAGATCCAGGGACCCGAAGTGCAGTGCAGTTCTTAGCTCTCAGACAGGAGAAGCTATCATAGTTCCAAAAGAGAAACCTGAAGTCGATTCTCCTTCTGCTCTTCTGGCCCTGGGGACTCTCACCCAGTGGAAGCCATCCTGCTGTCCCCCACAGAGGGCAGGCACATCCTCCTCATGCAGCCCAACATTCAGATGTGAATTTCCTCATTAACATTTCACAGGAGGAACCCGGAGCAGCTCAATCATTTTAGTCAAAGGCAAAGCCACCTGGGTTTTTCCTTCAGCAGTAAAGAGTTGGGCTCATGCCTACTGAGTTATTCAGAATATATAATGCGATGTGTGAGAATAAACAATGCTTTACCAGTTATCTGTACATCCCCTCATTCCATTAGTTTGACACCCAGAATCAATTACCGCATACAGCAAAGGATAAATAGATGAGAAAAACAGACTAATGAACTAAGAAAGGGATGCAAACATATACGCAAATGGTTTATGGCAGAGCTGCAATTACAAATCATAAGAAAAGAAACCTTCAAGTATCAACACTTTCAGATGGTGAGTGAAAAATTCAAGTAGGGTTTCTAAAATCAGGAATGAAGCAAAGATACCTGGATAAACTGATTTTACTCAACAAGGTTTAGTGGCATTTAGAACCTTAAAACTAAAGATAAAGAAAATATAGAAGCACATAGAAGAAAAAATAAACTCATTAAATTTATATGATGTGCTCCACCAATAATGGATATGCAAATAAAGTCACAGAATTACTAGCATTGTTTATTATATTTTCTGGTATCAATAGATAATTATAAAAGTTATAAGATATTTGGAATACAACCAATAAAACTATGAAAGTCTTAAATGGAAACTTTATTAAAATTTACTGAAAGGTATTTTAAAAGATAAAACTAATGGGAGATTGATTGTGATAATTTATGAAAACTCAAAAACATAAAGATATTTCATTTTCTTCAAAGTTAATATGAGTTCAAGATAACCCATCTGAAGTTTTCAGGCAAGTTGATGGCTAATTCAACAGTGTGTAAAATGTGTGAAGCATTGTCACAACATCTCTGCTGAGAAAACTGAGCTCAGATCTCACAACATTTATAGAAGAATATTAATTAGGACTATGGAATGAGTTTAATAATTACTTTTAGTATACATTGCAAAGTACATATATAAGCAAAGATGCACATGTACCTACATACATTTTAGTTTGACATAAAATAGGATATGGGGCTTGGGAGGCAGAGGCAGGTGGATCTTTCTGAGTTCAAGGCCAGCTTGATCTACAGAATGAGTTCCAGGACAGCTGGGGCTACAGGGAGACCCTGTCTTGAAAAGACCAAAAACAAAACAAAACAAAACAAAAAAATAGGATATGGGGCCAGTGGAATGTTTCAGATGACAAAGACCCCAGCTTCCAAGTCTGTGATCTGAGTTCAGTTCCTAAAAATAATATGGTGGAAGAAGAGAAACAACTACTGAAAATTGTCCTCTGACTTCCACACATGCATCTGTTTTCATATGTGTATTGCAGGAGTCATGGTGTACATACTTTGATATTTTTTAGTTTTCTAAATACATTCATGAAACTATTATTAATTAGATAAGAAATTTAGTGCATGGGGGCTGGAGAAATGACTCAGTTCTTAGGGGCACTGACAGTTCTAACAGAGGACAGGGATTCCATTCCCAGCCCCCACAACCATCTGTAACTACAATCTGAGGGGATCCGGTGCCTTCTTCTGACCTTCGATGGTATTTTATAACACAAGAGCACTTACACACATGCAGGCAATACACCCATACATATAAAACAATAAAATAACATTTTTAAATAATAAAAAATGAAATGAAATAATAGCCACCATGGTGCCACATGCCCTTTAAACCCAGCACTTAGGAAACAGACATAGGAGGATCTCTGTGAGATCAAGGCCAGCCTAGTCTACATAGTGAGTTTCAGAACAGATGGTGCTACATGGAGATCCTGTCTCAAATATAAAATAAAATAAAGTAAAATAAAATAAAATAAAATAAAATAAAATAAAATGTCAAGCTTTAAAATTAACCCTGTCCTAGTTTGTCTTCCATTGCTGTGACAAAACAATCTGACCAACACCAACTTGGGGAGGAAAGGGTTTATTCAGCTTACATCTCCTGGCTCAGGGAGCCTAAGGTAAGAACTCAGGGCAGGAACCTGGAGGCAGGAGCTGAAGCACAGGCCATTGAGGAATGCTGTTCACTGGCTTGCCCCCTGACTCATACCCAGCCCACCTTCTTATACAGTACACAACAACCTGCCCAGGGTGGCACCACTCATTGTGAGGTAGGCCTTCCCACACTGCTCGACCATCAAGACAATACTCCACAGATGTGACCACAGGCCAATCCAGTGGAGCCAATTCCCCAATTGAGGCTTGCTCAACCCAGGTGTGTCAAGTTGACACTAAAGCTATCCAGCACAATTGACCCCTTGTCAACTTGACACACAAAACACATCACTATTAAACCACCACCTTTCCAGTTCTTATCCCCAAAGTATGATGTTAACATTAATCACAACCTAAGACAGTACAACCTTAAAAGCCCCACAGTCCTTAAAATGTCCAAACACTTAAAAGTTCACAGTCTATTAAAAGTCTCTTAACTGTGGGCTGCTGTAAAATCCAAAACAAGTACTGTCTTATTTCAAAGGGAAGAATCAGGCACACTCAAACAAAACCTAAGTCCAGCAAGTAGCTCAAGGCTGGACACCTGGGACTCACTCATGATCTTCTGGGCTCCAAAGGGTTTCAGTAACTCCCCTTCTCTGACTCTGCTGTCCATGACACACACAGCTCATCTCAAAGGCCCAGGCCGACTCCATTCCACACCTGCCGCTGCTCTTGGTGGTTGTCCCAAGGTCCCGGCATCTCCAAAACGCTGGGATCACCACTGAAACTGAGGCAGCACCTTCACCAATGGTCTCTTCTGACCTCTCCTGGTGCAAAGCCTCACCTTCTTTCCATGACCCCTGCAATTCTGGGATCTTCACTGCAACCGAGGTGCACTTCCACCAGTGGTCTTTCCTGACTTCTCACAGTGCCAAGCCTCGGCTACTCTCTGTGACCCCCTCAAATTTCAACACCGGAACCATATAGGAGACTCTTACACGTTACCAAGTCCTGCTTCTGGCTCAAGATGGAGGCTCAGGCCCCTTCTGGATCATAGATTCTGTGTGCTGACCCTGAAGAAATTCTTCCCAGAAGATTTCACCACAGTGATGCTGGTCTCTTGTTACTTACAGCTGATTTTTCAGCCCCAGTTAACCAGCATGAATTGTCCCAGTACAACAAAGATTTCCCTTCAGGTTCTGGTCTCTTGTTACTTACAGCTGATTCTTCAGCCCCAGCTGACCAGAACCCACAGATTATACAGTCCTGATGATCTCTGTTTCCCTTTGAAACCAGAAACTTCACAAGCTAGGCCTCTATCTTCTACAATTATTTCAGCAAAACTGCTCCAAGTTCCACAGCCATGATCTTTAGACATTCAGTGATCTTCTCAGCCCAAAGTTCCAAACGCCTCCACAATCCTTCCCCAAAACTCCAAGGACAGGTCTGTCAAAGCAATACCCCACTCCTGGTACCAATTTCTGTCCTAGTTTGTCTTCCATTGCTGTGACAAAACACTCTGACCGACACCAACTTGGGGAGAAAAGGGTTTATTCAGCTTACATCTCCTAGGTCACAGTTCATCACTCAGGGAGCCCAAGGTAGGAACTCAGGGCAGGAAATGGAGTCAGGGGCTGAAGCACAGGCCAGTGAGGAATGCTGTTCATTGGCTTGCCCCCTGGCTCATACCCAGCCCTCCTTCTTATACAGTACACAACAACCTGCCCAGAATGGCACCACTCATTGTGGGGTAGGCCCTCCCACACTGCTCGACCATCAAGACAATACTCCACATATGTGACTACAGGCCAATCCAGTGGAGCCAATTCCCCAATTGAGGCTTGCTCAACCCAGGTGTGTCAAGTTGACACTAAACCTATCCAGCACAAACACTTATCTTTTTTTTTATTATTATTTTTTATGTGAATGAGTGCATTGTCTGCATGTAGGTTGGTGTACCCATGTCGTGCAATGGCATAGAGGTCAGAAGAGGGCATTGAATTCCCCTGGAACTGGAGTTAAAGATGGTTCTTAGCCACCATGTGGGTGCTGGGAATCGAATCCAGGTCCCCTGCAAGAGCAGTTGGTGCTCCCAACTGCTGAGCCATCTCTCCAGCCCCAAACCCTTTTCTTTTACATTAAGTATGTGATCCATTATAATTTCTAGAATACCCAAATATGAGCCCAAATTAATATTGGAATATATTTGTTCTTTCTCTCATGACTACACAGTTTATGTAAGGAATCATCAATTTTTTGAAGTTTCATAAACCAAATTCTGAAACGAAATGTTGTTATTTGGATGCAGTATGTGTTAACTTGCTAAGGTGTTTACTTTGTCTGAAATTTTAAGTTTGCCTGTATCAGGGTGCTGAATATTGTTATATATGTGCATTAATGGGTATATTTACACACGTCTATTTATATGTAGTGAATAATACTTCACTTCATAGTTAATATAAGGTATTTTTAAGATGTAACACTTCTGTATCTACTCCTGGGAATTTTCACCAGTCTTTACCATTTTACCTGGTCCACAGCCATCTTCATTCACCTTCACTGACATATCAGGGCCTTCCACTGACAATATGACTAGATCCTTTACCTCTTCTCTGATTGAAGATCTTTTTCCTGAAAGAAGTTTTTTGTACTCCAATGTCTGATAAGTCCAGACTTATCAAATCCTGCCTGACTTTTCTCTGGAGCATAGTAACAGAGGATATCAAATGGCAGGTTAATTCCAACTAAACATGAAACATGAAGGAGGAAGATCAAGGCACCTTATTTTTTTCTTCCCTGAAGATAAAATCATTTTAATTCTCCAGTGTGTTTCTGTGAAAATACTGTGCTTTCAATAAAAGAGAGAAGGTAACTTCTAGGACAACTCTATGAGGTATATGCCTCCACTTACTATTCTCACCCTTTATTGACTCTATTGCCAATGTTTCCAAAGACCAGAGAAAAGCCTCACACAATTGCAAAGATGAAGGTATATCCTGTGAGAACAGTACATAAGATTCATTACTAAGAGTTTTCTGGTGAATAAAATGAGGAAGGTGCAATGCCTGTTGATAAAATTTTGGCAAACTTTGTATAAGCAGTATTAATAGAATCAATATCATACACCAAACTTCTTGAAATTAAAAATGGAATAGCTAATGTTTGTCAAACAAACAAAAAAGGCAGGCCAGTATCTGCTGTGTATTTAAGCACTGAAAACACCAATTGATTTTCCAGGGAACAAAATATTCAGAACTTTGAGGCTTGGTTTTGGCAACTGTGATTGCTGGGAAACCAGTCATTTGAAGATGGGGGTGGTGGCAGTAGCATGGTATGCTGTCCCCAGGCAACAGACAAAAATATTAGCACAATTAGTATAGCCAAAGGGGCATGATAATTGACATGCTACAGTGTAGAGGCAGATTGGAGTTTTAGGATGGTGGTGGGGGGTGCTGAATCTCATCCCATAAGAAGCCGTCATGAAATGATGATCTTGGTTCTTGATGCTTCAGTTTCCTTTTTAGGAAGATGAGAAACTCACCTGCCCCACAATATGAAAATTTAGTTAGAAAACATACGACCAAGCACTCAATATGTCACCAATTCAAAGGCACATTTATTGTGCATTACCTGAGTCAGATTGAGCAATTTAAGCTGTCTAGATCTCAGCAAAATTGGAGAAAAATAGAGATGTTTTTGTATTTGTAATTATTTTTTCAACAAAAAAGTAGCAGAAGCAGAATCTTAATGAAGTTACTGTACTATCTCAGAAAATTATATTGGAAGCCAAAAGAGGGCGCTACGGGCAAAAGTTTCTGCTGTAAGTGTTTTCACTGTTAATTTACTACAATATAGAATCGAGGAAGGGAGTATCAGTGAGTTGTGTACATCAGATTGGCCTGTGGCATGCTTGTGAAATAACTTCTTTTGCATATATTTTAGTTAAATGTTTGTGCATTTCATAAAATACATCATTTAAAATATTTTATTGGGGCTGGAGAGATGTCTCAGCAGTTAAGAGCACTGACTGCTCTTGCAGAGGACCTGGGTTTCGTTCCCAGCATCCACATGGTGGCTAAGAATGTTTTTTTTTTTTATTTTGTGTATGAAAGTATTGCCTCCATGTAAGTTCATCCATGTCATACAGAGTCCACAGAGGTCAGAAGAGGGTGGAACTCGAGTTACAGATGGTTGTTACCCATTATGTGGGTGCTGGGAATTGAACCCAGGTCCTCTGCAAGAGTTGCTAGTATTCTTAATCACTGAGCCACCTCTCCAGGCCCATAAAATATATCTTAACCATACTTATACCCCTTCCCCTATCTATGGTAATGTTACCCCATCCCATCAGATTTCATGCACTCTGTCGTATATGTTAAGATTGTGTCCCTAAGTGTGAGATCATCAACTGGAACCTTGTTACCATATCTAGTTTTACTCACTTAATGAAGACCAATTCTTCCTTCTCCAGCAGAGTCAGCTGCCAATAGTTACTCAACTAAGATTAGGACCTCCTGCCCATTTCCACAGTTCAATCCTGGGCTTGTGCCTGATTTGAGTTTACATAGTGCATGCTTTCAACAGTGCTACAAGTCCTCATGAGCAAGTTCCTAACTACTAGAAAACTGTATCCTTGTGGACATCCACCACCTCTGGCTTATACAATCTTTTAACATCTTCTGCAATAGTTCCTGTGCCCTGGATGGGTGAGGTTTGTTATAAGTCCTATTCAGGGATACACACTTTATTACTCACTGTTCCTTTAATAGTCTGTAAATCTTAGGAGCAGAGGTTACACTGTAGCTGTGTCATTTAAGGCTGGGCATCTCAAAACACTTAATCTCTATGTGTGACCAGTTGTGAGATTTTATAGTATATCTGTTGAATGAGTGGGAGAAGCTTACTTCTCTGTAACTATAATGATCCATATTTATCATAGACTTGGAAATTACATTTGTCTAGAGATATGACAGAGGTAGTTTTTTTCTGTAGAATCTATGACCTTTCAGGCCACGTGTATTTGGCTATGTTTACAGTACCATACATGAGTTATTTCCCTTGACCAGGCTTTAGGTCCCATTAAATAGTGGTAGTTTGCTGTTCCAGTCATTGTTGTGGTTAATAGGCATTAAAGTTTGGCTGGACCACTGATTGGATTTTCTCCCTTAGCACCTTGCATGGTATCTTTGTAAACTATTATAGCTAGTCCTCAGAGAAGAGGAGTCAAGATCATCCAGCTCCATTGATCCAAGTCCTGTGAGTTCAAGGTAAGTTTCTCCTTTTTGGCACTGTATTTCTTGTATATAGCCTTAAGATACACGCATGCATTCATGTACAGGTATTGTATGTGTGTTTTCCAGTAGACTTTGGAAATAATACATTTCCCTCTGATTTTTCACACTACCTAAGCATTATTTCTTTCTCTTCTCTCTCACTGTCTAAGTGTCCCTCCTTGCTCCCCAAATAAAGGACTCCCATGTTCCCATTTCCCCTCGATAATACCTGCCACCTATTTTACCCCCTCTCTTGACTTCTTTCTTCCACTTTACCCCCATGGCTTCATGTAGAACCCTCTGTCCTCCCTTACCAGTTAAATACCCTTATTTTTCCCATTTCGACCTTGGGAACACTTGTATCTCACTGTCCTCCCTTCTCAGGCTCCTTCTTTCCCTTTGCCTCCATGGTTTCTCTCCATTGTCTGGCTCCTGCTGTTAGATCAGGATATAAACTGATATATAAAGACTTGCTACTTAAATCCACAAATAAGGGTGCTTGTTTGTCTGACTCTGCATTACTTCACTTAGTATAAGTTCCATCTATTTACCAGCAAATTTTATGATTTTGTCTTTCTTTACTCTGAGTAGAACTCTGTTGTTTAAATGTACCACATATTCATTATCCATTCCTCAGTCAAGGGACATGTTTCCATTTCTTAGTTGTTGTGAAAATAATCACAATGCCCCGGTGTGCCTACATTAGGATGAGTCCTTTAGGTATATGCCAATGAGTGGTATAACTGGATCATATGGTAGATTTATTTTTGACTTAAATAAATCAAAAAATTTATTTTTGATTTATTTAAGAGTTTTGATTTATTTTTTACTTAAATAAATCAAAAAATTTATTTTTGATTTATTTAAGAGTTCTTCACAGACCTTTTTTGTTTGTTTCACAATGGTTGTACCAGTTTTCAATCCCTTGGGCAGCAAATGAACTTTTTCTTTTTCCCTAATCCTTGCTAGTCTTTGCTGTCAATTATTTTCTTACTCTTATCCATTCTGACTGAGATAAGATGAAACCTTAAAGTGGTTTTGATTTGCAATCCCTTAATTATTATGGATGTCAAGCATATTTTAATGTGTTTCTAAGCCATTTTTATTTCCTCTTTGGGAACTCTCTATTCAGATTTGTAACCCATGAGTTAATAAGGTCATTGATTTCTTGGCTCTTTTTTTTTTTTTTTTGGTTTTTTTTTTTTTAGTTCCTTATCTATTTTGGATAATAATCCTCTCTCAGATATGTACACAGGCAGTGAAGATTTTCTCCCCGTCTGTAGGCTATTTTTTCATTCATTGTTTCCTTTGCTATATGGAAGTTTTTAGTTCAATGAAGTCCTATTTATCCAATTTGAGCTTAATTCCTGAGCAAGAGATGTCTAGTTAGAGAACTTTTCCTGCACCTATATCTTGAGGGTACTGCCTGTGTTTCCTTCTATGATCATTTATTTGGAGTTGACTTTTGTGCAGGGTGATAAGTATTGGTTTCATTCTTCACACAATGTAGAGGCCCAGTTTTGTCAGTAACATTTGTTGAAGATATTCCATATGAATTTTAGGCCTTTTTTTTTTCCTTCTGTGAAGCATGCCATGGAATAATAAATTTCTTTTGGTAGGATAGTCATTATCATGATATTATTTCTACCAATCCTTGAACATAGGAGGTCTTTCCAAATCTTTCTGTCTTTCTTCCTTAATCTCTTTCTTCAAAGATTAAAATTTTTCATTGTACGTGTCTTATTAATGCTTTTTGTTAGTTTGATTCCTAGAATATCTTTTTTTTTTTTTTTTTGGTCTTTTTTGAGACAGGATCTCCCTGTAGCCCCAGCTGTCCTGGAACTCACTCTGTAGACCAGGCTGGCCTGTCAACCTTATTTCCTGTCCGATTTAGAAAGTCCTATATCTTGTAGTCTGATGCCAACTTTTTCTTCTATCACATTCAGTGCTTCAGGTTTCATGTTGAGGTCTTTGATCCATTTGGAGCTGAGTTTTGTACAGGGTGAGAGGTAGGGGTTTAATTTTGTTCTTCTACATATGGTGATCCAGTTTTGCCATCGCAATTTTCTGACGATGCTATCTTTCCTCCAATGAGCTTTTTAGGAACCTTTATCGAATATAAGGCGGCTGAAAATGTATGAGCTCAAGTTTGGGTCTTCAATTTTGTTCCATTGGTCAACAGGTCTGTTTTTGTGCCAGTACCAGGCTGTCTTTATGACTACAGCTTTGTAATATAGCTTGAAGTCCAGCAAGGTGATCCCCCCTTTATTGCATTTTTCACTTAGCGTTGCTTTAGCTGTTTGGGGGTCTTTTGTTTTTCCATATGAATTTAAGGAGTTTTGTTTCCAAGTCTGTGAAGAAACTCATGGGAATTTTAATTGGGATTGCATTGAATCTGTATATTAATTTGGGTAGAATGAAAATTTTTACTATATTAATTTTTCCAGTCTGTGAGCATAGGAGTTTTCTCCATCTTTTGGTATATTCTTTAATCTCCTTCAAGAGTTTATCATTTTTGTTGTAGAGATCTTTGGTGTCTTTGGTTGTTTGTCCCCAGGTATTTTATTTATTTTATTATTTTATTTTTTGGAGGCTATTGTGAGTGGGAAGTTCTCCTTATATTCCTTCTTCGTTTGCTTATTGTTGGTGTAAAAAAAGGCTGTTAATTTTTTTGTAAGAATGAGACTTTGTCTGGCTCGCATTAAGGAACTGCAGACTTTGTCCTGGGGCTTCCTTGAGTTATCTGATATCTCTGTGAGGTCAGGAAATACTAAGCAGTATTTCCTGCTTAGCCTATCTCTGTAAAGATCCAGACCCTGATGGCCTTTTCCTTTGATGTATTGAGTGAAATGTCACACCTCTAGCTTACCGTTTACACAAATAGGAGATCTGCTGCCCCCTGGTAGAAGCCAAGATGGTTCCCACTTCCCTTCCTCTCATTTCAGACCCTCTGGCTCCCCACTTCCTTGCCCAGAGCACAGAAGCTTTTAGTATATAAACACATTGCTGGCATGATAAAACTGAGTCTTTTTTCTCGCAGCCTCTCTCTGAGTCAGTTTCCTTTGTCTCCGGGTGACATCTCACAGTTCCCTCCCCCACCTTGCCAGAGTTCAGCCTAGAATTGTAAGCCTGCTGGCCAGGGACAATTCCGAGGCTTACAGCCTGTAAAACTGTGGGCCTGGTCCACTGAGGAAGAAGATCTCATGGATTGTGACTATACATGTTTAAAGGACGACAGGAGGTTATATATATATATATATATAGACAATTTTTCTAGGTTAATTTTGTATCCTGCCTCTTTACTGAAACTCTTAATTGTTTCTAGGAGTGTTCTGGTTGAATTTTTAGCAACCCTCAGGTAAAATATTATATCATATGCAAACAGGGATAGTCTGACTTCCTCTTTTCCAATTAGTTGCCCTTTAATTTCCTTTTCTTGTCTTATTACCCTAACAAGCTTTTCAAACACTATATAGAAAAGGAGTGGTGATGGGAGGGTAGCCTTTCAGGGTTCCCACCTTTAAGGGGAATGGTTCTAATATTTCTCCATTTAGGATGATGTTGGCTGTGGGTTTGTCATATATGGCTTTGATTACATTGAGAAATGTTCCCGTCAGTCCAATTCCCTTTAGAACTTTAAACATGAATGGATGCTGTATTTTGTCAAAGGCTTTCTCTGCATCAATTGATATGATCCTGTGGTTTTTGTTTTTCAGTCCATTTATGTATTTTATATTTATTGATTTACATATGTTGAACCATCCCTGCATCTCTGGTATGAATCTAACTTGGCCATGATGGATGTCATCTTTTTGATGTGGGTCTGTATGCAATTTGCAAGTATTTTGTTTTAGAATTTTTCCATCTGTTTTCATTAGTGAGATGGGTCTAAAGTTTTCTTTTTTGGTTATATTTTTGCCTGGTTTTGCTGTTAGAATGATGCTGTCTTCATAGAAGGAGTTTGAGAGATTTCCCTCTGCTTATATCCTTCTGAATAGCTTGAATAGTAATGGTTGTAAGACCTCTGTAAATGATTTATAGAATTCTGGGATGAAACCAACTGGGCCTCGGCTTTTTTTAGATGGGAGGGTTTTTTTTTTTTTTTATTACATCTTCAGTTTCCTCAGATGTTATTGGTCAATTAAACCTGTCAATCTCTTTGTTAAGCTTTGTCAATTCCCAGAATTTCACATACTTATCCATTTCTCTTAGGTTTTCAAACTTAGTAGAGTATAGGTTTTTAAAGTTTCCTCGTATGATTGTCTGAATCTTTTCTTTATATTGTTTCTTTTGTTTCTATTTCATTGATTTTTGCTCTGATTTTTGTTATTTCTTCCTGTATGTTGGGTTTCGAGTCCATTTGTTGATGTCTCTCAAGTGTTTTTAGCTGTAGTGTTAAATCGTTTATTTGTTCCCTTTCTGTTTCTTTTTAACATTGGCACTCAGGGCTATAAATATCCCTCTGAGGACTGCTTTCAAAATATCCCACAGGTTTTGTTGTGTTGTATTGTCTTTTTCATTTAGTTCCATGAATACTTTTATTTCACTCTTCATTTCTTCCCTGACCCATTCATTATTCAGGATTTTGTTGTTTAGTTTCTTCATGTGTTCTTGTAGCTAGTTGGGCTTATTCTGGTGTTGTTATTGAGCTTTATTGCACTGTGGTCTGCTAAAATGCATGAAATTATTTTAGTGCTTTTTTATTTAGAGAGATGTTTTCTGTGTTCCAGTATGTGGTCGATTTTAGAGAATGTTCTATGGGGTGCTGAGTAGAAAGTATATTCTCTGGTCTTTGAGTGGAATATTTGGTAAATATCTGTGAAGTCCACTTGGTGTAGTTCAGTTCAGATGTCTCTGTGTTTATTCTTTGTCCACTTGACCTACCTAATGGGTTCAGTGGGGTATTGCAATCCCCCACTATTACTGTGCTGGGATCAATCTGTGCTTGAAGTCCTGTAGAATTTTGTTTATAAAGTTCTGTCCACTGGAGTTTGGTGTGCATATATTTATGATTGTGAAATCTTCATGGTTAACTGTTCCTTTGATAAGTATGTAGTGGCCCTCTTTGTCTCTTCTGATTAGTTTTACTTTGAAGTCTAATTTGTCTGATTTTAGAATAGCAACTCCTGCTTGCTGTTTGGAACCATTTGCTTGGAATATTTTTTTTCCATCCTTTCACTTTGAGATGGTGTCTGTCCTTGAGGGTTAAATGGGTTTCTTGTTCACAGCATATCAATGGATTCTGTTTCCTAATCCATTCTCCCAGTCTATGTCTTTTGATTGGGGAATTTAGACCATTAATGTTTAAGGTTATTATTGAAAGATGTGTGTTGCTTCCTTTCAACTTATTCTTTGTTTGCATTCTTGGCCTAGGTTTCTTTTATAATGTTATGCTTTTATTAGTTTCTCACTTTAGTTGCTTGGACATATGTTGGGTCCTGTCCCCCAGGGGATCTGCTGACCAGCTTGTTGACCAAGTGCTTATCTTGCTGGAACACCTTGTTATCCTCCTTCCAAGAAGGCCTGACTACAAATTCCTGTTTATCCACCCACACCAGAGAACTGCCTGTGCTTTGGACTGTAGACTTCTGACCCTGGTTTTTTCCCTTGTGCTTTAAGCCTGTATATAAGGCTCCCCTGTCTCTTCAATATACGGCATTCTCTTGGCATGAATCACCTGCTGTCTTGTCTTCCTTTAAATCCTCAGCCCCCCTCACCTGACCCTTTGAGTAATGCAGTAGCGCAGGTCCTGCTGAGATCAGGAAAGAAGGGAAGACTGCTGAAGGATCGCCCAAGAAGGCTGGCCAGCACTTCAGATAAGGTAAGAAGCAGGCGTATTGGAAATGGGTGCTGCTAGTTCTCATTCTCTTTTGGTGGAGCAACTGGTTGAACTCTTAAAGAAACAAGGCACAGGAATTAAACATAAGACAGCTAAAGATTTCATTAAAACCGTACAGAAAACTAGTCCCTGGTTCCCTGTATCTGGTGGCCTTAATATTCCTGACTGGGGACAGGTCAAGGGAGACTTACAAAGGGCATTAAAGAAAGAAGGACCTGGTAGTATCCCTACCGCCACCTTTTCATTATGGCATCTCATCAAAGATGCCTTACTCAGTACAGATACTAAAGTTAAGGAACAGCTGACTGAGGCAAAAATAATTTTTGAAGAGGCACAGGAACAGGAATCATTGAAATCGCTCCAGGATTCTGATGCCTCTTCTCCCGATCCCTCCACCTCCTCTGAGGATGAGGGTGATGAGGATGAGGAATGGCAATTAACTAAAGACATTGCAAATTTAGAATCCTCCAATCCTGATGCCAGTGGGGATCCACATTCTGGTATGGCCTGCCTTAGTTAGTACCAATCTTAGCTTAGGAAAAGCTGCCATTTTGGAGGATCTTGAGGAGGCCAATCTAACAACAGTCTTTCACTTGAGAGATACCCTATGTTTTACTAAGGTTGTAAATGAATCCTCCATTAATCAAACCTCATCTTTTCTAGGTAACTGTATAATTCTTAGCAATTGGTCTATTGCAGATTTTTCTCCCAATGGTACCAATGCTTCTGTTTTTTGCCTCTGCAATATTTGGGGCCCCATTAATCGAGACTCCAATATTATTGGGGCTGTGCCACCACCCCACCCTGGGCCCAGATGTTGGCCTTGACCATTCAGCTACATATGCCTGCCTAGATGCTGTCCCCTTGGTAGCACGTGATATGGTTTGTTTTAATCAGACTACTCCTTGGAATGCCTCTTCGACTTTTGAGGACTCTTTACACTTTCACTACACCCCATGTAGCAAAAATAAAATTATTGAGTCTGCTGTATGTGGTTAATGCCCCTCTCTCAGGAGAGGTTTTTAATTGTTCCCACCAGGTATGCTGCTTGAGAAGCTGTTGGAATAATGAGGAATCAGCATTGTTGGTACCCATTCTGGGTATAGTTCCCATGCCGGTCTGCCACATAGGAAAAAATCACCTTGTTCTCACTCAACAAAAAGAGACTTTGGCATTACTGTAGCTCTTCTCTCAGCCATTGCAGCCACTGCAGCTGCTGCAATGGCCTCTGGCATTGCCCTATCCCACTCAGCTGCTACAGCAAGCACAGTGGATAAGCTATTGGGGTAAGTTGCTGCTGCCCTCAGCACACAGAATAATATTAATTCCTTGATCAAATTGGGCATCTCAAATCTCAATCAACAAACTGCCATTTTACAGTAACAAATAGATTTGTTATGGGAGGCCCACATGGGGTCTTGCATGCCTCTTTTTTCACATATCTGCGTCACCCCTGCCAAGGTGCGCAATGCCTCCCTAGAAGTTCGAAAATTAAACAGCTACCTTCTTGGACCTTGGAATTCTAATTTTACCAATTGGCCAACAAAATTATCAAGACCAATGAGACCAGGCTGCTTCCTAATTTTACCAATTGGCCAACGAAATTATCAAGACCAATGAGACCAGGCTGCTTCCATTGGCAGGGGACGCACTCTTACAAGTTCTGCAATTGGCAGATCGATTAAGTAAGGAATGGAGCGAGACACTGGCCCTAGGCCTGATAACCCTGGGTACTGCTACCCTAGCTTTGGTCTGCCTTTGCCATATGTGGAGGCAACAAGCCCAGTGTCACTTTCATGCTTTCTTTGGTAGCAGAAAACCCCACTGCTCAGGTATGGTTGAGCATGCAGTACAAATGAGTGATCAATGGTGGGTAAGACCTGGGGGATGTCTATCAACCTAAGACAGGCTATTCGATGAGGGGTAAGATAGATGTCAACGTCCTGGGCAACCTAAGACAGATACTCATTTATATATAAAGAAGGGGGACCTGTTGGGTTCTGGCCCCCAGGGGATCTGCTGACCAGCTTGTTGACCAAGCGCTTATCTTGCTGGAACATCTTGTTACCCTCCTTCCGAGAAGAAAGCCTGACCACAAGTTCCTGTTTTCCACCCACGCCAGAGAACCTCCTGTGCCTGGGAGCATGAACTTGTGACCCTGGTTTTCTCACTTGTGCTGTAAGCCTGTATATAAGCCTCCCCTGTCTCTTCAATAAACGGCATTCTCTCAGCACAAATGACTCCTTGTCTTGTCTTCCTTTAAATCCTCAGCCCCTTGCCTGACCCTTTGGGTAATGCAGTAGCGCAGGCGCTACAGGCATAGTTGCTCCTTTCCTCTGTTCTTTGAATTGCTTCTAGTAATTTCTGAAGTGTTGGGTTTTTGTTTTTTTTTTTTTTACATATATTCCTTCATCTTGTTTACGTCATGAAATATATTTTTTTCTCCAACTATAATTGACATTTTTGCTGGGTATAGTAATCTGGGTTGGGATCTAAAGTCATTTAGCAATGGGAATACTTTGGTCCATATTCTTCTGGCTTTCATAGTTTGCACTGAAAAGTCAGCTGTAATTCTGATGGGTTTCCCCTTTCATGTAATTGGTGTTTTTCTCTTGTGGCTTTCAGTAGTTTGTCTTTGTTTTGAGCATCTAGTGTCTTAATGATGATAGGGCATGTGGAATTTCTTCTCTGGTCTTGTATATTTGTTGTTCTATGTACTTCTTTTATTTGTATTTTTTTTTCAGTTTGGGAAAATATTCTTCTATTATCCTGTTGAAGATTTGATCAATACCATTGTCTTGTGATTATTCTCCTTCCTCTATCCATATGATGCAGAGATTTGTTCTTTTCATAGTATCCCACATTTCCTTGTTATTCCACTCTTGTTTTGTTTTTTGTTTTTTTTAATTTTTTTGTAATCTTCACTTGATTGTTTTAGTTGTTCCATATTATCCTGCAGGTCTCATATTCTATTTTCTGCTTCATTCATTCTGCTTCTGAGATTTTTCTCCCATCCTTTCCTGTTGATTGGTTGAATGTTCCATTTCCTTTTTCATTTCTTCCTGTTCTTTCTTTAGTATGCCCACTTCCTTTTGGAGCTTGTCATTCTCTATTTGTAGCACCTTGCTTCACTGGTCAGTTTCTTTTTTCCCTTCAGCCTGGGATCTTTTCAGTATTTCCACTTCCTTCAGAGTTTGTCATTCTGTCCCTCTAGTCTAGAGTCTATTCTTTTTGGGAGTTTGTCTTTTCCCCCCTCTAGCTCTTTGCAGAGTTTATCGTGCTCCCTTCTAGATCCTTCCTGAGTTTTTCATTTTCTTCCCTTACTTCTCTGATTTGTTTTTTATACACTTTGATTTCTTTGAATATGTCTACGACTGTTGTTCTAAGGTCCATAACTTGGTTTCCTTCTATTGTGATCTCTTTGTAGGGATCTTCTACATTACTGGTGGAGTTTGGTGTGGATTTATCATGGGCTTTTCCCATGTTGTTATTTTTTCATTGTGGCTTTGGCATGTGGGTTTATTTTTTGTTTGGTGCTAGTCTGAAATATTATTATGGAGAATCAGTTGGTCACTCACTGTGCTTCCTGCCATTCAGTTCCTCTATGTTGGCTGTGGGACCTAGAGTCACTAAAACTGGACCTACTGGATTGTCTGCAACCTAACCCCACCAGCTTACTGGATCCTTTGCACCCTGCTTGGTGGGGTGGGGGGGTTTGCTCCCTTAGCCCACACACAGGCCCAAGTCAATCACTTGGGAGGCATGGCATGGCATCCAGCCTGGACCCTGAGGCACACCTCTGGGTGCCAGTGTGCAGGTCCTGCGGTTTCCCAGCCCAACTGATCATCCACTGGGCTCCTGGCTGGCTGCTTAGTGTGGCTGGGTGGCTCTGCCCATGTCAATAACATGGGAGGCAGGGCACGGCATCCTGCCTGGATCCTAAGGCATGCCTCTGGGTGCTGGTGTATTGCTCCCACAGTTTCCCAGCTCACCTGAGTGTCCACTGGGTTCCTGGGTGGCTTCTTAGAGTGGCAGGGTCTAGAATATTTTTGTAAGCTATTGTGATTGAAAGGATTTCCATGAATTCTTTTCTCTGATTAGTTGTTAATTATATATATATAGCTCTCATCTCTCTCGCCTCTCTCTATCTTTCTCCCGCTGTTTGTAAATCAAGTTTTTCTTCTGCCACCATGCTAAAATTGTTAATCATTTCTAGAAGTTCTCTGGCAGATTTTTTTAATCTCTTATGTACAATATCATATCATCTGTAAATAAGGATAATTTGTCCTCTCCTTTTACAATTTGTACACCTTTAATTTTTTCCTCTTGTCTTTTTGCTCTGGCAAGAATTTCAAAGTATTGAAAAGAAGTGGGATAGTGAACACCCTGGTCTGTTTCCCAAATTGAATGGGGATACTTCCAATTTTTCTCCATTTACAATGATGTTGGCTGTTGGTTTACTGTATTTAGTTTTAATTATATTGAGCTATGTTCCACCAAGCTTCTTCCCTCTTAGAATTTTATCATGAATGAATATAGCATTTCATTAACAGCTTTTTCTGCACCTACTGAAATGATCATAAGATTTTTGTCTTTAAATCCATTTATATGATTTATTACATTTATTGATTTATGTATATTGAACCATTCCCACACTTCTGGAATAAATCCAGCTTGATAATGATGGATGATCTTTTTGATGTGTGTCTGTATGCAGCTTTCATATATTTTGTTGAGAATATTTGTATCTATGTTCATTAAGAATATGGGCCTATAGTTGTTGTTGTTCTTGTGTCTTATTTGATTTTGGTATTAAAGTAATACTAGTGTCATAGAAGGAGTTTGGGAGTTCTCCCTCTGTTTCTATCTTTTTGAGTACTTTAAATATTATTGGTTGCAGATCTTTTTTGAAGGTCTGGTAAAATTGTGCTAGAATCCATTTGAGCTTGGGCTTTTTGTTGTTGTTAGAAGGTTTTGTTTTACTGTGTCAATTTTCTTATTTGTTATGGGTATCTTTAAGCTGTTGATTTCCTATTTTAACTTTATTGCTTCCATTGAATTTAGAAATCCATCTATTTCTTTTGGGTTTTATAATTAATAGAAAATTTTTTTAAATTTTTATTTATTATTATTTTTTTAAGTGAGTAGTGTACTGCCTACGGGCATATAATTGCACCCATGTCATGTAATGCCAGAGCAAGTCAGAAGAGGGCATAGAAATTTAATTTCTATCTCTAATTCACTTATTATTTACTTCTAATTTAATAAAATACAGTTTTAAAGTATTCCCTTTTAATGCTCTGCATCTTTTTGGTGTCTGTTGTAATGTGTCTTCTTTCATCCCAGATTTTGATGATTTAGATTTGTGTTTTTTTTTCTTTTAGTTAGCTGGAGTAAGGATCTGTCTATCATGCTTATCTTTTCAAAATCAAGTTCTTAACTCTTCAGTTATACCATGAAGTCATTCATGTGTGCTCTTTCTGATTTTTTGATGTAGGTGTTAGAGCTATGAATTTCACAATTAGACAGCTTTTAATGTGTTCCAGAGGTTTTATTGTGTCATATTATTATGTAGTTCTAGTAATACTTTTATTTCATTCTTGATTTCTTCTTTGACCCATTAATCACTCAGGAGTTTGTTGTTTATTTATTTATTTTTTTACATTTACATTCATTTTTTTAACAGTAAGTAATAAGTTTTGAGTACAAACATCCTTCATGTAAAACCAATTTGCAAGCAGTTGTGCCCAAACCCACACAGTCCAAGGCTTCCACCTTCCAGCTGGAGGGGCTTGTTATGCACATTCAAGTTGATCAAATAAGCGTCCAGTCTATATTGCTGTAGTTTCACCATTCACCCCAATTGCAGCCCTTGCATTCTACCATGCCTCCCTCTTCCGCAGATTGTTCCCTAGGCTTAGAAAAGGGGCACAGGTGGATGAGAAGCAAAACAGTCTACTTTCTCTGCAGATGTCATTTTGGACTCTGACCAGTTCTGGCTGTTTCTTTTCATGGGCTGACAGGTCAGGAAAAACCTTTCAATCCTACTAATGAAGCACAGGCAATTAGATATATAGATATTTAAACTACTAATTATTATGGTAGGTTACTTTGGTATAGACACAGATATTTGGATGGTATGCTAATCCATGAATGTAAGGTTTCTTACAGATTAAAAATAGATGGATTTTGTTTATTGATCCATTCAACTAGTCTGTGTCTTTTGACTTGATAGTTGAGGTTATTGATATTTAGAGCTATTATTAAAAGGTGTAGATTGGGGGCTGGAGAGATGGCCTAGTGGTTAAAAGCGCCAACTGCTCTTGCGGAGGACCTGGGTTCAATCCCCAGCACCCACATGGTGGCTGAGAACCGTCTGTAACTCCAATTCCAGGAGAGCTCCAGTTCCAGGGGAATCTGACACCCTCTTTTGACCTCCTTGGCATTGCACGACAGGGGTGGAAAAAAAAGGTGTGGATTGATTAGTATGATTTTTATTCTATCTATGTGATCTTAGTCTTATTGATTCTGTACTCTATATCTCCATTTGTTTTCTTTCTGTATATTCTTGAGTTGGTCATATCTTTCTTTGGTCCTTTGTATTGCTCTAAATGTTTCTGTGAATGGTTGATTTGGTGAACATGACATGAATTCTTTCAACCTATTTCTACCAAGCAATGTTTTTCTTTCCCCTTTGACTATGATAGACAGTTTGGCTGGGTAATACATTCTGGGTTGGCATCTTTAGCTATTTAAAACTGGGAATACTTTGGTCCAGGTATTTCTTGGTTTTATAGTTTACACTGAAAAGTCAGCTGCTATTCTGATGGCTTTTCCTTTACATGTAACTGGTTTCTCTCTAGCAGCTTTCAGTACTTTCTCTTTGTTCTTTACAGTTAATGTTTTTAGTGTGATATGCTATGGAGAGTTTCTATTCTGGTCCTTTGTCATTGGTATTCTGTGTATTCCTTATATCTCTATAGGTAATTTTTTTCAATTTGGGGATGTTTTCCTCTATAATCTTATTTAACCTGTGGTCAATGCCAACGTCTTAAGTTTCTTTTATGTCTTCTGTGCCTATACCATGTAGATTTTTCTCTTTTCATGGTGTCCCATTTTCTCTGCATATTCCATTCCTGTTTTATTTTTTAAATTTTTCATATGTTCTTCAATTTTGTCATCCACTCTGGTATTCTGCTTTCCATTTCATTAATTTATCTTGTGAAGCTTTTTCTTTCTTTGCAAGTTGGCTTATTAAAATTTTCAATTCCATCATCAATTGGCTTAAGTTTCCTTCAAATTTTATATTTCTTTTGTGAACTATTCAAGTCCTGAATTGTTTTTGTCATTTCATTCAGCCATATATTCATAAATTCTTGAGCCTCAGTCAGGAGTTTATTCCTATCATCTTTGAATTATTTGTGTATGTACCTGAAATTCATTGAATTCTTTAATCATGTCTATGATTGTTCTTTTAAATTCTGCATCCAGGGGTTTCGCTTGGTGGCTGTCAATAGAGTATACTTCTGTAAGACGAGTGGGTTTTGGTGGGGACACATTATATTGGTTTTTTCAAATTATTTCTCTTTTTCCATTGTGGTATGGGCATATGGAATTCTTTGGTTAGCTGTTTGTCTGGTATGAAATTCTAGTCTGCCTTTGTTTAGTTCAAGTTTGGCTCTGCTTAGATTGTTGAGGTAGAGTGGTTTCTTTCCAGTTCAATTAGAACACGTAGTTTGTGCTTCAAGTTCTCACATTTGACTTTTTATTGGCATGGCAAGATGGTCCCAAGTTCTTTAGTCAAAAGCTCCCCACTAGGGTGAAGTGATCTAGCTCCAGTTTGAGACTGCAGGGGATCCAGTGGCTGGGTACTGGTGGGCCTGTCAAGAAGTCTCAGGTAGGAAGATCAGGAGGAAGCCTAGGGCAGGGGAATGCGGACAGCATGGGGAGGTTATAACTAGCTTGGCAGTATAAGTATGGATCCTGGAGAAGGTGCTAGCCTTTGTACAGGGCTTCAAGGAGCAATGGGGCAGGTCTGGCTGAAGAAGCTAGCTTGGAAGTCTCAGGAGGAATGAACAAGAGGGGGCCTAGACACAAGGAGGAATTGGGGACAGTGTGGGGAGAGAAAAGGTAAGTGGTCAGGTACAGGGGAATCAAGACACAGGGTTTGAATTACCAGGGGAGTTTAGAGGTCTCGAATTAGATAAAGAAGCCTAGGTCCAAGGTGGGAGGGGTACGGAGGGGAGTGTGGGGAGAGTCTATCTACGTAGAGTAGGTGTGCTTCCTGGAGTAGCAGTTTGAAGATGCTCTTTAGTGGCTTCATTAAAGTAGGAGGACTCATCCTGAGTGTGGGCTGCATCATTTCATGGGTTGGACCCGAGACTGGATGAACTGGACCTAATGGAGCTGAGCACTGGTTTGTATGCGTTGACTCATTACTCTTTCTTCTTGACTGTGGTTGTGATGTGACAAGTTCTGTCAAGATCTAGTCACTATGATCTCCCTGACATAATGGTCTGTGACTTGGATGCATGAGCTAAAAATACTCTTACTCCTTTAAGTTGCATTTGTCAGAGTATTTATTGCAGAAACTAAGAAAGCCATGTTGTGTAAATAGTTTAGATCCCAGAAAGCCAGGTGTGACCATGTGCCTCTGTAACCCAGTGCTACAGGATGAAGGCAGATTGGAGGATAGAAGAGGCTTGCTGGCCATTAGCCCACCTTCAGATTCAAGGGAAGACCCTGTCACAAACACATAAAGCAAAGAGTGAAAGAGAAACACCTGAAGACCTCCATGGCCTCCCAGAGCTCACATGCTTCTACAGGAGCACACACCAACACACACATGAGCATATACCGCATTCAAATACACTGTCCTAAAACTGTCCAATAAGATACTATATACAACACTATAAAATGAGATAAAAAAACTAGACATCCTCTAAAATGAATGTTTATCATTTTGCTATGTTTCATGCAATGCTAATCTGAATATTTTCTGTAAGTTGGATTTTCTAATTATTTTACTGAAGCCTATAAAATGGTTTATACAGACATGCCAGTCTCCAATCATTAAGGCTGCAAATATAAATAGGAGTTTTAGAAACACCCCAGCAATATGAGAAATGGCATACTTTATTATGTAAATATTTTTTCCTCTTGCAGTTCTGTATGTGTAATTTGGGTGACATTATTCAGTGATGGATGAGATATTCATGCATAATTTATTCATAGTTAGAGAAGAGCATATTTTTTCTTCATTGCTGTTTATTTTTAGTGGAAATTTCCACACACAAAAAAAACCCTTGGCTGATTTAGGTCAGAGGCAGTCTCTTAGTCTTAGCATCCATTATGTGTACTTCAGAACCTGCTCAGACCTAGAGAACTGTGGTCACTTTCAGTCCATTAATGCACGGCTCTCAGCTTAATGCATGTCTTTTTAGCTGAGGTTTTAAAATCTGAGGCTACTTGAGGAGATTATCCTTGTAGATAGAATAATAACTAAAATAATGTGGTGGAAAATAAGATAACCTATTTTACCCTCACCCTTTAAAGGGTTTTGTATATTACATTACTCTGATGTAATCTATGCATTTATATTTGTACACAGCTTTCTGTTTTTCATGAAACAAAGATCGTTTATGACCAACCTATAACAATGCTTTAAATACTTAAAAAAACCTTTTATTTACTTTATGTAAGAGGATTTTTTTCAGTCTGAGACATTGCTAAGATTTCTAGAGGTTTACAGCTTAAAAAGTTGAGCACCAAATAATTGATATTTACTCTTAAGTTTCTGAAGTCTTGAGAAATTATACCCTCATCCTCTGTAAATGCTTGAGCTTTTCTCAACACGCCTGTGTCAGATGGGTATAAATGAGCATAGAGAATGCAAATGAAGATGACAAGGCTTCCAGAGGTCAGATGGGAATAAAAAAGAGCAGGTGCTGTGGATGGGTTCACAAGAGACTATCTGAATGCAATGTGACATACTGGGAAGCCCTGCAGTTCTTTGTCCAGACCAAGAATAATGTTTAAAATAACTCTTTTGTAAAAAAAAAATAACTTTTGTGAAAAGCTAAATGCAAATATATTTGTTTCTCCCTTTGAGCTCCTTGACTTTATACATAAATATGTAACTCAGAGTTAACTTTCACAAAACATTCATTCTTCAAAACATGGTACTTTTTGTCTCCAGATTGCTTCCTATTATGGTCTGGATGTGAAATGTCCCTTCATGGACTCCTGTGTTTATTGATTTGGTTAGATGAGCTGGTGACACTATTTTGGGGGTTTGGGGGACTTTTAGGAAGTAAGACCTGCTATGGAAATTTATGGAAGGCTGATGGGATAAGCATGCTCCCTCAAGCCTACATGTGGTGAATTCTACCCTAGGCATTTCCCAGCTTGATGCATTGTGCCCTCTCAAATTGCAGGCAAAAAATGCCCTTTCTTTCTAAAGCTGCTCATTCTCAGGTATTTGCTTCTACCAACAAAATAGATGATAACGTACTACACTGTTAGTTTTTTGGAGGCAAGTATTCAAATTTATGAATGTTTTTGACCCTGGAGGTGATTACTGACACTCATCCAGATTCATTGGGAAGAAAATAAAACTTCCCTCTTATTGAGAGATCTCTAAGATTCAGAAAGTGGATGGGTCCAGGAAAGAGAGTTGTGGTAGATCTATTATAGTCTTCTCATGTCAGAAGCCTCTTATATACACCATAAGCAAGCATGGGCAGGATTGGATGGAGGGAACCAACTAACATGCTGAGACATCAAGGAAGAACTCCAGTTTAAAACTCCACTTTTTCCAGGCATGGTGAGGCATACCTTTAGTCCCAGCACCCAGGAGGATGAGGCAGGCAGATCTCTGTGAGTTTAAGGCCACCATAATCTACATAGTAAGTTCCAGGACATCTGGGGCTATAGGAGACCCTGTCTCAAAATGTACCCCCCCAATACAAACAAACAAACAAAAACTCCATTCTGTTACTTTATGAAGGAAGACATGAGGAAAGATGGTAGAATGCAAGGTTAGTCATGCTGAGGGAAGAGAATCAGTATATGAAAAGGATGAGGAGCAGGAGGAGGAGGAAGAGGAGGAGGAGGAGGAAGAAAGGAGGAGGAAGAGGAGGAGGAGGAACAGGAGGAGAAAGAAGAGGAGGAGGAAGAGGAGGAGGAGGAGAAGAAGGAGCAGGAGGAGAAAGAGGAGGAAGAGGAGGAAGAGAAGGGGGAGGAGGAGGAAAAGGAGGAGGAGGAAAAGGAGGAGGAAGAGGAGGAAGAGTAGGAGAAGGTAAATCATCAGGAAATACAAACCAAATCTATGCTTTTATTTATTTTACTTTATGTCCTATTTTTTATTATCATTATCATGTGTATATGATGTAAGGGGGGGCATGTTCAAGTTAAAGGACAACTTTGTGGAGTCAGTTGTTTCCTTCCACCCTCATGTGGGTTCCAGGGCTGGCCCTCAGGCCATCGGGGTTCCATCATTGGACGCTGAGTGCCTTTGTCTACAGAACCACTTACAGTCTAACCTTTTCAAAAGAAGCAGAAAAGCTAAGTAATCTCAGACTCTCCTGTAATCTCAGACACTCAAGAGGCTCAGGCCAAAGGATTGTAAGTTCCAGACTAGGCTGGGCTGCATCATGAGACCATGTATACATATACAACAAAATATAAATGAAGTCATAGCCTAGTGAAAGATCACCTACAAAGCACAGAGTTAAATCCTTTTCCAGGAGAAAGGAAAATGAGAAGTAATATAAAAATGAAAACCAATAAACTAAGGTGTATTCAGAAGACATTTCTGGAAGATATGGACTTGGGCTCTAAGAGATTGAGGTGGCCATGCACCTTCTTGAAGCTTTGTTTTATATAATCCAGATGCTCATGTAAATATGTGATCACCACACATGGACAAGGCACAACTTTGAGTTCGAAGTTTCAAATCTTGTTCACAGGCTGCAGAAACTCGCTTGGCTGGTGAAATGCTTCCTTCGTAAGAACAAGGACCTGAGTCTGATCCCCACAATGTACATTAAAGTACGCTGAAAACACTGAGAAAGTCAAAGATGGAGACTCAGTCATGTAATCCCAACCCTGGGAACACGAGACAAGCAGGTGCCATTCAGACTAGCCTGAAGGGGGAGCTACAGAGCAGCGAGAGCTCCTGTCTAAAAATGGAGATGGTGCCAGAGGAACAAGACCCAACACTGTCCTCTGGTCTTTGCTGAGCATGCTGGTTCATACACACACACACACACACACACACACACACACACACACACACACACGTACACACACGAAGTCATGCTCATTAGTCACCTAGAATACTGGCATTAAAACCCTGTCTTGTCTTTCTAGGCTCAAAATGCATCATGAACCAATTTCACATAGTCATTGGTTTTTTTGGTTCCACTTCATATTTTTCTATCTATTCTTATACCATTGTCAAGCATACTGCCTAAAGTATTCTATGCATCATATGATGATACAATTTTATCATTTCTTGAAACACTCCTTACTTATTTCTAAATGGGGTTGATCCATTCATACATCTTCAAATACCTAGAATGTTGGTTGTTGGTTTTAGCTCTGAATAATTGATCAAAGTAAGATAAACTTTCAGTTTATTCCACCCCCTCCCAGTATTTTAATATACAAGAAAGAAGTTAAGAATCCTTAATACAATTCTTCTTTGGAAAAGAAGGACATCATGACAAAATTTAAACTCCACAAGTTTATAGAGATATTGTACATAAGAGTGCAAAATGGACAAGTAATATTTAGAGCACCATATGATATCTGTGTATAAATTCCTGCATTGGAAAGTTGTCCGATATATCTTGAGTAATGCAAAACTATTAGTATTGATGTCATTATCACCAGTACTAATTTCTTTGCTCATTCCTGAAATTAGTTGCTAATGTAGCTGTATGGCTTCATACAGATAGATGAATGGAAATACTCATAAGAGGGCTGAAGGTAGCAGCAACTGAACAAGAAGCAAGAGATGAGAGAGCTCAGTGGGGGAAGAAGTTCCTATGTGAATAGGATCTTTCATGTGCTGTCTAATAATGATAAAGTGTACATTGTTGTTTTGTGTTTTATAGATGGGAAAAATAAAGTCTTTCAGATATGGGCTAGCCACTAACACAGCACAAGCTTATCCTGTAATGGGTAACCCAGCCTTGAAGAAAGCTTTTTAAATTTAAAATGAGTTTTATTATTTTAATTTTATGTGTATGAATGTATCATCTGCATATACATAAGTACACCATGTCCTGCAATGCCTGCAGAGGTTGGAAGAGGGCATCAAATTCCACTGGAACCAGAGTTATGGATGATTTTTAGCCACCATGTAGGTCCTAAGACTTGAACCTAGGCTCTCTGCAAGAGTGCTGTTATCCGCTGAACCATCTCCCCAGCCCAGCCTTTTATAATTTAAAGCCTTCCTTGCACCCTTTATGTTTCACTGGCCTCTCATCTTGGGAGACTTGCTTTATGTAGCCTTATAATTTAAAACTGACAGTCACAGTTGGTATATTATGTTTATATGCCAATGTGGTATTAAAGCACAGTAGATCATAAGATGTATTATTATAATTAGTTTATTTATGTATGTGTTTATACTGCATGCATATGTATGTATGTGGGAGGGTATGCTCACCTTCATAGGCACATATGGAAATCAGAGGTTGGAAGGAATGTGTTTTAACACCATGTTTTTTACTGAGAGACGGTTTTTACTGAACCTAGAGCTTGAAGCTATAGCCAGGCTGACTGGCCAGCAAGCCTGTTGGGTGCACTTGCCTTTGCCCCAGCCCCCAGGTTGAGAGTCACAGATCCGTGCTGTCACACCTGTCTTTTAGGTGGGTGCTAAGAATCTGGGCTCAAGTCCTAATGCTTATGAAGAAAACAAGCATTTTTTTGCACCCAGTCATCTCCTTAGCCCTCAATTTTAATAATTAGTATAAAATTACCTCTGTGACATACTCTGAGGAAGGATATAATTAATATTATTAATAATAACTCTAGTCTTTCACTACTCTAGATACTGGCTACTGGCTACATGAAGCTCATGAATATTTCTGTTGTGGTTACTCTGAATGTAATATATATATATATATATATATATATATATATAACATATATACATATATATACATATATATATATGTATATATATACATATATATCAGATTTCAAAAAGATGGTATCATAAAAAGAACACAAAATATATTACCAATATTTTCATGTGATTATGCATTAGAATGATTATATTGAGTAAATTCTCTTAGTCAACATAACCACACATGATTCTTTTTGTTTCCTTTTTAAATGTAACAACAAAGGAATTATAAATTGATTATCTACCAGAAATAGTAAATAAGACTCTACTCTTCAGAACACAACATGCTTCAGGGTTAGGACTTAGATTATTGGGACAGGAACTGGCCTGGAAGCCATCAACCTGAAGTTAAGTACTCATAATGCTAGACAATGTGCACACTGCTAAGGGAGAAAATAAGTCAATGGTTCCACCCAGCCCTAAAACCTAACAACAATGATGAGCTGTCCATGAAACTATCTGTATTGGTACAGTAGTGCACTGTTGTCTGGGGATGGCCAACAGCTACCTAATTGGACTTGGAACACTCTCGATGGGAGTGAACTCATGAGAGCTACTGTAAACTCAGCCAAATGCAAAGGGCTGGAGAGGACATAGAGCCTAGAGAAAAGCCTATTGCTGTAATATTTGAAGACAAACAAAATTTCTTTCCATACACTAACTATGGAATCTTATACTTACAAACAAGCATACCGCATGTCGTTCATCAAAAAAGCTACTCTTTGCAAGAGATGGAGGCTACTGCAGAAAATGAGTGCATCCCTGAATTCTCACCAACAAAGCTTCCTTACACAATAGAATGTGATGCAAATGGAAGGCCACAACTAGTCAAGCTTTAAAGATTGTGAGCCTCCAGAGTCTGTATCCCTGGATGGGGCCCTTCACCAACCCATGTCTCAGGGATCATTGCAGAAGAGGGAACAGAAAGATTATAAGAGCCAGGGCTGGTGCATGAATGTAGAGAAGCAGTGCTTACAAGTTGATTAGAAGCTTTCACATGTCAACTTGTGACTATGTTGGCCTCAGGCACGGGACCCATCCCAAAAGGGACAAGATCTGAAAGTGGACTGACCCTGGACTGAGAACTACAAGAGATTGAGTACTGTTGGGTGAGGAAGCATATGCCTTATCGAGGATTCCTAGATATGCTGACTAAACTCCAGAGGATCTATTTGCAGAAAAGGACATATGGGTTTGGGAGCTTGACTGGATAGGGCTTAGCTTGATGTTGTAATGTGTGAGTTCTGATGTGGGTTTTGGGGAATGGGGCACTGGGTTTGATTGGGAACCATTATATGAGTTGAACAAATGCTCAACAAAAACTTATATTTAAAAAAGGAGATATATATATATATATATTATATATATATATATTATATATAATATATATAAAAAATATGTATATATATGATAGATAGATAGATAGATAGATAGATAGATAGATAGATAGATAGATAGATAAATAGATAGATAGATATATCACCCAGAATCTCCACTGATCAGCACTGATCCAAAAGAATGGGGGAAGCTGGATTTGTCATACAGAAAATGGAGACGTAACTGTGTTGCATGAGTCTTTTGCCTACTTTCATTTAAAGTTGTAGGAATGAGGGAGCTAGAGAGATAATTCAGCTTGTAAGAATGCTTGCTATGCAGGCATGAGGATCTGAAGAACTGCATTCAAATTTCCAGAATTCATTTAAAAAGCTGTTCATGCCGGTTAGATCAACGTTGTGGGTTGTAGGAGAAGCAGATTCCTGGCCAGCCAGCCCAGCTGAAATGATAAGCCAGGAAGGCAGAGAGTGAAAAAGCAAGATTCTAGAAGTCTTGCTCTGTTCTCTACATATGGGCATACTGGTATCCACCTCTACAAATTCACATCTATACAACACACACACACACACACACACACACACACACACACACACACCAATCAATCAACGAAAAGAGCTGAAGGAATAAATTTAAACATTGGAACCTAATCTTTTAAGTGAAGAGTGTAATTGAATATAATTTGGTCCAATGTCTATATTTTGCTATTTGAAGGGATTTAATAAAGGGAGTTAAAGTTCATGTTACAGGTAAAAGACAAAATTGTGGCATTTGCACACCTGCTCTTTCTACACTGCTTCTCCTATGAGGTGTCACAGTGACTCTAACCTTACTCCAGTGAAAATGGGGTTGCATGGGGCAATTTGCTGAATGAAAATGTTGGTTCTGCTCATCTTTGCAGCGAGGAGCCACCTAAGTTAATGAGCTCAGCAACAACATCTTAATGCCATAAGTTTACAGTTTATTCTCTTCAGCAACTTTTCTTCCAAATATTATATTATGATTCTGTATCCAAGCTATCCTTGCAAATCCTGTTTGAAAGCTGAAGAAAACAAAACACTGAAAGAGAACTTTTTTGACTTTTTCTGTGAAGCCAAGATCTCTGAAGAACAGTGCATTTGACATAATGAAAAAGGTCATGGACCACAATTTAAGGTTTTGTCTTCCTTTCTGACTTTTTTTTGTCTTTTCGAGACAGGGTCTCCCTGTACCCCAGCTGTCCTGGAACTCACTCTGTAGATCAGGCTGGCCTTGAACTCACAAAGATCCGCCTGCCTCTGCCTCTCGAGTGCTAGGATTAAAGGTGTGTGCCACCATACCCATCTCCTTTCTGACTTTTAAAGTGGACATCAGTTCTTTTTCCAAATATAGAGAACTTAAACCTTTGCTTTCTTTTAATATTTTTGGGCAGAGGTCTACTCTGTAGGCCATTATGTTCTATTAAATATGACTTATATGTATGTAAAAATTATGTAGAAAGTAGTGCTTTATGACATTGGAAAACTCCATGTGTGTTGAGACAGATAGAGAGAAGAATTCATGCTTGGAGCCTGGATGCCAGCAGAAAGTCCTTGGAGTCTTTGTTGAGTCAGTTGACTATGTGTTTCTGTAGTTATTTATTTATTTATTTATTTATTTATTTATTTTTTCAGAAATGGCAGATTAAATCTATTTCCTGGGTAGTTGCATTATGGGAATAAAGAGATAATATATGAACTTGAGTAGCATACACTGACATACCATGGTTATGCAAAAATGTCCATTGAATGTAAGTGTATTTTTATGTATAGGTACTTGTTCTTGGTTAACTCACTGAAAGAGATTTGTTCATCCAGAAAGAATGAGGATAATGGTTTCACTATAGGGTTATTGTGGGGATTAAATAATCTCATATGTGGAATGTTTTTAGAGTAGGAGACAATGATTGGGATATGTAGTAGTAGTACATTAATTGGGGTATCTATTCATAGGGACAGTATTGAAGGACAACTTTCTGATGTAAAAAAATTTATATATGAGTTTTAGCCAACTGGACAAATTGACTTTTTTACAAATACTAGATATTTAAGACAGTGCCTCAGCATACTAAACAAACACTGCCCCTGAGTTATATCTCCAACCCTTTTTGTTCATTAAATAATTTTTGCTTTTTCAATTTTATTTTGCAGTCTTACTAACTTGCCAAGGTTAGTCTCAAATGTGATCTCCCTGCCTCTGCTTCCCAAATAGCCCAATTATTTTTTATTAATTTTTATTAAACGCTTTCATATTTCATACATTTCTTAGTCAAATTTAGACCCTTTCCCCCTTCTATGTGCCCCACCCCACCAGAACTTGTGCATTCTTCCATATGTGTCTGGCATTTTTTTTTCTCAGTCTTTTTAAATTTTTCGATGAAGAAGTTCACTGTTTTGGGCAAAAGTTTACTGTTTCTGTCAGTTCTTTGAATAAGTCTTTTTTTGCTGTTGTTCCTTTTAATTTTATATTGCCCCAAAATATGCTTATATACACTCCATATATATACCAAAATTACAAAATCTGAAAATAAACTATAGGCTAATTCCAAAACATGTTTATGGATTCACATTTTAACCATAGAGTTGCATGTAGGTAAAAATAAATACTACTTTACATTTCTAAATTACATAAATTACATAGCAAGTTGATATATGTCTCAGTGTACTTTTTATAGTACCATCAGGTAATGTGGCATTATATTTACTAAAAAAGAAAAAAATACTCAGTTTGCCTTACATATAAGGATTTGGTGCTAGAATCCACAAATGAGGGACACCATACATTGTTTGTTTCTCTGGGACTCTATTACTTCACTTAGCATAACGAATTCTAGCTCCATCCATTTACCTGCAAATTTCATGATGTTTTTTGTCTTTACTGCTGCATAGAACTCCACTGTGTAGATTTATCACATTTTCTTTATCCACTCACCAGTCGAGGGACACTTGGGTCCCTATTGTCAAGAGAGCTGCAATAAACATTGTTGTGCATATATCTCTTCAATAGGATAAATCTGTGGATATATACCCAGAAGTGGTATGACTGAGTCAATTGGTTGGTTCATTTTGAGCCTTTTAAGAGTTCTCTGCACTGCTTTCCATAGGGGTTCTATGAGTTTGCATTCCCACCAGCAGTGAATAAGTATTCTTTCCCCACAACCTCCCTACATTTTGTATCATTTGTTTTCTTGATCATAGCCAGTCTTACTGGGGTAAGATGAAATGTTAAAGTTTAATTTGGGGCTGGAGAGATAGCCTAGCGGCTAAGAGTACTGACTGCTCTTGCAGAGGACCTGGGTTCTATCCCCAGCACCCACATGGTGGCTAAGAACCATCTGTAACTCCAATTCCAGGAGAACTCCAGTTCCAGGGCAATCCAAGACCCTCTTCTGACCTCTGCAGCATTGCACGACATGGGTGCACAAACCTACATGCAGACAGTACATTCATACACATACAAAAATAAATAAAATTAAAAATTTTTTAAATAAGAAAGTTTAATTTTTATTTCCTTAAGTACTAACAATGTTGAATAGTTTTTAAGATGTTTCTTGGCCATTTTTACTTCTTCATTTGTGAAGTCTCTGTTCAGCTCTTTACTCCATCTTTTGATTGGGTCATTTGTTTTCTTGCTCCCTTGCTTTTTGAGTAACTTCTACAGTCTGGACATTAGACCACTGTCAGAAGGTTTCTTTCTACTCTGTTTTTTCTTTACTTCTTTGATTGTTTCTTTCACTGTACAGAAGCTTTTTACTTTAATGAGGTCCGGCTTGTTGATTGTTGATCTGATTTCCTGTGCAACTGCTGTCTGATTTTTAAAGTTTTTTCCTGCCCTTATATCTTGTAGGTTACTGCCAACATTTTCTTCTATCATTTTCAGAGTTTAAGGTTTCGCACTGAGGTCTTTGATCCATTTGGAGTTGATTTTTGTACAGGGTGAAATATAGGGCTTTAGTTTCATTCTTCTACAAATGGTGATCCAGTTTTGCCAGTACCATTTGCTAAAGATGCTGTCTTACCTCCACTGAGTCTTCTTGGCCCCTTTGTCAAATATGAGGTGGCTGTAATTGCTTGCATTCAAGTTTGGATTTTCAATTTTGTTTCATTGACCTATGGATCTGTTTTTGTGCCAGTACCAAGCTGTTTTTATGACTAGATATCCATAATATAGTTTGGAGTTTGGTATGGTAATCCTCCCTGCTTTACTCTTTTTGCTCAGGGTTGCTTTGGCTATCTGGGGTCTTTTGTTCTTCCATACAATATTTAGGATATTTTATAAGTCTGTGAAGAAATTCATGGGGATTTTAATTGGGATTGCATTGAATCTATATATCACTTTGGGTACGATGTTCATTTTTACTATATTATTTCTTCCAATCCATGAGCATGGGAGGTGTTTCCATCTTCTTGTGATCTTTAGTATCTTTGGTCAGATTTGTTCTGAGGTATTTTAGTTTTTATTTAATTTTATTTAATTTTATTTTATTTGAGGGTATCATTGAATGGGAAGTTCTCCATGTATTCCTCCAATTGATTATTGTTGGCATAAAGAAAGGCTACTCATTTTTCTAGATTAATTTTGTAACCTGCCACTTTACTGAAACTGTTAATAGTTTCTAGGAGTTTCTAGTGACTTTTGGGCATCCCTTAGGTAAACTATCATGTCACCTGCAAAAAGGGATAACTTCACTTTAATTTCCTTTTCTTTTCTTATTGCTCAACAAGTATTTCAAGCACTGTATTGAAAAGGAGTGGAGATGGGGGCAACCTTGCCAGGTTCCTGACTTTAAGGGGAACACTTCTAATTTTTCTCCTCTTAGTATAATGTTGGCTATGTATTTGTTGTATATGGCTTTAATTATGTTGAGGAATGTTCCCTCATTTCCAATTCCCTCTAGCACTTTAGACATAAAGGCATGTTGAATTTTACCAGAGACCTCTTCTGAATCAATGGAGATGACAATGTAGTTTTTGTCTTTCAGTCCATTTATGTACTTTATGACATTTATTGATTTTCATATGTTGAACCAACCCTGTATCTCTGGTATATATCCAATTTTGCCATGATGGATGATCTTTCTTGATGTGTGCCTATATACAGTTTACAAGTACTTTGTTAAGAATTTTTGCATCTATATTCATTAATGACATGGGCCTATAGTTTTCCTTTCTAGTTGTATCTTTGCCTGGTTTGGTATTAGAGTGATGCTGGCTTCATAGAAGGAATTTGGGAGAATTCACTGTTTTTATACTTTTGAATAATGTAATATTGGTTGTAGTCCTCTTTAAATGTCTGGTAGAATTCTGCTGTAAATCCATCTGAGCCTGGGCTTTTAATAGTCGGGAAGTTTTGTATTACTATTTCAATTTCCTCATATGTTATGGGTCGTTTAAGCTGTCCTTCTCTTCTTGATTAAGCTCGACTGATTTCCATGATTTCAGATATTCATGCATTTCTCTCAGGTTTTCCAATTTAATAGAGTACAGGTTTTTAAAGTATTTTCATATAATTGTCTGGATTTATTCATTATTTGTTGTGATGTTTCCCTTTTCATCTCTACTTTTGTTTATTTGGAGTTTCTCTTTCTTTCTTTTGGTTAACTGGCCTAGAGCTGCCCAAATTGCCTTTGTTGTCGAGCATATATCCAGAAACAAGACTTTTTATGTTCATGTATACCTCGGAATCTGGAGTTAGAATCAGACACTAAAGAGTGACATCTTTCCAGAATTATGACAGATTACCAACATCACAGGGTATGTTATAGAAAGTAGGGGACATGCTCAGCCTGTCAGAATGGACAGTAAAAGGTTCTCTGAATATTTCAGGTTTAACTTAAGGTGGAGCAGTTGGGTTTTTTCATGGTGAATGAAAGGTTTGATTCTGAGTGTGTTAAGTGTGGATGGAATAGGAACACAGTTAGCAAAGGGAAGAACCTGTGTGAAGATCTAAGGAAAGGAAGAAAGCACGTCATAACAGGCAAACAGTGAAGAAAAAAAGCATAGGAACTGATGTGAGTGTTAGATAAATAGTCAGTGGTAGGACAGGGGATTGTAACTTTGTGTATATATAATTTTAAAACTTCTCTATCCAAGAAAGTGAGGACATTTTAGAAAAGAATGTGTATGAAAATGAAATTGGAAGGTTATTTCTGTAATTCCATTTATATATTGAGAAGAAAACTCTGGTATTATTTAGAAATATCAAACCAAGGGGCATGGGATACTGGTGGGAGAAGCACAAGTAGGCCAGTACTACACAGGTGGAGATGAACTAGTTGTTGAAATAACCTATTTGGTTACTGAAATGTCTGGAGAAATATGAATGTTTTTAAAAGAATATTATTACATTATGTTTATGTTCCAATTTGCTTCTCTGTTTTAATGAGAAAACACTGATCAATAGTAACTACAGGAAGGGGAAGGGGTTTACTTCATTCTACCACTCCAAGATGGCAATCCAACATGAAAAGAAGCCAGGACATGAACTCAAGGGAAGAACCCGGAGGCAGGAACTAAGCACAGACCATGGATAAATGCTGCTTGCCAGCTAGCTTTCAGACTTTCATAAGCTACCTTTCTTATGCATCCAGGCCCACCTGCCTAGGGACAGAACCACACACAGTGGGTTGAGCTTACCTACATTAATTACCAATCAAGTAAATGCCTACAGACATGTTCACAGGGTAATCATCTGTTGGAGGTTATTGCTTGGATGGGATTCTCTCTATCCAGGTTTGTCTAGGTTTGGGTCAAGTTAGTAAAACCTAACAAGCAGAGCATAGTTCTATAGCCCTTGAGTAATACCATATCATTAAAACAGAACGTCAGTAGATTGCAGATTAGGATAAATAAAGTATTCAAATTACAAAGTGTTAAACAACACTTTACACATATTTTACATATATACACATGGTTAATAATTACAAGCATGGGAATGGATGCAAAGGGTCAAACTGTATAAAGTTAGATGACATAAAGTCTTAGGATGCAGTAATGATGAATTCAGATGTTTAAGAGCGGAAAAATGAAAACTTAGAAGTGGAGCAAAAGGAATTGGATGAAAATAAGAGTGTGGGAGATCTCACAAGACCACCTGAAGCACAGAAGTGTCCAAGTAGATTCTTTGGAGAACATTCAGAGCAGAAAGGGAAGAGTGAGTTAGACTTCCAATAGAAAGCCTAAAGCTTAGACAAGTCAACACTCCATAAGCAAGGAGAAAAGGAGAAAAACAAATCAATCAAACAAACAACAAAGGCATCTGAAGGAAGCAAGCAAAGCAAGCCTTCAACACAGTGAAGAGGCATTTGGGATTCACATCACAATACAGGCAAAGAGAAACATATATGCCAGGGACACAAAGAAGAGACAACATGGGAAAGGTGCAGGACAATCCCACATCAAGCTCTACCAACCCTGTGGAAGATTCCTACAGTGGGATGCCACTTGGGATGGCCCAGGACATAGATATTAGAAGTATGATTGTGAACAAACTTAAAGAAGTACAAGATTATAAAGAGCAAATCAAAGAATTAAGAAAAGAGAATGAAAAACTCAAGAACGACCTAGAGAGAGAGAATGACAAACTCCAGAAGGAAGTAGAAACACTGAAAGGATCCCATGTTGTAAAAGATAAGGAAACCAACCAGAGAAGCAAAGAGCTACAGGAAGAGATTGAGAGTCTTCAAAAGGAAGTGGAAATACTAAAGAAATCAGAAGATGAAATGAAAAAGGAAATAAAACACTCATCCAATCAAGAGGAAAGGAATGGAAAAAGCCTCAGAAGCAGAATGGAGGAAGCAGAACAAAGAATATCAGACCTGGAAGATAACACAGAACAACTAAAAACCTCAAGTAAAAGACTATAAAATTTAAAAATACACAAGAGTGAAACAACCAGGAACTGGGGGACACTATGAAAAAATCGAACCACCACACTCATAGGAATAGAGAAGGAAGAACAAATCCCAAGAGAATTCTCAAGTATTTATCAGATCTTCAACAAAATAGATGAAAATTTCCCCAAACTAAAAAAAAAAAAAAAAAAAGACAAAACAATACAAATACAAGAAGCACATAGAACTCCAAGCAGACAAGATCAGTGTTCTAGTTTGTCTTCCATTGCTGTGACAAAACACTCTGACCAACACCAACTTGGGGAGGAAAGGGTTTATTCAGCTTACATCTCCTGGGTCACAGTTCTCACTCAGGGAGCACAAGGCAAGAACTCAGGGCAGGAACCTGGAGGCAGGAGCTGAAGCACAGGCCATGGAGGAGTGCTGTTCATTGGCTTGCTCCTCTGGCTCATGCCCAGCCTGCCTTCTTGTACAGTACACAACAACCTGCCCAGGGTGGCACTACTCATTGTGGGCTGGGCCCTCCCACTTTGCCTGACAATCAAGACAATACTCCACAGATGTGGCCACAGGCCAATCCAATGGAGCCAATTCCCCAATTGATGCTCCCTCAACCCAGGTGTGTCAAGTTGACACTAAAGCTATCCAGCACAATCAGAAAAGAAACTCTCCACGCCATATCATAGTTAAAATGCTAGATGCCCAAAACAAAGACAAAAGTCTTAAAGCCACAAGAGAAAAACAACAAGTGACCTACAAGGGGAAACCTAATAGAATTACAACTGACTTCTCAGTGCAAACCATGAAAGCCAGAAGAACATGGACCAAAGTATTCCCAGTACTAAATGACTTTAGATGCCAACCTAGATTACTATGCCCAGCAAAAATGTTGATTATAGTTGAAGGAGAGAGAAAAATTTTCCATGACATAAACAAGATGAAAGAATACATGTCCAGAGAACAAACCCTTCAGAGAATACTTGAAGCAATTCAAAGGACAGAAGAAAAGAGCACCCATACCCAAGCACCTAGAAGGAGAAATTAATAAAAGTATAATCGCAGAAGTAGAAACCTAAATCAAAACCACAAATGGATAATGAGGTGAAAGGCAGCAACAAAAACCTATCAGTCATAACCTTAAATATTGTATTAATCACTTTTCTGTTGCTGTGATAAAACACCATGACCAAAGGAACTTATAAAAGGAAGAGTTTATTTGAGCTTATGATTGATGTTTCCAGGGAATCAGAGTCCATTGTGGCGGGAAGCATGGTGGCTGGGGCTGGAGCAGCAAGCCAAGGGTCACATCTCACAATGAGCACAGGAATCAGAGAGAGACAGACTGGAGACCACAAGGTTTGTTAAACTCACTAAGCCTGCTCCTAGTAACGTACTTCCTCTAGCATGACCACACCTTCTAGGACCTCCAAGAATAGTGCCACCAACTGGAGACAAAATGTCTGAATACTTAAAACCTATTGGGGACACTCATTCAAACAACCACAAATATTAATATACTAAATTCCCCAATTAAAAGACATAGACTGGGAGATTGGATTAGGAAACAGAACCCATCGATATGCTGTCTACAAGAAACACATCATACCTTCAAAGAAAAGCACCTCCTTAAAGTGAAAGGATGGAAAAAAAATCTTCCAAGCAAACGGTGCCAAAAAGAAAGCAGGTGATGCTATTATAATATCAGACAAAATAGACTTCAAAGTAAAAGAAATCAGAAGAGACAAAAAAGACCATTACATTTTTATCCAAGGAACAATTTACCAAGAAGATTTCACAATTATGAATATATATGCCCCAAACACTGGTGCACCAAACTTTATAAAGATAATTCTCCAGGACAACAAGGCACAGATTAACCCCAGTACACTCATAGTAGGGGACATCAATACCCCACTGAACCCTTTGAATAAGTCAACAGGACAAAGAATAAACAGAGAGACATCTGAACTGAATGATATGATACACCAAATGAACGACACAGATGTCTACCTAACATTCCACCCTAATACCAGAGAATAATACACTTTCTACTCAGCACCCCATGGAATATTCTCTAAAATCAACCGCATAATGGGACACAGAAGGAACCTCCACAAATACAAAAAGATTGAAAGAATTTTATGCATTCTATCAGACCACAGTGCAATAAAGCTCATTATCAAAACCAGGATAAACCCTACTATCTACAAGAACACATGGAGACTAAACAACACACTCTTGAATAATGAGCTGCTCCAGGAAGAGATAAAGAAAGAAATAAAAGCATTCCTGGAACTGAATGACAATGACAGTACAACACAACAAAACCTATGGGATGATTCAAAAGCAGTCCTAAGAGGGAAGTTTATAAGCCCTGGGTGCCTACATTAGAAAAACAGAAAGAGCACAAGTGAACGATCTAACACTGCAGCTAACAGCACTTGAAAGGCAACAACAGATGAACCCTAAATGCAACAGACAGGAAGAAAGAACAAAAATCAGAGCAGAAATCAATGAAATAGAAACAAAGAAAACAATACAAAATATCAGTGAATCCAAAAGTTGGTTCATTGAAAGAATAAACAAGATAGACAGAACTCTAGCCCAGTTAACCAGAAGAAAGAAGGAACAACTCCAAATCAATAGAATCCATGATGAAAAGGGAAATATCATAACATACAATGAAAAGATCCAGAAAATCGTATGGGAATACTCCTAAAACCTATACTCTACCAAGTTTGAAAAACTAGAAGAAATGGATGAATATCTGAAATCCTGAGAATCACCAAAACTCAACCAAGAAGAGATCAACAGCTTAAACATACCCATAATATATGAAGAAATTGAAGGTAAAAAAAAGCCCAGGCCCAGATGGTTTCAGGTCAGAATTCTATAAAACATTTCAAAAAGACTTACAACCATTATTACTAAAATTGTTTAGAAGGGTACAAACAAAGGGAATTCTCCCAAATTCCTTCTATGAAACCAGCATCACTCTATTACCAAAACCAGGCAAAGGTATAACCAAATAGGAGAACTATAGATCTGTCTCCCTCATGAACACAGATGCCAAAATTCTAAACAGGATACTGGCAAATTGCATACAGACCCACATCAAGAAGATCATCCATCATGACCAAGTTGGATTCACACGAGAGATGCAGGGATGGTTCAACATATGAAAATCAATAAATATCATCAAGCATATAAAAGGACTGAAAGATAAAAACCACACCATAATCTCAATTGATGCAGAAAAAGCCTTTGACAACATCCAGCATCCCTTCATGCTTAAAGTCCTAGAAGGAATTGGATTGGAGGGATCATTCCTCAATGTAATCAAAGCCATATACAGGACACCCACAACCAACATCATCCTAAATGGGGAAACAACAAAATCATTCCCTTTAAAGGTAGGAACTCAGCAAAGCTGCCCCCTGTCACCACTCCTCTTAAATGTACTGCTTGAAACCCTTGCTAGGGCAATAAGGCAAGAAAAGGAAATTAAAGGAGTACTAATTGGAAAAGAGGAAGCCAAGCTATCCCTTTTTGCTGATAATATGATTTTTTACTTAAAGGATGCTAAAAACTCCACCAGAAAACTCCTAGAAACGATTAAGACCTTCAGTAAAGTGGCAGGATACAAAATTAACCTAGAAAAATCAGTAGCCTTTCTTTACACCAACAACAAGCAACTGAAGAAGGAATTCAAGGAGACCTTCCCACTCATAATAGCCTCAAAAACAATAAAATACCTAGGAACAAACCTTACCAAAGACACCAAAGATCTCTATAACAAAAATTTCAAACCCTTGAAGAAAGAAATTGAAGAAGACATCAGAAGATAGAAAACCCTCCCATGCTCATGGATTGGAAAAATTAATATAGTAAAGATGTCCATACTACCCAAACTCTTGTATAGATTTAATGCAATGTCAATTAGAATCCCCAAGAGTTTCTTCACAGGCTTGGAAAAAAAAGTCTTTAATTTCATTTGGAAAAGCAAAAGACCTCGAATAGCCCAAACAACCCTGAGTGAAAAGAGCAATACAGGGTGTAACTCTGTACCAGACTTCAAACTATACTACAGAGTTATAGTCATAAAAACAGCTTGGTACTGGCACAAAAAACAGGACCTGTTGACCAATGGACAAAACTGAAGATCCAAACTTGAACACATACAATTTCAGCCATCTCATATTTGACAAGGGGGCCAAGAAGATACAAGGGAGAAAAGAACATCATCTTCAGCAGGTGGTGTTGGCAAAACTGGATCACCACTTGTAGAAGAATGAAATTAAACCCTTACCTCTTGCCTTAAAGTCAACTCCAGATGGATTAAAGAGAATGTGAAACCCCAAACTCTGAAGGAGATAGAAGAAAAAGTTGGCAGCAGACAACAAGACATAGGCATAGGAAAGACTTCCTAAATCAGACCAGCAGATCGTGCAAGAATTAGGTTGACAATTAAAAATAGTACCTCCATTAACGCAAAAGCTTCTTACATCAAAGGAAAACAATCAAGGAAGTGAAGAAAAATCTCACAGAGTGGGAGGAAAACTTCACCCACAGACCACATCTTACAAAGCATTGTATTTCCATTATATATAAACTACTAAACTAACTCAAAAAAAAAAGAAAAAAAAAACAAAAAAAAAAAAAAAAGCAACTCACTCACATCAATCATCTGAGCAAATAGCTGAACAGAGATTTCAACAATTGAGGCATTAAGAAGAAATGCATTCTATTTAAATGTTTCAAATCAAATCATTGAGCTGCAAAAAAACCACTTTCAGTCTTCATTTATTCCAATAAGACTGGCTAGATATCAAGCAAAACAAATTATACCAAGTGTTATTAGAGGTTTTTTGGAAAAGGGAACACTCATCCACTCTGGTGGATTTTAATTAACACTCATTACAGCCACTATGGAATAGCAGTGTTGATAACCCTTGGAAGACTTGGAATGAATTGCCACCAAGCCACCTTGATCCCAGCCAACCTTACCGTCCTGCCCGGGCATTTACCACACAACCAAGTTCATCTTCTGTAGAGATACATGCACAGCCAGTTTATTGCAGCTCTCTTCACACACACGCAAAGGAGATGGAAACAACCCAATGCCCCTCAACTGATGATTATGAGAAAAATGTGGTACATCTACACAATGGAGTTCTATGCAAGCCAGTAAGAAAGATGACATCATGATGCTTTTCAGGGTAAATGGTTCAGAGCTAGAAGATATCATGCTGAGTGAAGCAACACCAGTCCAGAAACATAAGAAGAATGGTATCCTTCATCTGTGGATGCTAGTACCAATTACCTACTTGTATCAACTGAGCAATGCCAATGTGTTCTTATATTGTGAATCCCTTAAAATATAATAAAAAAGAAGAGGAAAAATAATAAAATTATAAAAAGAAAATAAGAGTGTGTTCCCCACCAAGATGGACTCTAATTCCCTGGAACTGTCTATCATAAACTCAAATAATTTCTTCCTTTTTTAAATAATAAGAAAAAGAAAGAAAAGAAAAGAAGAGTGTGATGTCATAAAAGTAAAAAGAGAATTTAAAAAAAAGATAATGGACACCTGTTTAACATGCAGCATTTGAAATTTTTCTGTTATCTTATAAATAATAGGTTTCTTTGCGATGTTGAATTTTATATCATGGAAGTTTCTGGTAACATTGAGAAAAGTATTTCTGAGGCTAGCATTGAAGAGAAAAACCAGATTATTTTAATTTGACAAGGAGTAATTAAAAACAAAACAAAATCAAACAGCATGTAATGCCGCTCTCCTGTCGCTCTGTTCCCGGCGCAGGAAAAAGAGAGGACACACTCTTGTTCTTCCAGACGCATTTATTCAGGCAACTCTACATTCAACTCTCTCTCCCCCTTCCGTGTCCCCTACTAATAATTCCCTCTTTCAACCCCGCCTCCTGCTAGGGTGCGAGCACGTGGCGGTCTCTCATTGGTCTGTAAGCGTATGCACAATATACGGAAATCAGCGGACATGCTAATGAGGGTCAGGTTTGGCGTTCTCTTTTGGCTGGGGATGAGCTGGGCAGTCAGGCACAATCAGGCGATAAGACCTGGCCAGGGTCCAAAGCCATTTTGGCCAAGCCCCTCTCCACATCTCCCCCTTTCTTTTATAATATGGCAGAGAGAATGCCTGTCTTAGGTGCCCTGCAGAGGTTTTCCTTACCCGTCATGGGGTAACAAACAGCATGGTTTGTTCCTGTCTTAGGTTGGTAATACATGCAGCGGGTCTTACCGTCTTTGACTACTTCTCTAGCATGCCAAGCAAACTTGAGGTGAACTGCCCAGTTCAATAGCGGCAAGAGCCTGCACGAAGAAGCTCTTTCTCTGCGCTGATTGTTCCGCATTCGCATCAGACACCACAGACACAATGACCCCGCAGGATTATACTGCAACCCAAACCGCTATTCCAGCCCACTGCTGTAGGTGAGACACCGCCTTCGACATCCCAGAGATAAAACCTCCACATGAACAAGTCTACTCGTGTAGAATCGATGTGCAGATGGATGAGGAGTTCTTCCAATAGAGATCAGTTCACCGACCAGTTTCCTTTAAATGATATGAGAGACTGGTGATAGATTAGCTGCATGGCTCAGATTCTGAAAAGTACAGAGGTAATAGAGCCCGAATGTCTCCATTCACCCCAACTGTGCTATCTTTATAAGCAGTCGAGCTGATCCTGCACCAAATCAACCCTTTAATTGAGTGACATAATGCCTGTTTTGAAATGATTATTAATTTCTGTTGATTGGTCATAGCCTCAGCAACACCAGCTGACAAATTGTTAAGTGCAGCCACTGTCTGAACAGTTGATGTCAGGAAAACTGCCGCAGCTGTAGCCGTAGCAGCTGATGCTGCGATTGCCACAAAATACCACCACTAGAGGAAAGGTGGTAGCATTCCAGCATAAAGCATAGAAGCAAGTCCTGTTACCACAGGTGACATTATTTCTTTCATAGCTTCCATTATATACAAGGAACACAAAGGGGGGCCATACGCATACAGGCACGGGTTTAAAAGTATTGTTAGTACTTTTACTATCATTTGTTATATGTGCTGTTGCCTCAAAGCTGCTATTCCTCATCATTAAATCATTACCCCATGCTCCACCTGTCAACATGCTCATGGGTGTTAAGTCTGTGCAGCTGCCATTGATCCCACACAGCATCGAATTGTCAAAAGGGTTAGAACACAAGGCCATGGCTGGGTTTTGATATGTCCAAATGTCCCCTGCCCGGGTAGCATTATAGAAGGTACTTATGTAAGGTGAGAAAGTAAAATAATCATGGACAACCCAAGCCACCTTCTTGGCTTGACACCCAGTCCATGGGGGTAATCCCTCATGACCTCCCCTACAAGAAGGAGCCCATCTTGGCTGAGGAGGTATAGTAGTATTTCCTTTTAAAACCATAATGGGCCAAGCTCCTCTGAGCCAATGTGGCAATGGACCGGCTGGTCCCCAGAGGGGGTGCATCAAACCAACCTCCTGTCTGGTTATACATACGTACACAATCACTGTCCTGGGATATTTTAGTAATAGTTGGAAGCACAGTAATCCGTTTTAGGTGCAGGTGTATGGTCTCTTGTAATGCTGCTAATGTGTACATTATAATTGGTAAAAAAAAAAAAAAAGACCTCCATGTTTTGCATTGGTTGCAAAAAAGCGGGGGAATACTTGCACTGAATGGGTGACTGGGATAGGTTTAGGGAACACTGTCACCAGCCCCCAATGAAGCTCTTCCATCATCGCCATGGGCCATGGCACTATCATCACGAGTATCCCACACTTCCACATCTTGAACCACTCGGGTGAGCCTTTCCAGGATCCAAAGAGGTTGTTGATGATCCTGAGGTAAAACACAGACAGATCCTCTCGCCCATGTTAGGACCGGGTCTGGACCATACCATTTTCCTGTAAGTATGTCTTTCACATTACAAGCCCTTTTGAAAAGCATGTTTGTGTGTGCCTGTCCGCATCTGACCGCCCATGTTATCTAAATTTTAAAAATAGTAAAAAGAGCAATCGCAAGTCTTTCCTTTGGAGGAGAACCAGAGCGCTATTCCCCCCTTTGTTTTTGAAGGCACTCCTTTAGCATACGATGAGCACACTCAATAATGCCTTATCCTTGCAGATTGTACGGCAAACTGTGAGTGAGGCGAATGCCCATCATCAAACAGAAGGAGTAAAGGAGCCTGAAGTGTAAGCCAGGGCCATTGATCAGTCTTTAACTCTTTAGGCCTGTCCCCAGGCTGCCCACGCCTGGAAACAATGTTCATGGACATGAGGGCCTTTTTTCCAGAGTGTAGGGGCAAAAATAATTCCTGAGGCGTTATCAACAGAGACATGCACATATTTTAATGTGCCAAATTCAGGATGTGAGTGACATCCATCTGCCTACATGTAATGGGAGGAGACCCCTGGGATTAATCCACAGGGACTGTTGCAGCAGAATGTGGAGCACATTGATGACAATTTTTACAATATCACGAGCATAGTGCTCGAGAAATGTGAAATCGGAGGCAAGCCGTTTTAGAATTAACATGAAACGTGGGAGTGAAAGATGCGTGCAAGTTCCTGAGGGGAGGAGAGAAAACACTAGAGCTCTGGACGCCTTATCAACTGAATCACTGCCTTCAGCTAGTGGGTCGGGCAGTCCGGTGTGAGCACGAATATGCTGAACAAAGAATCGGTGGTCTCTCTGGAGAATAGCATGTGTAAAGTGACGGCAAGAAGAGACCCTATGGCTGACCTGAGATTGATCTTTCCTACCACTCGAGCCTTTTTAGGATATTAACAACATATTGACAGTCAGAAATCAGGTTGAAAGAAGCATTAAAGGTCTGAAACACTGTTATGACTATCTTTAGCTCAATAACTTGAGGGGAGGCAGGAGAGAATGGTACGTGACTGGAGGTGCTCCTGACACCATATAAGCTCCTTGGCCTGTTTTAGATCCATCTGTGAATATGAGAAGTGCACTGTTTAGCAGGGCAGATGCAGTGATGTGGGGGAAAATTACAGGATGAGCAGAAGCGAGATGCAACAANAAGTAAAAAAAGAAAGAAAGAAAGAAAGAAAGAAAGAAAGAAAGAGAAAGAAAGAAAGAAAGAAAGAACCATAGCAAGGCGTGATGCCCCCTGCATTTAATGCCAGCCAGTTGGTCACTGTGACATGAAAGTCAGCCAGTCCTCCTCCATAAGGATTTCCAGGCCAGCTACAGGGAGGGCCTGCCTCAAAAGTAAATGAATGAATGAATGAAAATAAATCTCTCTACAATGAAATTTTCAAGTAACTCTTGGGAACTTTTGAAAGACACCAGAATAAGCTGGGCGTGGTGTCACACGCCTTTAATCCTAGCACTTGGGAGGCAGAGGAAGGTGAATCTTTGTGAGTTCAATGCCAGATTGGTCTACAGAGCGAGTTCCAGTACAGCTGGGGCTACACCGGACCCTGTCTCGAAAAGACCAAAAAAAATATATAATAATAATAATATAATAATAATAAATAAAAATAAAATAAATAAAATTAAATGTTGAAATAGTGCAATGATTTATCAAGTTATAGTAGGCCGCGTATGAACAAAGTGTTCAATAACCAGAATTTACTGCAGCATTGCATAGATAACAATCTTCCTGCACACGACTTAGAAATCTGAAGATTTAGGGCAGAAATACACATGAAACAGCTTATTTATTTATATATATATATTTTTATTTATTTATTTATTTATTTACAATTTCTGGGGAAAAAAAAGAAAGAGTGCCGATTGAAAGACTTCGACTTAGAAATCTGAAGATTTAGGGCAGAAATACTCATGAAACAGTTTGCTTATTTATTTATTTATTTACTTATTTAAAATTTCTGAAAAAAAAAGAGTGCTGATTGAAAGACTCATGAAAATTGAAGGACCTCCCATGCTCATAGATTGGAAAAATCAATATACTAAAGATACCCAAAGAGGTTGGAGAGAGGGCCTAGAGGTTCAGAGAGCCGGGTTAGATCCCCAGCACCCACATGGCGGCTGAGACCCGTCTGTTAACTCCAATTCCAGGAGAGCTCCAGTTCCAGGGAAATCCGAGACCTTCTTCTGACCTCCGAGACATTGCAGGACACGGGTGCACAAACCTACACACAGGCAGTACATTCATACACATACAAAAATAAATAAAATTAAAAAAAAGAGACAACCACCCCCAAAAAAGACTTCAAATTCTTGAAAAAAAAATTTTTTTTAACTAAGCATATCATCAGAAATGGATTAGTAAGCATAAAAACCTACACATAGAGTATCTACATATGAGCGCATGTGTCTAGCTGAAGGCCCTAGGAGAAATACAGGGCCAGACAGGAGAAGCCTCTACACAGGCTATTTCCACAGTACTTGAAATACCTTTGGAATCCCAACGGTTTTGTGGTGAACTGAATTGCAGATTCTGAACCTTACAGAGAGAATACATCATATAACACAGTCTAGTCCCCAAATGAAGGCGACAGTGCTTTGTCAGGGATTTTCTTTCTTTCTTTTCTTTTTTTCTTTGCTGTTGTCATTATTACTATTATTATTATTATTATTATTATTATTTTTTTTATGTGTATGAGTGTACTGCTGCACGTAGGTTGGTGCACCCGTGTCCTGGATTGCGGTGGACGTCAGAAGAGGGTGTCGGATTCCCCCAGAACTGGAGTTAAAGACGGTCCTTAAGCCGCCATGAGGGTGCTGGGAATCGAACCCGGGTCTTCTGCAGGAGCAGTCGGTGCTCTTAACCGCTGCGTGAGCCATCTCTCCAGCCAGGACTTAAATTTCTTTTACTAAAATGTTGAAGCCGCGCGTGGTGGCGCACGCCTTTAATCCTACCATTTGGGAGGCAGAGGCAGGCAGATGTCTGTGAGTTCAACGCCAGCCTGGTCTACAGAGTGACTTCCAGGACAGCTGGGCTACAGGGAGACCCTGTCTCCAAAAGACCAAAAAAAATAAAATAAATAAAAATAAAATAATAATAAATAATAAAAAAATAAATAAAATAAAATCTGAAATTTGCAATATTTAGCTCAAGTATATTAGGCTGTGTATAAACAAACAAAGTGTGAAATAACCAGAATTTCCTGCAGAATTGCATACATAACAATCTCCCTGTACACGACTTAGAAATCTGAAGATTTAGGGCAGAAATACACATGAAACAGCTTATTATTTATTATTTATTTATTTATTATTTATTTATTAACTAAAATTTCTGGAAAAAAAAAGCCACCAGTGGACCGACATGAAACGGGCTTCGATCTTAGAATCCTTAAGATCGCAGAAATACACATTTGAAACGGACCTTATTTATTATTTACTTATTTAAAATTTCTGACCAAGAAAAAAGATCCTGAATGAAAAACACCAGAATAGTAAAAAGACCCCCATGGCTCATAGATTGGAAAAATCAATATACTAAAGATACCCAAATAGGTTGGAGAGATGGCCTAAGTTCAGAGACCGTTAAACCCCAGCACCCCACATGCGGGCCCCAAGGAACCATCCAAACTTCCAAGTCCAGGCGAATCTGATGTGACGCCTCCTCATCTCCGACTGCAGCATTGACTACAGGGGTGCAAAAACCTACCATTTACCTTCCATCCTGGTTAACAAGAGAGGTCCAGGCCAGCGGCTTATGGAAAAATCCAAATATAAAAAAAATAAAAAAAAAAAAAAAAAAAAAGCCATAGCCTGGCTGGCTCCAACCTAAAAATAATAAAAAAAATATTTTAATGAACTAACAGGCTGAGGTGTAGAAGAAACAGAAGCTCAGGCACTGTGTGTCTCATGGTGTTGCGGTGGTGTGGTCTGTGTGTGTGTGTTGGGGTGGCACCCGTCACTTATAAACTCATTCATTTTTGAGACCAGTCTCCCTGTGAGCCCCAGCTGTCCTGGAAGTCACTCTGTAGACCCAGGCTGGCCTTGAACTCACAAAGACCGCCCTGCCTTGCCTCCGATCGCTAGGATTAAAAGTGGCCGCGCCACCACGCCGGCTCTGGTAAGGAAATACTTTAATGGCTGAGAGAACGAAGCATAGCCCAGTATAAGAGACCACAGACTGCCCTCTTGCACCCCAGCACCCACATGCCGAGAACCCGCTGTAACTCCAATTCCAGGAGAACCCAGGTCCAGGAACGACACCCTCTTCTGACCTCCGAAGGGACTGCAGGAACACGGCTGCACCAACCTTTACACGCAGGCCAGTTGACATTATACACACACAAAAATAAAAAACTAAAAAAGGAGACAAACCGTCGTCGGCGTGGTGCACACAACCTTTCATCCTAGACGGAGCAGAGGCAGCAGGCATCTCTCGTGAGTCAAGGGCTCCGCCTGTCATACAAAGGTGATCTCCCAGGCCAGCTCGGACTAAAGGGAAACCCGGTCTCTAAAAAGTGATTAAAAAAAAAAAAAAGCAGGAGACAACCACCCCCCCAAAAAGACTTCAAATCCTTTAAAAAAAAGAATATTTAATAAGCATATCATCGAGAAATCACGCCAAATTAGTAAACATAAAAACCAACACTTAGAGTATCTACACATGTACGCATGTCATGGCGACAGCGCCATCTAGGAAAATACAGGGCCAACAAACTTACACAGGCTATTTCCCCAGTACTTCAAATACCTTTGGAATCCCAACGTTTTTGTGGTGAACTGAATTACATATTCTGAACCTTACAGAGAAAATACATCATCACACAGTCTATTCCCAAAATGAAAGTGACAGTGCTTTCAGGGATTTCTTCTTTGTTTTCTTTTTCTTTTGTGTATATTACATTATTATTAATTATATATATTAATATTTTCTAGGTACGATGTACTCTGCATGTAGGTACGCACCGGTGTCTGGAAGGCGGTGGAATCAGAAAGCTGGCGGTTCCCTTGGAACTGGAGTAAGACAGTTCTTAAGCCGCCATGACGGTGCTGGAGATCGAACCCCCCCCGGCTCTCACTACCGGTCCTAACCACTGCGTGACCATTCTCCCAACCCCAACAAATTCTCTACTAACAATGTTTGAAGCCCAGCGTGAAGTGGGCGTGCGAGTGGGGGGGGTTTGGGGAGGCAGAGAAGGGCCCTTGACTTTGAATTCAAGGTCAGCCCGCACTGATAGGGATTTCCAGCAGACCCCCTGGGGCCATTCCGTCTTTATTTCCCTACTCCCCACCCGGGCCCCGCCCCAGACTTTTGTTCTGATGCTTAATTCAAACAGATTTGAAAGGAAAAAAAAAAAAACCACCTCCCTCTGTATTATTACAAAGAAAACTCCCACCTTAGCAAAGGCCTAAAATCAGGAGTACGCGGCCGCTGGGGCTACAGGGAGACACTGGCCAACAGACCATCCATCATCCATCATCATCATCATCATCATCATCATAATAATAAGTAGATAGATAGGGCAGGAAAAAAATCACACAGTATCAGCAGTCTTTTTTTTTATTAAAATTCATTCTAGCCGGCCGTTTTGGGTAGCGGCCACGACCTTTAATCCTCACTCTGGAGAGCAAAGAGGCAGGCGCGGATCTTTGGGAGTTCAGGGCCAGCCTTGATATACATAGATAGAATTCCAGTACAGCTGGGTTACGGTACAGGGAGAACCCTTGTCTCAAAAAGACAAAAAATTATTAATATATATTAATAATAATATATATTAATTATTAAAAATTTTAAAAAATTTTAAAAATAAATATCTTCAATTAATTAATTTTTATTTAAACATTTTCAATCTGGCTGTGAACACGCGTTCCTCTTGGAACCCCAACTTGTCCTTTGGAATCCCACTTCTAACCCAGGCTGGCCTTGAACCACAAAGATCCACCTGACTCTGCCTCCAAACTGTGCTGAGATAAAAGGCATGCGCCACCCTCTCGGCTTTTAAGGAAATCTTAATGGCCAGAAGAAGAGCATAGCAGTGCGGTAAGAGCACCACCGAACCTCCTGGCAAGCACCGGGCTCACATCCCCCCTAGGAACCCACCATGACGGCTGAACCTGTCTGTAACTCCAAATTCCAGAACTCCAGTCCAGTGGGAATCCGACCCTCTTCTGACCTCCAGGGCATTGCAGTACACTGGTGCACAAACCAACACGCATGTGGCAGACATTCATACACATGATTCAAAATAATAAAAATAAAAAAAAAGAGAACAACCACCCCCAAAAAAGACTTCAAACAAAAAAAATAAAAAATTTTTAAAGCATATCATAAAAGATAATTAGGAAGCATAAAAACCTACACATAGAGTATTTACACATGAGCAAATGTGTCTATCTGAAGGCTATAGTTATTAAATACAGGGCCAGAACAAGGAGATACCCCTCTACAACAGGTAGTTCACAGAACTGCAAATACCTTGGAAATTGCTCTCTATTACGTTTGTGGTAACTGAATTGCAATTCTGAACCTTACAGAAGCAAAATAACATCATCACACAAGTCTATGTATTTATTAGCTATTTAAAATTTCTAAAGAAAAAAAAAGATGCTGATTGAAAGGACACCAGAATATTGGAAGGAACCTCCCAAGCCATAGATTTAATAAACATATTTATAGTAAAAATTATCCTCTATATATGAGTTGTGTAGAAGGCCAAGAGTCTAATAGTCTCTGGGTTAACCAAGCAGCTCCCACACGCCATCCAAGAAAACCATTCGAAACCCAGCCCTATGGATCTGTCGTGTGCCTCTGATCTCCGAGCATTGCAGGACATGGGCACACAAACCTACAGATTACCTTCCATCCTGTCGTTAACAAGATTGGTCCCAGACCGAACTGCACGGAGTCGCAGGTGGAACGATGAGCCATAGCCTTGGACGTGGCTGCCCCTACCTATAATTCAACTGAACCGAGTCTCATCTCCAGCTGATCAGACTGGAAAAGTGTGAGAAGAACACACACATGTGTCAGTGTGTGTTCCGGGGGATGGGGCCGCCCGTCACTTAGAAACTCTCTCATTCAAGTATCTGTCCCCTGAGCCCCAGCTGTCCTGGAAGTCACTCTGAAGACCAAACTGGCCCTGAACCCACAAAATCCTCTGCTCCTCTCCTCGCCCCACACCGAAGTGCCAGGAATAAAAGCATCCCACCACTGCCGGCTTAAGAAATTACTCTTATGGCGGAGAGGTAGATTACCCACGTGGTTAAGCGCGCAACCACCGACGCTTGCAGAGCACCCGGCGTCCATCCCCCAGGCACCCATGCACTGAACCCGTCTACTCCAATTCCATGAGACCTCCAGTTCCAGGGGATTCCGAGACCCTCTTCTGACCTCCGAGGCATTGCAGACACGGTGTGTGCACAAACCCACACGCAGGCAGTACACAACACATACAAAAATAAAATAAAATTAAAAAAGCAGACAAACCACCCCCCAAAAAGACTCCAAATCCTTTAAAAAAAAAACTATTTACTTAAGCTACATATCAAGAAATGGAAAATTATAATCATAAAAACCACAACATTAAGAGTTATTTCTACGCATCTGATGAGCGGCATGTGTCCCTATCCTAAAGCCTAGGAGAAATACAAGGGCCAACAAGAGAAGCTCACACAGCTATTCCACGAGTTACTCAAATACCTTTGGAAATCCCAAGGTTTTGTGGTGAACGAATGGCCAAGATTCTAACCTAACAGAGAGAAAACATCATAACACAAGTCTATTCTCCAAAATGAAGCGGACATTCTTGTCAGGGATTTTCTTCTTTGTGTTCTCTTGTTTTATAACTAGTATTATTATTATTATTAATATTTGTCGCTCTCCTTGTCGCTCTGTTCCCGGCCGGCAGGAAAAAGGAGAGGACACACTCTTGTTCTTCCAGACGCAGTTTATTCAGGCAACTCTTACATCATCATCATCTCTTCTTCTCCTTCCCGTGTCCCCTACTAATAATCTCTTCCCTCAACCCCGCCTCCTGCTAGGGTGCGAGCACCGTGGCGGTCTCTCATTGGTCTGTAAGCGGTATGCACAATATACGGAAGTCAGCGGACATGCTAATGAGGGTTCAGGTTTGGCGTTCTCTTGTTGGCTGGGGAATGAGCTGGGCAGTCAGGCCACAATCAGGCGATAAGACCTGGCCAGGGTCCAAAGTGCCATTTTGGCCAACGCCCACTCTCCACATCTCCCCCTTTCTTTTATAATATGGCAGAGAGAATGCCTGTCTTAGGTTGCCCCTGCAGAGGTATTCCTTACCCGTCATGGGGTCAAACAAACAGCATGGGTTTGTTCCCTGTCTTAGGTTGGTAATACATGCAGCGGGTCTTACCCGTCTTTGACTACTTCTCTAGCATGCCAAGCCAAACTTGAGGTGAACTGCCCAGTTCAATAGCGGCAAGAGCCTGCACGAAGAACGCTCTTTCTCTGCGCTGATTGTTCCGCATTCGCATCAGACACCACAGACACAATGACCCGCGCAGGATTATACTGCAACCCAAACCCGCTATTCCAGCCCACTGCTGTAGGTGAGACACCGCCTTCGACATCCAAGAGATAAAACCCTCCGACATGAACAAGTCTACTCGTGTAGAATCGATGTGCACGATGGATGAGCGGAGTTCTTCCAATAGAGAGTCGAGTTCACCGGACCAGTTTCTTGTTAAATGATATGAGAGACTGCGTGATAGATTAGCTGCATGGCTCAGATTCTGAAAAGGTACAGAGGTAATGTAGAGCCCAGAATGTCTCCATTCACTCCCCAACTGTGCTATCTGTATAAGCACGTCGAGCTGATCCTGCACAAAATCAACCCTTTAATTGAGTGACAAAAAGGCGGGGGAATACTTGCGCTGATTGGGTGACCGGGATAGGTTTAGCGAACACTGTCATCAGCCCCCAACGAAGCTCTTCCGTCATCGCCATGGGCCATGGCACCATCATCACGAGTATCCCACACTTCCACATCTTGAACCACTCGGGTGAAAGGAGCATTAAAGGTCTGAAACACTGTTATGACTATAGAGGGGACAGTGACAGCAAATCTTACCGTGTCTTGAGAGTGAAGGGGAATGGAAAAGAAGCAATCTTTTATCTATAATTATAATGGGCCAGCGTCTTGGAATTGCTGAGGGCAGAGGAAGCCCCCGCTGCACGGGCCCCATAATTACCATTTGTTTAAGCACCCTCGCCGCCCCATTCCCATCTGCCCTTTTGTCATTTGCGTGACTGCAGCCGCTAGGCCAGAATTGGTAAGAGGGCCGCCAAATTCCCGACAGACCTTCATCCACACTTCAAAGCCTTTATTTTTGTAAGGGTTTATTGCCTGCCTACACTCCTTTGTACATTGTTCAAATACCAATTGTTTAACAAGCGGCATGGCAGTGTCAGGGTCACCAAATACTTTTCCTGCTGCCTCCACCATTCTTGCCACAAATTTTTTTAATGATTTTAAAATCGAGTGGCTCATGATAACGGTTATCGTCCTGTTGGTTTTGGAAGACCGGAAAACATAGGGCTGGATTTTGAGCGGCTACCTCCCTCCAGCACTCCGGATGAAACGAAGTGCCAGGTACCGCAAAAGGCGGAGGGGGCCCCGGGGCCGTCGGCTGTAGCGGAGGTCCCGGGCCTGCCGGCTGTATGTTAACCTTCACTTGCTCCATGCTTTCTACCAAACTCTCCAACTCATCAGCTGACATATCCTGCTCTTCATCCTCAACCCCCTTGGGTGGCGCATGTTCCTCTTTTAGCTGCTGTAGAAGTTCTTCCCCTTTTTTTCTTTTTGCTGCACAGCTCCCTTCATCACCCAAGCAATTTCCTATTAATTTCCAAATAGGAACTACACCTCTCTGCAGAATTCCTTGTTCCTCAGCAAACATTAGGTCCCCTCCCAACTTTCTCCAGCAATGTGGCATGAGGTTTCTGGTCACAAGAAACCAGGGCGCGATCTCATCTACTGCTCCTAGGAACTCATCTAAAGTTTGGGTCTTTATGCCAATTCCTTTCACTTTCAGCAGTTCCTTTAAGGCATCGCGCAATGGCCACATTGAATTTGAATTCCCCATGGTCTCTACTCCCGAGAACCTTATAGTCCCACCTTACCTGGGAATTTACCGACTAGCCCATCTGCCTGTGTCTGGTTCTGAACCGTGCTCGCACCGACGGAGGTTCCCCGTACGGGCCGCCACTTGCCGCTCTCCTCGTCGCTCTCTGTTCCCGGCCAGCAGGAAAAAGGAGAGGACACACTCTTGTTCTTCCAGACGCAGTTTATTCAGGCAACTCATACACCAACTCTCTCTCCCCCCTTCTGGTGTCCCCTACTAATATACCCTTCTCTCAACCCTGCCTCCTGCTAGGGCACAGTCTCTCATTGGTCTGTAAGCGGTATGCACAATACACGGAAGTCAACGGACATGCTAATGAGGGCTCAGGTTTGGCATTCTCTTATTGGCTGGGGAATGAGCTGGGCAGTCAGGCAACAATGAGGCGATAGTCATAAGACCTGGCCAGGGTCCAAAGCACCATTTTGGCCAATGCCCGCTCTCCACAATGTAACATAAGTAGGTATTTCTTTAGAGAAATTTAACTTTATATGTAGTTAGATAATAACTTAGAGAGGATGTTTTTGTTCGATGTAATGATTATTTGTATTGCATTTTAAAGGTTGAAAACAATAGAATAGCTTCAGTGATTAGCAAACTCTTGAGGCAAGACTATTGCTCAAAATAAAGTTTAGGTGTGCATAGGAGTGAAATCCCAGACAGGGTAACAAGATAACTATGCATGTGGTGTTGTAGAAAGCATGAGGGTTTTTCCCTCAGTGGAAGTTTCATTCATAGAGTTCTTATTATTTCCTCTATTAATTACTTCTCTCATTGCTGTGGCAAAATGATTGACAAAAGCAGAAGAAAGAAAGAAGGGCTGATTCAGGTTCCTGGTTTGAGGGAATAAGTCTGTCTTGTGAAGAAAGCATGGTGCTGAGAAACCACAATGACGACCCCAATGACACCACAGTCAGGAAGCAGAGAGATGATTGTTAGTTTGCAGATCAGGTTCTTATTTATTTATTTATTATTTATTTATTTATTTATTTATTATGTGTATGAATATACTGTCTGCATGTAGGTTGGTGCACCTGTGTCCTGAAATGCTAAGGAGGTCAGAAGAAGGTGTCAGACTCCCCTGGAACTGGAGTTAAAGACGGTTCTTAGCCACCATTTGGGTGCTGGGAATCAAATCCCTGTCCTCTGCAAGAGCACTTGGTGCTCTTAATCGCTGAGGCATCTGTCCAGCACCTTTCACTTCTCCTTTTTTATTCAGTCCAGAAATACCACTCATGAGATGGTGTTGCTCACTGTCAAGATAGGGCTTTCCTGCTTAGTTAATCCTTTCTGGAAACACTTGTCACAAACACCCAGAGGTATGGATTCTAGATGATTCTAAATCCAAAGGAAAATTAAAAATAACCACCACATATCTGCAGTGAGATTATACTGATAAACATAAAATTACAATCAAAGACAGAAAAGATTATGTTAACAAACACGATCCAGCAAAAGAACATCAAGTGTACCAGATTAATTTCCAAACAAGTGACATTTTAGAAGTATTTGTATGTCATAGAAAACAAAACACAACTGGGGAGATGATTGGCGAGATAGCTCAGTGGCTAAAATGTTTGCTTTGTAAGCATGAGAAACTGAGATTGGGTTTCTAAAAATCCCATAAAACTGGAGGCAATAGCATCTATCTACAATCCCAGTTCTTCTACAGTGAGAAGGAAAGCAGAGGGGAGAATTCTGGAAGAGCAGGTAGCCCTGGAAATGTAGAGACAATCATCAGAGCCTGTCTTGAAAAAGGTGGGGGCTGGAGAGATGGCCTAGTGGTTAAGAGCACTGACTGCTATTGCAGAGGACCTGGGTTCGATCCCCAGCACCCACATGGTGACTGAGAACAGTCTGTTCTGTAACTCCAATAGAACTCCAGTTTCAGGGGAATCCGACACCCTCTTCTGACCTCCGCGGCATTGCATGACACGGGTGCACAAACCTAGATATAGACAGTACATTCATACACATAAATAAATAAGTAAATAAATAAAATTAAAAAATAAATAAAAAGGTGGAAGTTGCAGACTGACATCAGGAGGTTGCTCTGTGACCTCCACATGTCCACCACATCATGTTTCTACACTCATGTACAGGAACACACACAACCATAAAGGTTTTATGTAAAAAAAAAAGTATGTTAAAAGAAAACCTAGACTCAATTAATGTCCTTAGGATTTCAGGACGTGGTTATTAGATCAAATTTCACAGATAAATAATTTGGTTAAAGCTTGAAAATTCAGAAAGGAAAAGAATGTGGAGACAGATAGGCTTTAGCCATTCATTACCCATGGGGAAATAATTGGTCGCTGACATTTTCAGAGCTATTCCTGAGCCAGAGAAAAATGTACCAGAAAGTGTAAGGTGCTGAGCGGAAGAAAACGTGACCAAGAACATCATACTAGCCAGGTTGTTCTTAATTTAAACTTTAAACATAGGCACATTAAAAGAAATGAGTGAGTAATGTATTCATGTCAATAAAACTACTCATCATCCAATCCCAGTGAGGGAATATGGTACAGAGAAGCAGGAGTCAAAGGCAAACGCAGATGATCAAAGAGGCCTGTCTGTATGCTCCAGTAAAGATGGGGTGATTTGCTCTATGTATTCAGAGAGAAGACATGGTATTTTGAGCTAGTTCCATTTCTGTTGGACTGACAAGGCAATTTATGAGAAGAAGCCGTTTATTTCAGTTCACACATCACAGTTTATGACTGATGTTAGTCTGCACAGGAACCAAGCAGCATTTTGAAGTAGAAGCCATGAGGGGAACACTGGGTGCTGGTTTGCTCGGCCAGGTTCATGCCTAGCTAGCTTTCTTCTACAAAGTAGTACCCGGGCTAGAGATGGTGCCACCCACAGTGGGCTGGGCACTCATGCATCAGTAAACAATCAAACATTCTCCTGCAGACATACCTACAGGCCAACCTGATGTGGGAAATCTGTCAATCTAGTCTGTCCTTTCAGATGACTCCGAGTTGTGTCAATTTGACCTTTAAAGCTAACTATCCATGTAATCAGTGAAAAGATTTAACAATTGTTGAATCTTCTTTATCCAGTGTAACAATAAGATACAGTCAATCAGCAAATGCATCAAAACTTGAGGTAATGGAGCTGGAGAGATGGTTCAGCTGTTAAGAGCACTGTCTACTCTTGCAGAGGACACAGATTCTAGTCTAAGCACCCACATAGGAGTTAACAGTCCATAACTCCAGTTTCCAACACCCTCTTCGGGCCTCTATGGACATGGCACACTCATGGTACACATACATAGATGCAGGGAAAACACTCATACACACACAACTTAAACAAATAAATAAATCGATGAAATTTAATACTTGAGATAATTAACTTGGCAAGAGAAAGTTTAGTAAAAGACAAGGTAGAACTGGCTATGTTGTAAACAAAAATAACAAAAAAACATGTTCCAAGCAAGGTTACAGAGTAATAGACACAAGGGCATGAGCTTTAACAAACACGAATTATGATTTAATATATAATATATAGTAAAAATAGTATATGAAATTTGAAAAATCCAATAAAAATTAAGGAAAATAGATAAAATATATTAACTGAATGAAAATGTATGTGTATATAATTTCACACATATAAATGACCATTTAAATTTAAGCAATTCCTTTTTGTTAATTTATTTATTGATTGATTCATTATTTGCGGTGCCAGAGATGGACCCCAGAACCCCTTTCATGATATATTCTGTACCACTATGATATATTGTAAGCTTTAAGCAATTCATTTTCATTTTCACTCCAGTTTGTTTTATGGCCTGGGATTTAAGCAATGGAAAAGGACCATGTTTCCCCTGGAGTATGGACTAAGCCTGGGAAAGCCCTGCTGTCTATTGTCTCATTAGATCCTAACCTGTATCACCACAATCATATCTGCAAGGAGAAGCAAATACATAGATAACTATTAACCTAACATTAAAAATATGTTTCTCTTTTTTACTAAGTGCTGAGAATATTGATGTTTTTGTTTCATCTGCGCTTGTACCCATTTCTTGATTTTTTTTTCCTTATAATATTCTTTTAAAAATTGAATTTTTAATATGCTTACTGAAAGCATTCTTTACATTTATTTTCAATAAAAGCTATTACTGTATATTTTGTGTTTAATTTTAACTCTTTTAAGCTATTTGAAGACCCCTATTAGTCCAAAGAAAATCTCTTGTTAAAAAAGGCAAATCTATCATGTTCATGAAACCTAAAGCAAGACACAGGGAACACAGGACACATTATCTGACACAGGATGAAGAATCTGTTCTGATATGGGCATCCTGGATAGAGAAACAGCTGTTTGTGTTAATTCTGAATTGGAGGTGGATATGTGTTCTTGGTGTTTTTGACCAGTTCCCTTCCCCTCATTCCTTACTGCTTCCACATCTCTTATAGCTCCAACTGTTCTGCATCAGGCTGTCCTACTACAGAGGAAAGATGACCTCTTGTAGTACCTTAGGTTATCAAGGCTTTGAACTCACTTCTCAACTTATACTTCCATCATTTTCTCTTTTCTTAGATTGCTCTTTTCCAGTATAGTGAAGGGAACCCAGTGCTTTGCACATACTAGACAAGTGGTCTTCACTGAGCCACATATTTATCAGTTTTTACCTGTATATTCTGATTGCTTTTGTTTACTTGTTTCCTCTGTTGAGATGGGGTCTTGATCTCTAGGCTTGGCCTATTCTAATATTTTTTACATATAGATCAGGATCACAATTACTATACCTTACAGGCAAGAATGATTCATTCATGCAAGATGACCCTGTTGTTAACACCAGCAAGTTTATTCCAGAATCCCCAGCAATTTTGTTTTATTTTTCTTTCTACTTTATTTCATAGATTCTAGATCTTGAATTTCATTATAATAAATGAATTATGTTACCTTTTCACTATACATTGACCATGAATTTACATTTTTGTTTCCTACTATTGTTAAAATTAAAAAATAATATCACATGACATAATATATTCAGAAAAGTGCAGAAAACAATCAGACATTTGTTTCCACATGTATAATTAAAGGGTATATATTTTATTTGTGCTTAAACACTGTTTGTTATTATGTTCTTATTTTTTATTTAGATGTTCATTTCTCAAATGGGCCTTTTTAAGAAATTAATTTCCCATTCTTACTTTGTTTTTTATTGGTCTCTAAGTTAGCTCAAGTATTTCAAGGGTGTTTTGCTTTTCAGAAATTATGAATGGTCTCCTTATATCTTTTTGGAAGCTTGAATATCAGGACTTTGATTTGGCAGTTTCCACACATAAATAAATTGCTAGCTGTGAAAATCTTGGGTCATTTTTTTTCACAGCTCTGCTGCTAGTCCATTGTTTGCTCTGCAATGTTTCTGAAGAGCTCTAGTCCCTAGATGAGGATGAGGGTGAGGTGAGGTCATGTGTTTGGGTTTTCCTCACTTCCCTCTTTCTGGAGTCACACTCCTTCTCAAGCACACATTCCAGCGTGACAGATCTTCGGTAAGCTTCCCCCCTCTCTGAATACTGCTGACTTCTTTAGATGGTGTTTCTGTAATCTGCCCCTGTCTCAGAGTACTGCTGCCTCCTTTGGATGAAGCTTTGATTTGGCTTACATCACTGATGAGTATATCTTCCATTTTCATTTTGTTCTAGAAAAAAACTGAGAGGTGAAAGTCAGATATGCTTCACCAGATCCTTTCTATCCTAAGCCATGCTACTAGTGTTTATATATGAATATAATATATAATGTATAATTAGTAGATAGTATTATATATAATAAATTATAATTTTTATTGAACATTTGTACAACTCATACAATGGTTCCTAATCAAACCCAATCCCTCCATTCCTCAACTTCCAGTCAGAACTCATGCATTACAACATCCAAGCTAAGCCCTATCCAGTCAAGCTCTTAAATCTAGATGTCCTTCTGTGCGAATAGATCCACTGGAGTCTAGTCAGCACATCTAGGAATCCTAGGTAAGACATACTCTTCCTCACCCAACAGTACTCAGTCTCTTATAGTTCTCAGTCCAGGGCCAGTCCCCCACTTATTTCTCTTGCTCCACTTTGAGACCTTGTCCCAGTTGACATGGGCCCCATGCCTGATGCCAACATTGTCACAAGTTCACATATGAAAGTTTGCACTCGACTGTCAGCCATTGCTTCTCTGCATTCATGCACCAGCCTTGGCTCTTACAATATTTCTGCCCATTCTACTGCAATGATGCTAGCCATGGGTGGGTGAATTTTAATATAGGGGCTCCACCCAAAGACATACACTCAGGAATCACCCATTTTATGAAGCTTGACTAGTTGTGGCATTCCCTTTGCACCACGCTCTATTGTGTAAGGAAGTTTTGCATTCCTCAACTCTCACTAGTAGTGTTTTTAATACAGTAAATGCGACCACAAATCAAAAACTTCTTTCCGTTTAGTTTTTTTTTTTACTTTATTTATTATTTATGTGTATGAATGTACTCTCTGCATGTAGGTTTGTACACCTGTGTCATGCAATGCCAAGAAGGCCATAAGAGGGCGTAGGATTCCCCTGGAACTGGAGTTAAAGACGGTTCTCAGCTGCCATATGGGTGCTGGGGATTGAACCCGGGTCCTCTGCAAGAGCAGTCAGTGTTCTTAAACACTAGGCCATCTCTCCAGCCCCAAAACTTACTTTTTAAAAATTTTATTTCTATGTATGGATCTGGGTGTTGGTGTGTGCTCATGAGTACAGGTACCCAAAGAGGCCAGAAAAAGACATCAAATATCCTTCAGGTGATTGTAAGCCACCTGACATGGGTGCTCTTAAATGAACTTGTATCCTTAGAAAGAGGAGTATGTGTTCCTAACCACTGAGCCACATCTCCACTGCCTTTTCCACTTTGTAATGAATTGTCATATGTGTATTTGAAATTTGCACAATGATTATGGTGCATATAGAGGTGGGTTAACTAGAATTTTGTGTGTTTGTGTATGTGTGTCTGTGCAACTTTGTGCAGGTGGATACGCCTGTCCATGCACATGTAGAGGTCAGAAGTTTAAAGTGAATATTCTGCTGCATCATTCTCCACTTTGTTCTCTTGTGAGAGTGTCTTAGTGAATGTGGATCTGGACTGGCATATGGCAAGCCCCATTTCTCCCCCTGCCTTCGTCCCCAGCTCTTGGGTTGCAGGTGCACACACAGCCACAGACAGCTCTCTCTCTCTCTCTCTCTCTCTCTCTCTCTCTCTCTCTCTCTCTCTCTCCACTGGAGTTTCAAATTCATGTCCTGTGCTGATCCAGCAAGTGCTTTTACCTACTGTGCCCTGAAATTGTTTCTTAAATAGACATTAGGAAATAAGACAAAAGTTTCTCCATTTTAACCCAAAGTATTGTGAGTGAATCTGCGAAGGACTGGATATGATCATTATGGACAAGGTTATGTTGGTCAAAATCATAATTATGTTTTACGGAGCATAAATTTGTAAATTTTTTAGTTAGAGTTTTAATAGGAATATTTGATTTCATATCCTCTAACAAGAGCCACTAATTTAGGAGTTCAATGTTGCCAATTTAGACTAAATGCAAATGTTAAGAGTAAAAATTAAGCAGTTGTTCTGAGGGATTTTTTTTTCTTTCTCCTTATAGATTGAGAATCACAGCCAGAATCCCCACTTCAATGGAATGGTGCCCAGAATTGCTTTGAAAATGTCTCCTTTTCAGGCAGTGTTCCAAGGTCATTGTCTTTCTGGCTGTCTTTGCCTTTTGACAATCTCATAGATCCTACCGTTCATCTGCTCCTTCTAATGTAAGTGGTGAAGCGATTCCCCAGTGAGCACACACATGGCTTACTTTAGAACCCTTGCAAGATTACTTTCAGGATTACTGTGACGGTTCCTCAAACATCAGAAAAGGTCTTGGAAACTCCATCATTGACAATAACCATTACATCTGCAACCCACATAGTTAACCTTGACCATACAGTGTGTAACCAAAATTAAGAAATTAGCCTACCTGGAAAAGTTTAAGGTGATAACTAGATAAGTAAATACAGGTAGGGGAGATGGCTCAGAGCTTAAGGGCACTTGTTGCTTAATCCCAGTTCCCACCACCCGTGTCATACAGCTCATTACTTTCTGTGACTCTGGTGGATCCAACACCTTTTTCTGGCCTTTGCAGGCACCTGAACACATGTGCAAACATACACACACATAGGAATAAAAATAAATCTTTAAAAAAAGAAGATTAAATAAATAAAATGTATAGGACTTCAAAGTATCATTTGAAAAGAAAGATAAAATGAAAGACAAAGGGTCCTTGGAACAAAATTCACTGACATGGCTATCTTTGGTTAATTTTAGTGTTGGTGATACTAAGAGAAAATATGTTTTTACACATCTATAAAGGGAGTATTGAACCATATATTACTTTGTGTTTTCAAATGTTAGCATTTAATAAACAGCCCTCTGAATTGTTTCTAGGTGCAAGAACATGAGCACACCCCCTCCGCAGCACCCATAATTTTCTTCCTGGTGCTTCTTCTGAAGAAACTTGGCTTTTAACATGATACACTGGGTGGGGAGCTTTTCGTCCTTGCAACTTTGCAGGGACCCTGGAAGAAGAGAAAGGATTTATAGCACATCACCGCAGGCACCCTTTCTGAGAGATGTGAGTCAGGAGGCCAGTTCAATCTCCCTGGGGTCCAGGTGGCTCTGAACTGGGCAGTCATGGAAACACTGATCGAACCCACCAGGAATCAAAACCTGAGGGTCTTTTGAGAACCCTTGCACTTCTTGGCAGGTGCCATGTAGGAATGTAATGACACCGTTTCAAGCTTATTTAACCCTGTTTTAAATTTAGAAATGGAGTTTCAGGAACGAATCTGACAAATAAATTTCCTGACCCTTGACAAGAAGAGCAAGGGTAATGACCAATATTCTTTGAGAGTCTGTGGGTTCCCTGGTCAACAGCTTCAAAACAGGGAGTCCATTCCTGGCATTGGGTTTTATTTAACAGCCTATGATGTCTAGTAAGACCAATGTTCCCCTGTTAGAGAGTAAATCTGTTTAATCTCTTTTTATATTGTAAATCTCTATAGTTTAAGAATCTTCGGTAGTGGTAGGTTAATTATCTCCTCATGCTTCTTCCTCTGACCCACCGTCCTCTTCCCCATACCCTTTAACCCTTCCTACTCTATCATTCTCATTCTCCACTCTATAACATTGGTCCGGCAAGATATTCCCACTATGCAACAGTGGCATGGACATATCAGCTACTTCCTGATTGGGTTTAGAGTCCACTTTACAAGAAGGAGGCCACAACTGACACTAATATCAGGCCTGAGAACCTGTGTCTAGACAGTCAATAGGCCATAGGGAAGAGCATACTACTATTATTCTGATAAATAGATATAGTATTAAAGAGACTTCTTTGCTGGGTATGATATCGCATGCCTTTAAGCCCAGCACTCAGGAGGCAGAGTCAGGCATGGCCTACATGATGAATTCTAGGCCTGCTGGGGCTACAGGGAGACCCTGTCTCAAAAAGATCAAAGATTACAAAATGGAGTTCTATGGAGCAATAAAAAAAGACAACATCATGAAATTTGCAAGAAAATGGATGGAACTGGAAACTATTATGCTAAGTAAGGTAACATGGTCTCAGGAAAACAAATGACGTTTGGTGTCCCTCATTTGTGGATCCTAGTACCAAATCCCTATATGTAAGATAAGGCGGGTAATTTTTTAGTAAAAATAACACCACATTGACAGAACTACTACAGACATAGCTTGAAGTTTATGTTTCTCTTTTACTTAGTCCTAAAATTTATATGAAAGAATAAAGCTCTTTTTTAAAAGTACATCAAAACATACATCAACATGCTATGTAAATTAGGAACGCAAAGTTAAATGTCTTTTCACCTGCATGCGAGCTTATTGTTAAACTGTGAATCCCTAAATGTGTTTTGGAATTAGCCTATAGTTTATTTTCAGACTTTGTGATTTTGATATATGTGTGGAATATTCACATGTTGGATGAATATAAAATTACTAAAGGGAACAATAGCAACAAAAGACTTGCTCAAAGAACTTACCAAAACAGTAAAATTCTGCATCAAAAATTTTAAAAAGGCCGGGCATGGTGGCGCATGCCTTTAATCCTAGCTCTCGAGAGGCAGAGACAGGGGGTCTTTGTGAGTTCAAGGCCAGACTGGTCTACAGAGTGAGTTCCTGGACACCTGGGGCTACAGGGAGACCCTGTCTCAAAAAGACAAAAAAAAAAAAATTAAAAACTGAGAAAAAGATGCAAGACAGGGCTTAGCATGTCTGGCAGAATGCCCGAGCCCTGGTGAGGGGGCATGGATGGGGGAAGAGGCATAAAGTTGACTAAGAAATATTGTATGTAATACAAAAAAGCTCAACTAAAAATTAAGAAAAAGGTCCAAAAGATAAAAAATTAAAAATAAATAAGGTGACTCCTAATGACTAATGTACTCATAGCTAAATATATCTCTCAACTCTCACCAGAGACACTTCCTCATGAACAGACGGTGATTAACACAGAAAGAAATCCACAACTGAGCAACATTTGGAGAACAAGAGAATGTTACAAACTACTTATCCCTACATAGGGCACACATAAACTTCTGCCTGCCTGTGCTCAAGGATCATTGTGGATGAGGGAACAGAAAGATCATTAGAGGCAGAGTAGTAGATGACCACAAGGAGACAGAGAAAGCTGGGACGTTACTCATACGAACTCACAGCAATGAAAGAGCATGCACCTGACCCACATAAATTCAATACAGAAAAAAAAAATGCAGCATGCAAGTAGGAAAGTAAGAAACTTCAACTTTAGCTGAGCAATTATTGGCAACTGACAGCCTCTGGGAGAGGGAAAGTCAGTTTTCTTTAAGGGTGTGGCAATGGACAGGTTAAACAGGCTCCAATGGATTGATGCATACCTAGAGGTGCGTGTGTGTATGTGTGTGTGTGTGTGTGTGTGTGTGTAGAAGAGAGAACTTGAAATCAGGCATATGCATGTAGAGGAGGGGTTATAAATATTATTAAATATATTGTATAAGTTTATAAAACTTTAATAAAAAATGAAAAAAAAGAAAATATATATCACCTGTTGGGGCAGACAAATAATAATACAGGACATGAAGGTGACTAGTAAGGTGAGGGGGGAAGGGAAGTGACGCTGGACATGATAAACATACTCTGTGAAATCCTGTACAAGAGAAAGCATGCACTCCTTCTTACTGCAGAGCATTGGTTGTTTCCCTGGATCACGTAGTGCTGTGTGAGACACTGCATTAGAATCTACAGGAAGAACAGTCAATGACTCTGTCTTGCAGCCAGGGCACCCAGGTTTAAAATGTCAATTATTGAGAAAAAACCTTTGAAGAATCAGAAGCAGGTCAGCCTCATATCAGGGGCTGTCATGTAACCAAATTGTTCTCATTTCAAATGGAGGTATTATTGTTGGGAAGTGGACATGGGAGACTGCATATTCCGGAAGAGAAAAGGTCCATTCTTTCCATACTCAGAAAGATGATTTCTCACCAGCCTTTAACGTCTCCTGTGATGTTTGTCATCCACTCTCAGCACACTTAGAAATGAGTTTACATTCTTTCATTCTCTCTCCATTTCTTTCTCTGTCCCTTTCTTTCTTCCTTTCTTCATCCCTCCCTGCTTCTCTTCCTTCTTTTCTTCATTCTTTCCTCTCCATTTCTTTTCTTTCATCCTTCCCTCTCTCCATTCCCCCTTCTCTTTCCCTCCCTCCCTCCCTTCCTCCCTTCCTTCCTTCCTTCCTTCCTTCCTTCCTTCCTTCCTTCCTTCCTTCCTTCCTTCTTTCCTTCCTTCCTTCCTTTATTCTTCCTCCCTGTCTCCTTTCCTCTCATCTGCCACAATTCCCTGAAAACATATTCTTCTTCCTCTTGTTTCTTCCTGTCAGTTCTTCGATATCAAATTTGGTTTTTCCAATACCATATACACTTTATCGAAAGTGAAAATAAAAAAAAAAATTGTGAAAATCCCACATGTGCGTGGTGGGATCAGGGATGATATGGGGGGTTCTAGTGTGCTATGGGATATTACAAACATCACAATGACGTGGTAGCTAAAACTCAGGAAGCTTCTGACATTTTCAATGCATCTGTACCTATAGTTAAAACTGTTACCTCTTTAGGTACTTCCGGGAATAATTCACTAGTAGCAGTCTAAAGTAATTGCAGTAAATAATATAAAGATAATTATCAATGGATATTGAAACTCTTATATGATGTTTGCAATGTGAGTTTTTAATGTTGTGTACAGAAGTCATCCATTTAATCTGTGCCTCATATTCATTTATAAACATGCATAAATATAGCAGCACTTTTTTGGATGAGCTTGTATATATGCCTTTCTTCTTGAATAACTGTGTTGTCTAGGTCATTTGTTCATTTCATCTGGCTCTCAGTTCACATACCATTTCCTGCAAAAACCCTCTGTGTTGCACACATAAGGCCTTTCTTTTTCATGAAACTGGTTCTTTGACAACTTAATATACGCGTGCGATGTATTCTGATTACCCTCACTCCCACCCTCTTTTACATAACTTCCACCCCTATCAGGCTGCTTCTTACTTTTCTACCAGTCCTTTCCCAGATGTAGGACTTTTGGATTTGTCTTGTGGCCCATTAATTTTAGCAAGGAGCTTTTGTGTGACAATTGGATTGATATTATCTATTGGAGCTGGGAGCGTCACCAACAGGCACACAAGAGAAAACAATGATTGCTCCTTTCCCTGAGTCTATCAGTAGCACATAGTTAGGCAGTGAGCAGTAGACCCCCTGAGAGCCTTCTCTATCCAAGCCTGGCTGTTGATGGGCTGGTTCTCCTATAGGCAGAGCATCCAGAGAAAATGGCCAGTGTCTTGTCCAGAGGTGGCATTTGGAAGACATTCCCCTGCATCTTTTTTCTAAGAGAGAGCTAAGTCTAAATGTCTTATTTAGGGCTGAGCATTTACATGTGGCTATTTCTCAGAATTTTCAATAACAATGAATCTTTTCATTCATTTCTATTCACTGGAAAGAAGGGCTTCTCTGATTAAGGCTAACAGTAGTATTAATCAAGTCTTTCTTGACCACCTTGATGGATTAATTCTTGTCCCCATTCCCAACGGATGTATCAGCACCCAAATCCCTGGAAACTGTTCTGATTTGTAGAAAGAATATTTGTACATGTAATTAAGTTGAATATTACAGAAATCATCATAGATTAGCCATCAGGACATTAAATCAGTTGATAAGTGTCTTTAAGACAGAAGAGAGGAAAAAAAGCTTAAAGGAACGAATAAAGCCAAGTGAAGCTGGAGACAGAAATTGAGGTTTCTGCATCCAAAAACCAAGAGAAAATTAAGACCATCAGACACTCCAGTCACAAGAAACCTCAGTGGCCTGTGGAAAGGTCACCCCCTGGTCAGCACCTGGACTGGTGAATACTGACTTCTGAACAGTGACAGAGACAGAGATTGTGGCAGTTTCCATCGTGCTGGAGCACGGGTGCAGTGCCCCTGATGAAGACCACGTTGTTCTCTCGCTGGCTTTGTTTTCCCTTAGCACGTATTATTCCCCATGTTATACCTTCTGGCTTCCATGCTCTGTTTCCGCTCAGGAGCTGTAGTTGGGCAAGGCGGTGCTCATCTTCTTCACCTTCACCTCCATTGCTAAATTTTCCCCAAGTTGACCTCGCACCTGACAGACAAGCACTCAGATCAACCACTCACTTACACCCCTAGATCTTTTGTCATCCTAAGTTTTTATGTTTGTATAAAATCTAAATGGTTTTATTGTGACAATTGCATACATAGTTATTTTAATTGGTTTTTATTTATCTTTATCTTATGTGTAGGACTGGTTTGTCCATATACATATTAAGTACACTCTGTGCATGAAGGTGCCCATGGAGGGCAGAAGAGGGTGTCAGATCACCTGGAACTGGAGTTACCGATGGTCGTTAGCTGACATGTGTGTTGCTGAGAACCAAACCCGGCCGCTGTGACTGAGCTGCCAATGGCCTTACTGGGTGAGCCTTTTCTATAGCCCCTCTTACACTTTGTCCTCATTTCCCTCCTTTCTGCCCCCCCATGATCACTTCCTCATCCAAGTAGCTCCCCTTTTGACTTTCTTGTCCTGTGTATCCTATCACTTTCTCTTTTGGAAGCTCAGGCTGTCTTTGCATACTCATCTTCCATTTTCCATATCCTCAGTTCTGGGATTGCAGGTATGTATGACCATGCCCAGTGAATCGTCAGTGCTTTTAATAAAGTCTAACTCCAAGTAGCATTTTAATCATCTGAATGTATGTAAAACAAAGGAAGGAAAAAAGTTAAAGCAGGAAGAAGCAAAGAGGGAAGAGGAAGAAGGAAGGAAACTGGGAACAGAGAGAAGTAAGACATGACACAATGGAGCAGGGCAGAGACGGGAGGGGAAGGTCAGCATGCTCCTGTGGACAGCCCTCATTAAACTACAGGTCACACACTTGCAGGCACTCACTGGCACACACATTGGCATGAAAGCAGAAGGGGGGGTTAGTAGCAAAGAGGAAGGCGATTAACAAGAGCTGGAGTGCACAAGAGCAGACAGTGGAGCAATGAACATAATCAAACCACATTATACACTTGAAAGACAACGTCAGAATTAAATATGTATAATTAATATATGCTAATGAAACATTAAAATAAACAAATAAATAGGAGCCAGAGACATAATTCAGTTGGCAAGGTGTTTGTTACTTAAGCAGGAAGAATTGCATTTGGCCTCCAGAACTCAAAGGATAGTCAGGCGTGATTGTAATCCTAGCCCCAGGAAGAGAAGCCAGGTGGATCTCTTATACAAGCCTAGCCAACTTGATGAGTCCCAGGCCAGTGATAGACCTTGTCTCCGAAACAAGGTAGATAGAACCTGAGGACAAACTCCAGAGGTGGCCTTCCTTCCACAAGCATGCACATGCATGCACATACATGCACACACCAAATAATTAAAATAACACATAAATAAGAATTTAAAATTATTACATAATCTTCACCTATCAGGAAAAAAGCTGTAAGAATCAGGCACAATTTGTCTTGACCATAGTCTGCTGAACTCTTTTAAACAGACCTGACTAGGAAGTGGTGGCCCAGTACTGTCATAGCTCCTGAAGCCTAGGACAGACATACAGGAAAAACATCCATCAACAACATCCAGCTAAGCTGATTAGCACACACTGTTGTTCTGTTTTTGTTTTGTTTTGTTTTGTTTTTCATGGCAGATTCCAAGTCACACAGCAAGGACAGTATAAGACATCTGCTTACACAGCAGCTCTTTGTTTATCTCTGTCACCTCCTCAGAACCACAATGATAGCATTGCTGCTCAGGAGCAGGGTGGACTCTTCATTTAACAAGTCTAGCATGAATAATCCACAGCAGCAATAACTTCTTAAAAGGACTCCCTTTAAAGGGAGGAAGAGCCAGGAGCTCAGCAATTCCCCTAGGGACCTGGTTCTTGGAACACTCCACAGCCAACCTCCTGTCCTACTAGTTCTGCCCTCCAGGAAGCAGCCTAGGTCAGCTACTGCCCATAGGCTCCAAAATGAGATCAAATGTTACTTTTCATTAACATTTATGGAGATCAAAAGTTACTTTTTATTAACCTAAAGAGTTTTTTTAAAAATGATAAAGAAAAAAATGGGTTTATCAAAAACTTTACAACTGAAAGGCCATGAAGTCAAGGGCGCACTCCTGAGATCCTTGAGGGATTCCTTTTATCATTAATCTCCAAAATTTAATCATGGTGGGTTCAGAGTATTTGTTACTCTACGTTACATAAGCTTGATGATTTTTTCCCATCCACTTAATTTTTATTCATCATCACACATTAGCTTTAGAGTATATATTATACTTATAGAAAACTTTATAAAAGACCCAACAAAAAGGAAGGAAAAAAGGAAAGAGGGAAGGAATTGGACATCAAGTCACATGTCTTTAGTTCCAGCACTTGGAAAGCAGAGGTAAGTAATATCTAATTCATGCCAATCTGGTCTGCATAGTGAGTTCCAGGCCATCAAGGGCTATGTCATGAGATCCCGTGTGAAAAAATATCCAAATACCTACTTTGTTTTAGAAATAGCTTATCATCCACTATATTTTTAAAACAATGATGGCAGAGATCCACTGGTTCCAATTTCCTCCACCAAACATCATAGAGGAAACCATTCAGAGAAGAAACACATGGGAAAGCTGTTCTTATTCCAGTACAGCCCACTAGACAACATACTTGGTAAGTGCTTACTATCTCGGTGAATATTTGGAAAGAAAAGAAATTATTCCGCCAATTTGAATTTCTTTCTTGTGATGTAAGAAAAAAAAACCCAACCACAACTCAGTGCTGAAAAGATGCATTAGTACTTCTAGCATTGTCTGCTCTTCCAGAGGAGCTGCATTCAGTTCACAGCACATGTTGGCAGCTGAGGACTGTCTATACAACTAACTCCAGGGAATGTAATGGCCTCTTCTGGCTTATGAGATCCCCTCCCAATAAGTGAGACACACACACACACACACACACACACACACACAAATAAAAAGAAAATAAATCTTTTTTTTATTTCAAAATCAATCAAACTGCTCAAAACTAGTCGCCTTATAAAAGCACCCACATGCATATGATGCACAGATTATATGGGTGCCATTGGTGTATGTTTGGGGATTGATAATCAGTTTGTGTGTGACACACCTCCTTTGGATTCATAGTGTATATCTGATTTACCAAAATGATTTGCATTCTTAATTCAATACAAACATAGCTACATAATAAATGCATTACATTGGCTTGAACATTTATAAACATTTTGGTTTTGTTCTTCTTTTTTTTTTTAATTTCCCTAAACTTTATGTTGATGGATCAATCCACAGTCTCACATAATTATATGCAAGATTTGTGCCAAATTATGGCACCTGGAGTTTTATTGATTGCCTATATCCACAATTGGCTCAATCAAAGGATTTCAGAGGGTGAAAAATGACAAAAGGAACCATACACAATTAAACAGCCAGGAGCCATCATTAGCCCATCTTCCTGTTGACTGAAGATCTTACTTGAGTTAACGAGGATGCAGATTAATGATACACAAACAGCTCATCCTTTGTCATCTTTCCAGCTAGACTTGGAGGGGAAAGAAGCCAACCTAATTATACAAGCTGATGGAAACACACAAGGGTTTGGTCAATTATTCTAAGCATCTTTAAAACACCTCAGATGTCTTCAACCCAGAGGAAATGGGAGCTGGAGCAAAATAGCATCACAAAATCACAGTAATCAGCCTTGGTTTTAATGAAGACTTAAAACATCTAGTATTTCTGATCAATCCAAATTGTACAGCACAGAACAGAGAACGGGTTTTCTATTGGTTGATAGACTGCCTCATTTGATATGAGTTCTCCAGGCAACTCAAGGTCTTTGGAATTGCAGCACATCGCATTTGTCTATGGTTTCAACTTTCATAAAAGTCCTGCTAAAATATACTTCATCCCATTATCACTATGAACTACTTATTGTCCTGATACAATTCCTTCCTGATCATTTACTTTATTTCTTACTAAAACCTTTTTCCTCTTACTTTTTTTCATAACTAAACTTATTCTTCGATTCACACATGTACACAATGCATACTAATGACCCTCACTTCTATCTGCTCCCAACAATTATCATTGTCTGTGCCCACCCACACCCATCCCCACAAAGATGTCTCACACATTCGTGTCTGTCATCTGAAATATACATCTGGTGTTCCTTTAAATGTGCATTATACATGTGCCACACTCCACTAGATGTTCTTCTCCCTGGGCTTGGGCTGCCAAGTCTCAGAACTGTTCCCGGCCAGTCAATAAATAGTCCTCAGGCTTAAGCTGCTGGCAGGGAGGAAAGGGAATGGTGAGAAGTAACCCAGAGAGAAGGAGAGGGAGGGACTCATAGAGACCAGGAGTAAAAGGACTCAGTTTAATGTCTGTATACAAATCCTTGCAGGGGGCTGGGGCACACACTGCTTCAGGCCATTTGCTCCAGATCAATGCTTTGCCCTAAGTGATCAAAGACAGTTGGTGGCACCAAGGTTTCACAGGTTTAGCAGCATATCAGCAGGGGTCAAGGCTTGGAGGCTGCTTGCTGACTCTCTTAAGTGCTTCTGCCAAAAGAATGCCTACATCTCCCTCTTTTTGCTTATTTTTTAAAAAAGCTCAGTTGTCATATAGTGTCATTATTTTTCTATTGAGGATGCACTGGAAAGTGTGGCCCAATGCAGCTCCCACTGGGGACAACAGAACCTGGGTGTGTGTGTAGTAAGCTGGAAGTGTGACATCTGCTCAATACATCAAAGGAAAAGCCCTCAAGGTCTGGAACGCGCTGAAGCAAGTGAGGCAGGAAGTGCTGCATTATCCCGACGTCACAGAGATTATTAGATAATTCACAGAAGTAACTGGGACAAGGTTTTGGAGATTCCACCCTCAAGCCAGACAAAGTCTCAGTCCCACACGTGTCTACTCGTTTTGTTCTGTGACCCACTGAGCTTAACCAGAGTCATGACTATGACCATGGTTAAAACTATTCCTTAATGGGCTGGAGAGATTGCCTAGCGGTTAAGAGCGCCGACCGCTCTTGCAGAGGACCCGGGTTCGATCCCCAGCACCCACATGGCGGCTGAGAACCGTCTGAAGCTCCAAATCCAGGAGAACTCCAGTTCCAGGGGAATCCGAGACCCTCTTCTGAACTCCGCGGCGTTGCACGACACGGGTGCACAGACTTGCATGCAGACAGTACATTCATACACATACAGAAATAAATAAAAATTTAATAAAAAAAATAATAAATTAAAAAAAAAAAAAAAAAAAAAAAAAACTATCTTATAAGTAGAGTACTTGCTTCTATGAAATATGAATAAATCTTCTAAAAAACACACTCTGGATGAGGATATTGCACAGTGGTGGAATATATGAGCTTGTACAAGGCTCTGGATTTTATCCCAGAATTAAAAAAAAAAAAAAAAGGTAAAACAAGAGCGCAAAATATTCTCTTTATCTTAAAGCTATTCTTAATTTTACTTATTTATTTTTAAAAATATTTAGGTGCATGTGTGTGTCTGTGTGTGTGTGTGTATGCCACTTACAAGTAGTACCTTAGGAGTCCAAAACAGGGTATTGTATTCCCTGGAGCTGGAGTCATGGGCAGTTTTGAGTAGCCCAATGTGGGTTCTGGGAATGGAACTTGGGACCTCTGGAATATCAGTAAATATTCTTAACCTCTGAGCCATCTTTCAAAACACTTATTGATTTTTTTTTTGCAGAAATTGTTCAATGGGAAAAAGATAAAGGTAAAATAGCCACTACATTTCTTTTCTATCTCTACTAAATGAGATGGAAGAAGCTCAGATGCCTGAGCCCAACAAATAGTACCTCTTTTTTTTTAATTTTTAATCCCAGAACACATTTAGGGATTCACAGCTTAACAGTAAACTTGCATGCAGGTAAAAAGAAATATAAATTTACATTCCTAATAGCAAGTTGATGTGTGTTTTAATGTACTTTTATAAAAGAGAATTATTCTTTCTCATAAATCTTAGAACTGAGGAAAATAGAGACAAAAACTTCAGGTTATATTTATAAAAATATCAGTCAATGTGGTATTATTTTTACTAAAAAATTACCCACCTTGACATACATATAAGGATTTGGTGCTAGCATCCACTAATGAGGGACACTATACATCATTTGTTTTTCTGAGACTGTGTTACTTCACTTAACGACATGGCTTCTAGCTCCATCCACTTACCTGCAAGTTTTATGATGTCATATTTATTTACCACTGTATAGAACTCCATTCTGCAAATGTACCACATATTCATTATCCACTCAACATTTGAGGAGTACTTGGGTTGCTTCCTGTTCTTTGCTATTGTGAAAAGAGCAGCAATAAACATGGTTGTGCATGTATCTCTGCAATAGGATAAATTTTTAGGGTATATACCCAGAAGTGGTATGAATGGGTCAAGTGGTAGGCTCATTTTCAGTCTTTTATGAGTTCTCCACACTGATTTTCAGACAGGTTGCATGAGTTTGCAATCCCATCAGCAGTAAATGAGTTTTCCCCTTTCTCCCCAACTTTCCAGTATTTGGTATCATTTGTTTTCCTGATCATAGCCAGTCTATGATCAGGTTGAGATGAAATCTTAAAGTCCTTTTAATAAGCATTTCCCAATTACTAATGATATTGAACACTTTTCAAGATGTTTCTTAGCAATCTTTAATTATTCTCTTGAGAAGTCTCTGATCAGCTCTTTAGTCCATCTTTTAATTGGGTCATTTGTTTTCTTGGTCCTTTGATTGTTGAGTAATTTATGTACTCTGGATGTTAAACTTCTGCCAGAGGTGTCACTGGGGAAGATTTCCTTCCACTCTGTGTGTTTGCTCTTCACTTCTTTGATTGTTTCTTTTCCTGTACAGTAGCTTTTTAGTTTAATGAGGTCCTACTTGTAGATCGTTGACCTTATTTCTTGTGCACTTACTGTCTGATAGTGAAAGCAACTCTGAACAAAAAGAGTAATGCAGGAGGGTTTACTATACCAGATTTCAAACTACATTACAGAGCTACAGTCATAAAAATAAGATGGTACTGGCACAAAAATAGACAAGTTAATCAATGGAACAAAATTGAAGACAGAAACTTGAGTCCATATAATTTCAGCCACCTGATATTTGACAAAGGGGCCAAGAACACTCAGTGGAGGAAAGGCAGCATCTTCAACAAATGGTGCTGGCAATACTGGATCACCACTTGTAGGAGAATGAAACTAAACCCCTACCTTTCACCTTGTATAAAAGTCAACACTACCTGGATCAAAGACCTCAATGTAAAACCTAAAACTCTGAAAATGTTAGAAGAAAACCTTGGAAATAACCTAAAATATATAGGTGTAGCAAATAGTACTCTTCCACGCACGCACATCCCATCCCATCCTGGTACTTAAGTTATCCATTTTGCAGTTTTCTTAGTTCTTCTTCACTTGGGTGCTGCTCCTGCAGAGCACAGAGCCCTCCCTCTCTTCTACTTGGATGCTGCCAATGAGAGGGAAAACAGAGTCTTGCTACTCCAAGGCAACCATCTGAGCATGGTTCCTCTTCAAGCTCCATGGGTTTACATTGTGCTGGTGCTTCCCAGATATGCCCTCCCTACAGTTCAGAACTCTGGAAATAGTCAATTTCTGGTTAATTTTTTTGCATTTACCCTGTGTCATGCTATGACTTAGACACTGGATTGCTTTAACAAGTAGAGTGCATCTCTCTGCTTGTACCACTATTCATTCCTCACTTGATGCTCTTGAGAAACTACTTTAATCATCTCTCTACAGTACTTGATTTCCTTTATGCTTGGTATTATTTTTAATGATCATGTCCATGTAGGAACTCATGTACTGACTAATAAATGTTTGTAGAAGTAGGAACAAATTGACACATGGATGAATGAACAAACGAGGAGCTCCATTCTTTGCCAGCTAAAATTTAGAACACATCATATTGTTTTTAAATCTAAACTATCAGCTTGGCTTAAAATAATATCATCACTGTAGCCTACAAATGATAACCATGTCGAGGAAGGCAGCTTGATTCTGGCATCTGTTCCCATTAAGTAGGATCCTGTGCCACAGGCATCTAGGCAAGTGTCCAGGGAAAGTGCACAAGAGAAAGGAATGATAATCCCTATGCTACAAATTGCATTTTTCCTGTGCTATGTCCCAGAAAATGTTGAAGAAATGCCTTATACTTGTTTTCTTCATAACAACACAAATTAGAGAAACATCTCCATTTCTTGTGGTGGATTTCTGAGGAATACAGGAAACCCCATCTATAAGTGAGGGAAATAAGTGAAGGTTTAACATCCTTAAGGGCTCAGAGATGACTTCATAGATAAGGTTCTAGTTGTGCAAGCATGAGGAGCTGAGCTTTGACCACTCTCTAAAGACAGAAAGGGTAGTGCATGTGTTTCTTTCTGTTTTTAAACATATGTTGGCAGAAAAAGGTTAAAACAAGTTCCAGTGATATGTGTAATAAAAACAAAATATATCATTCCATTTAAAATAAAGTAAAAACTCCTACTTAACAATTAAAATAAAAAGACTCTTCACTTCCATTTCCCTATTTAAGTAAAGAAACAGTTTTCCTAGTTCTATGCAGCCACTGAATGCCTGAGTCCTGACACTCCCAGCAAAGTTAGGCAAAAGATAAATTACTTTACACCAGCCAATTGTCCTACAAAAACAAAACTGTTAGTTGAATCAAGCAGTGGAACGGCTCTTAGTTCTCAGTAAAAATTAAAACTTTAAATTAACAGATAAAGTTAAAAAAAAACTAATAAATAGTTTAGGATGCTATAGAAATAAGGTCTTTACTTTAATAAAAACTTAAAAAAAACTATTAACCTTAGGATATTAAGATATATTTACTCTAAATTTAGGATAAAGATATAAAGCCAATATCTACTGCCAAAAAACTTCTACTGTGACATAGCAATTACTACTCAGTGTCCTGTAACTTTTCAATTATGACTTGTAATTAAGAGCTAACAAGTAAAAACTAATTGATCATGTTAAAAACTATTGATGCTCCTTTTTTCTTAAATGTTATTTCCTTGGTAAAGGTTATCTTAAGATTTCTACATTTTTACTTCAAAGAAAATTCATTTCCTGACTAAACTTTGTAATGTTTTAGTTTCCTGCTCTGCGTGCCCCATATCTCGTCAATCATGAAATAGATAATGAGTTCTGGTTAATGTATGAGTTTTGACCTATTAGTAACATATGTAATTGTAAAGCTTCACCAAATCCTTTGTTCTGCCTTCTCCTAAGACTGCTATATAAGCACTGCCCCTGTTCAATAAAGTTGCTGTGGATTTGGGAAACTTTTCTCTGTCTCTCATTTCTGCAAGCCATCAGCTTCCTGGTGTTTTCCTGCCAAAGGGAACCCCACAAAAAATACCCACGACCCCAGGAGGGCTGGCTGGTCTCAGCTGCCGGCAACAGCAGTCGGTAACATGCATGAATCTGTAAGCCCAAAATTCCTACAGTGAAATGTAGGCAGAGTCAGGAGGATCCAAGAAAACTTGTGGCCAGCTATCCTGGTGTACTAAGTACCAGCTATTCTGGTGGTGTACTCAGTGGCAAAAGAGACCTTGTCCTAAACAATGTGAAGATGGAGAATTAACTGCAGCTTTTTTTCTGACCTCTACATGTGAGCCATGGCACATTGGCTCCAGCAACCCTCCCAACACAGATATGCACATAGACAATCATCAGACTTAAAACATACCAAAAAAGAAAACAAGAAAAACGTTTAGCATTGTTGCAAGATGAGGCATGTTACTGAGTGTTTCTGTAGATATTCATAGCAGAATAGGTCCATTTGAGTGAACACACACACCTGCCAGTCACAGGCCTCTGTAATGTGCCCATGTATATCACTGGCCACCACTGCCTTGTCCAGGCAGGTGATGCTGTGGCTCTTGTTCCACTGAGCAGCCATGGCCAGTGGTAGAAGTGACACTGCCCATGGGAATGAGGCCTCCTTCTCTGTATCTGGGCTTTTCTTTTTATAGAAAGCTCTTTTTCGAAGTCAGTGAGAAGTATGAAAATGTATAAAGGTAGGGCCATCTTTCCTGCCAGGCCTTTCAGTAACAAACACATGAAAATGAGCTGCTAATAGGAAGAAGTGGATGATGACACCCTCCTGAGATCCCAGAACTCGGGAAACAGAGGACTGCTGGTCAGGTTTGGTCTAGGGAGTAGTTCCCAGCCAGCAATTGAGAGACCTTGTGTTAAGAAAATTAAATAAGGTATGCCAAGTCATTAAGGGCTGTTGTTCCCTACTCTTAAGCAATAACCAAAAGGCAGAATGAAAAGGGATAAGATACAAGAACCAGATATAGAGGTATGCTTTGTTCAACTCTTAAATATCTCCATGATTTGCATGCAAGCCATTCAGAATCTGTTTTGGGTTTAGATTTCTGTTGCTTGCAGCAAGCAACATCCCATCTAAAATACATTGCTTGTTGTAATGGTTGAAGAAGATTTATCATAACTCTGTGGACTTGAGTGTTAATATAAGAAAGTCAGAGACAGACATTAAACCCAAAAGTAAGAAAGATATGAAGATGCAAATGCAGCTTCAGTTTGCTAGGAGAATGAGTAATGTGGAAAAGGAAGGGAGAGCAGAAAGGAAAATGAAGTGTGCTTAGTATTTATTTCTTCACTTGAGGGCTTTGGTGCATATCCTGCCTAAGTGCACAAATAGCAGGAAGTGGCTCCAATACAAACTGAGGATGGGGTGAATGTGATGTCCCCTTTGAAACAGAGACTATCTTAATGCTTTAAATTCCCTTCTGCTGTAAACTCTGAAAGAAACCTTGGAGAACAACTCTATGTCCATGCCTCAGCACCTCCCTGGTAGGCTCCTTGAAGGCTTCTTCAAGAAGCTGGGGCTTAGTTCCTGTCAGTTCATTCACTCCCAGTCTGGTTTCAAAGAAAGGGCCCACTTTTCTGTTTTCTCAGTCTTTTCTAACACAGCTGCTTCAGAACTGTGGGCTTACATCTCATTGCAGCCATTTCAATCAATTAGCAAATTATAACAGTAGTGGACACTCTCAATATCCGATGCTTTTGCCAGTCCAAGAATTACTTTAGCCAACAATGTTTTTGTAGTGAAGCTGTTCCTAATAATCATCTTGTTTTCTTCTTTCCTCTTGTCACATATTTTTAAGGATAACTTTGAGAGCTTAAAATTGTCCATCAAATTTACAGATACATCAAAAACTATAAGCTACGGAATAACACCCTCCAACTTGGTCAAATATGTACCAAAATCCCTCAAATAATATAGGCTATTCCCATTCCTCTTGATTGTCCACAAGAACTTGACAGTAAGACCCTATTGCTAAAAACACCATATACATGTTTGGTTGCAGGACAAGGAAACATTGAGTGAGTCAGTACTGACCATGAAGATTCCCCTCTGCAGTGTAGCTCTCATAGTGCTAGAAGATGCTATACAGGGTGCTTAAGGGAAAGGCTTCAACAGTCTTACCTAGTTTTGAGCACTATGAACTGCAGTAAAGATCAGCATGGCAAGATATGTCTGTGGTTGCAATAATGGCACAGATTGTTATTAGGTTAAACAGCCTCTTTCTGATTGGCTTTAAGGCCTGTTCCACAGGGGAAACACGTGTCTGATTCTGAAAATCTGAACAAGAACCCATGTTTGGGGAGCTCATAGTATCTAATGATGAAAGTACTAGTATTCTGCTAAATGAATGTAATATCAAATTGCCTTCTAAATTTGTAGCTGTCTACCTGTTGATTTCTGCAACTCTCAGACCTCCTTATCTAAGATTCTTTGGGCAGTAAGTGGTGACTAATTCAAATACTCAAGACTGATCAAAGTACAAATAGTTAGGAACTGAAGAGTGCTTAGCCACAAATGGGATATCTTTACCGCACCCCTCCCCAAGGCTGAGGGACCACCACTGAAGATTGAACAGAAATATTGAAAGAGCCAAAGGTTGGAAAAATGGAGGCAAAACAAAATCTTCTGAAAATGGCAGGACTCACAAACTCCAGTAGCTGTGGTTGCCTACAAATGACTTGCATTGGATCAGGACACTCCACCTTCTGGCGTATATTTGGAAGGGGTTCACGAGCCCTCACCTCCAACTTACAAGCTATGGACATCTGAAAAATTAATTGATGGATTCTGGGACAGAGTCAGTTTTCTTTCAAGTTCTGGGTAGGCCAAACAAACTCCAGTGGATAAACCCACACCCAGAAGTATATGGGCAGCACAAGTTAGAGTTGATGGGTGGAGATGTAAAGAAGTTTTAAAAAGAAGACCTAAAGTTGGGAGGCAGAAGTATACTTGGCAGTAGTTAAGGGGAGGATTTGGGGTTAATATGATCAAATTACATGGTTTAAAGTTCTCGAATAATTAATAAAAGTATTTTTTTAAGAAAGTATAAATCTTTGGGCACCTGAATGAGGGAGATTCTGAAATAGGATAATTGAGGGGGAGACACACCCCAAATATCAGCGCATTACTGCCTGGGTTGGGGTCTCAGACTCAACAGAAAGGGGTGAGTGAGGTAAACATCACTGTTCATTGCTTGCTTTCTGACTGTTTATGCACTGCCCAGCTGGCTCAAGCCCCTGCCACCAAGGTTTCCTTTCCAGGAAACACTATACATACCCATAAGAGCCAGAATGAAGCCTCCCTTCCCAAAGTGGTGTTAACAGGCATTTGTCATAATGAGGAGAAAAGTACTTGGTACAGAGAACTGGATAGAGCTTGGCACAGCTTGGCACCTGAGTTCAGTCCTTGAAACTGTATAAACCTGGTGTGGTAGTGTTCTCCTCTAATCTTAGCATTCAAAAAGTGGAGGCACGAGGTTCAGGAGTTCAAAATTGTCCTCAGCTACATATCAGGTTCAAAATACATCAGAGATACATGGGATCCTGTCTTAAGCAAAGTATTCTATTTCTATGGAACAGTATTAACTATTTAAAATAGTAAAACAATAGCAGCACATGTACAATAGATAATATTATCTTCACTGTACAATTGGGAAATGTGCGACTAAATTAAGGGCTCAAGTGCTTCCCAATGGCAGGCAGCTTATAGATCACAGAGTTGGTTCTAGCTGTTTAGAACCACATAGTTCTAAAATTACTAACACAAGACACCAGGGATGTTCAATTCTCTTCTTGCCTTTGGTTTTTCTCCATAAGTCTCATATAAGAGGAAAACAGAGATAAATTAAAGATGTTTTTCTGAAGGTCAATACAAGTTTCATGCAAGCGGCAAACAGAGATGAGTTAAAGAATTTCTGAGGGTCAATAATTTTCTCCAGATTCCCACCAACTTAAAAGCTGCTAGGCTAAGTAATGCTTTTGCCATCATTTTCCAGCAGGTCCCAATGGCCTTCAGCCTTACGAGATTCCATTGCCTCCTGTTCCTCCAGGTACCATGTCCCATTTACACTGCTGCCTGTTTTGAAGCATCCAGTATTTGTTAGCCCTGAGAGATTAATTGTTACTAAAAAAAGGAAGGAAAGTACCTCAGGAAAGGTACTTGTGGTTTTGCTTCCATTTAGGACAGGCACGGAATTCTATTGAAAAGTTTTGTTCCTTACTGAAAAACTTCAAATTGATGTGGAGAACTTAGAAAAAAATCACTACTGTGTCAGATTGCCCATTGTCTTACAACCTCCTTCATTCTTATGCCTTTCCTAGGTTGAGGGAACCAGATTAGTAGTTCATAAAGATCCACAACTTGCACAATAATATAAATACAATAAAACCAACTGCTTACAAGTAGTTGGTTCAAGCAAACTCTTTAAAGTGTTGTTTTTTTTTCCCTACTTTTCATAGGCTAAAACCATATTCTCCCTTTCAGCTGGTGTTAAACTTAAAATGAAGTATAAAATAAACTCTATCTTCTTCCATGAAAACTTATTGATTAAGGGAGGAATTAGATGTGAAAGGAGATGTGGGGGAATAATTAGTAAGAGAGGGATTTGCTATGAGCATAATTATGCAAATGTACTTCTATTAAATAATATTGTTAAGGCCATTTTGTTTAGGCCTGACTACTGTTAATTCTATATACATACTACATTTTAATTGAACTACCTGTGTCTCAATCTTCACTAAGAAATTGATATTCTCACTATTCATCAAAGGCCATTAGGACCCAGATAATCTCTCACAAATGAGTATTAGGAAATTGTCCTGAATTATTCATTTTAATTATGCTGGCCCAAACACTGTAGATAGAAAATTGTATTTCCCACTCAAATACATTTGCCTTAGAGAGATTTGCATATTGATTATTCTCTCTTTTTACCATTAGACCTATGGGTCCTGGAGATGATCACAGCTATGAGTAATGATTGAATTCCAAGCACCATCAGGTTTTCTCAGTATGGTATCTGGATCAATGCTGCATTTTTTTTTGTATGTTTCATAAATAATTGTAGTGGAATCCCTCATTCAGTCCAATTATCAATCATTGCTGAATACATCTACTAGACTATAAAGTGGCTGCATCTTATCTGTCCTACATAAATCTCATTGCACCAAACATAAATACAATTTCTTCTTTCTGTTGATCATTTATTCATTCAGTTGGTCAAGAAGAAATTACTGGGCAGTAACTGCATCAGGCACAGTCTTGAACTTTCCCTGTCTATCTATCTATGTATCTATCTATCTATGTATCTATCTATCTATCTATCTATCTTTCTATCTATCTATCATCTATCTATCTACCATCTATCTACCATCTATCTATCTATCTATCTATCTATCTATCTATCTATCTATCATCTATCTATCTATCTATCTGAAGACAGAATATTCTCTGTAGTCTGGCTGTCTTCAGTCCCATGGTAGTCCTGCTTCTGCCTCCCAAATGCTGGGATTGTAGGCATGGGTCACCCCGTTCACCTTCTGATTATTCCATGTGAATTGCTTTTTGCAGTTCTTCATCTAACTACAGATCATGAGCATTCTGCCAGCCATCACCCTGAATAACTCACAATCATTATCTTACAGTTTCGTTGCCCCATACTTCCAATCCAGTTTCTACAATAACAGCTTCTTTTCACAGATACACTCTGTGAGTTCTTACTTCTTGAAGAAGTGGAACATAGCTTTTAGCAGTATATTAGGTGTCTACATACTTGTGAAAAGAAATCATCATTGTAGTATGAGGCTCATTCTATTGCTTACTTTTCCACTCTTCTGTGGGTAATATAGATTTTTTCCCAATTGCTTCTGACAGCTGTGATACGAAGGACAGGGACATCAAAAGGATGGTTTCATTTCTGCTAGAAAAAAGCAGACCTTTGAGGCCCACTCCAGCAAAATTCAATATACAGCCTCCTTTGCTTTCACATACAGAACAGAAGTGAAGACACTAAACTTTACAGTTTATAAAGTGCCAGATTCCTTTCCAAACTGAACACACTCCCTCACACTCCCACGAAGAGTATGAAGATAATTTCTAAGTCTCTGCTGCTTCCCTAAGCTAAGCTGACCATGTGTTTTTTCTCGATTTAAATTTTACATAGTTCAACATTAGTTACTTTGCAGTTCCCTGATTACAAATAAGAATATCTCTTTAATTCATTTTAGGGCTTCTTGAATTTTCTAGAAGATAAATCACTTACATTGTTTGAGACTCCAGTCCTCTCAAATTTTTTCTGTTCTTCCAACTGGTTTCTTCAAGCCTCATTCTGACGTTCACCCTATCTGTGGGCAGCTTAGTTAATTTCTTTAAGAGAATTAAAGATTGAGGAAAATCTCCCTGGCAATACGAAGCTGTGGAGGACACAGAGCACCGGTTTCTTAAACAGACTTCGTGTAAATCTTCTTGTTTTTAACCCTATATTTATCACCATTTCTAGGGGTATTTTCCCTTAACAAATGATGGCCATGTAGAAATCAATTCCCTAGTAGAAGGTATGCTGCTTCAAAGTCTTCCCTACTTGAAGATGGGTGCTCACTTTTCCCCAGTCCACATCACTGCCCCTATATATCTGGTTTCTGGCTCTCAAATAATGTTGCTAGGATATCTTCTCTTTTCTTGTCCTTGAAAGTGTATCCCTTTAAAAAATCTCTTGGCATGTAGCAGGCATAAGGAAGTTAAACATATATGTCAAAGCAGCCACCATTATCAAGAGGTTTCATCCTATTTTAGTGGTTTTTAAAATGTGTGTTCCCAGGGCTGGAGAGATGGCCTAGCAGTTAAGAGCACCGACTGCTCTTGCAGAGGACCCGGGTTCAATCCCTAGCACCCACATGGTGGCTGAGATCCTTCCGTAACTCCAATTCCAGGAAAACTCCAGTTCCAGGGGAATCCGACACCTTCTTCTGACCTCTGCGGTATTGCACGACATGGGTGCACAGACCTGCATGCAGACAGTACATTCATACACATAAAATAAATAAATAAACAAACAAACAAATAAATAAATAAATAAATAAATTTAAAATGTGTGTTCCCTGCCAGAATTTTCATGCCAGCTTACCGTCAGTTGATAGGTTGATTTCCACCATGATATTCCCTGAAGACTAGCTCCATGACAGTCTTTCCTTTAAAACTGTAAATAACCAAATGCACAGAGCTTCACTAAAACATTGACTTAAAAAAAACTGTAAATATCCATACACTAACATTCACCATATTTGAAGATATCACGTGAAATCATCTAAAAATATGATGATGAAGACAATTAGGTAACTGTGAAATGACAACTAAGGTAGACATAAACAACAACAATATAAAAATAGAATATTGCAGTGACTGGGAAATGTTGATGTTATTCACCTAAACTAATCAAATAGATGTTTTACTTGTATAACCATAATACTCTTGTATGTTTTCTCCTGTATGCAATTGGTTTAAAAATATTTCCATCTTAAAAGTCTGTGGATACTGGGGCTGGAAGACAGCTCAATGGTTGGGAGTTGTGTACTGATCTTGAAGATGATACATGTTTGCTTTTGTGTAACACTATTGGGGGCACCTCACCAACTTCACCAACCATCGTAAGCTCCAACTCCTGGCTCCTTTCTGCCTTGCTTTTCTGGGCCTCTTCTGGGACTCACATATACACATACAAACACATGCAACATACACACACAACAAACACACACTCCACTCAACACACACACCACTATATATATATATATATATATATATATATATATATATATAAATAAATCACAAAAGAAAAATTATAAAATTTATAGATGCAAAAATACATACAAAATTAATACCTCTCCAAATGACTTGTAATTTTTGAAGACACAAGTACTCATGTTACTTTTTCTTATTGAATCTGAACTTTCACAATATCTAAAAAAAATCTGCTATCACTTTATAGAAAATTCTAAAAATCAATAATCAATGATCTTCCATGTATAATTTAAGTAATCAAGAACAGAATTATTTCCTCATGCCAAATATTAACTGATATACCCTATGGTTCACTCGTGTCAAACATTTACATCCAAATAGGCCCTATCCTAAATAATTCAATCATCAGGAGCCTACCCTCCTTCTTTCCAGGCTTTCAACATTTGATGAAATAAGAATGATGGTACTACAGAGAGAATGGAGGCTAAACCATTTCTTATTTTGCCTACAGAATCCCAGAAGCTTGCCAGAACCCCATTATGACACTATCCTTGAGACTGTCTGACATAAAAGCAAATTACAGCAATATAGGAAAGAACCCGCATTTATAGTGCTGCTGAAAACCCTGTCATTTTATGTTGCTTGGATTTCTGACATTAAGATAGATTGATATCATGAGAAATTGTAACTCAATGAATACAGCAATACCAATTAAAATGTCAACTCCTCATTTCTAATTTCAAAAGGTATGATTTCCACATGTGATCTGAAAATTGTTTTAGATTAATATGCTTCCAGTATGATCTGCAAAATAAAATTCTTTGTATTAAAATGCAATTCACTAATCATACATCAGGGGGGGGGGGGGGGGGGGGGGGGGGGGGGGGGGGGGGGGGGGGGGGGGGGGGGGGGGGGGGGGGGGGGGGGGGGGGGGGATCCAGGGGTGTTCTTTCTAGTTATAAAATAAACGTTCAATATATATATATATATATATAATATATATATATATATATATATTAATTTTATTTTAACATAATATAATTAATATATGTTAATAAATCCTTTATATATATATCATTAACTGATCCCTTGGTGAAAAATATTTAAGAAATAGAATTGTTTTACAAAAGTAACTCCAATTTTTAATTAAGAAAAAGGCTAATGACACAGGAATATTACTGAAATTTTGATATGGAGAATGTAATCTCCTGGGTTGGGAGATACATTAGGGTTTGTTTCCTCCGCCTCTTCCTCTTTTCTCCTCTTCCTACTCCTCATCTTCCTACTCCTCCTCCTCCTTTGGCTCTCCATTGCCAATATCTGCCTCCAAAATGAAAACTGGCTCATCTGATGGCACCCTCTGAACTGCTTTGGATAGTAAATACAGAGGTTTGATGCCCCCCCTGAACTGCCCTGGATAATAAATAGAGATGTTTGATGGCATCCTGAACTGCATTGGATAGTAAATACAGAGCTTTGATGGCCCCCCTGAACTGCACTGGATAGTAAATAAAGAGGTTTGATGCCCCCCCTGAACTGCACTGGATAGTAAATACAGAGGTTTGATGGCCCCTTGAACTGCACTAGATAGTAAATACAGAGGTTTGATGGCCCCCTGAACTGCACTGGATAGTAAATACAGAGGTTTGATCGCACCCTGAACTGCACTGGATAGTAAATACAAAGGTTTGATGCCCCCCTGAACTGCACTGGATAGTAAATACAGAGGTTTGATGGCCCCCCTGTACTGCACTGGATAGTAAATACAGAGGTTTGATGGCCCCCTGAACTGCACTGGATAGTAAATACAGAGGTTTGATGGCCCCCATGTACTGCACTGGATAGTAAATACAGATGTTTGATGCACCCCTGAACTGTACTGGATAGTAAATACAGAGGTTTGATGCCCCACTGAACTGCACTGGATAGTAAATACAGAGGTTTGATGGCCCCCTGAACTGCACTGGATAGTAAATACAGAGGTTTGATGGCCCCCTGAACTGCACTGGATAGTAAATACAGAGGTTTGATGGCCCCCTGAACTGCACTGGATAGTAAATACAGAGGTTTGATGGCCCCCTGAACTGCACTGGATAGTAAATACAGAGGTTTGATGGCCCCCTGAACTGCACTGGATAGTAAATACAGAGGTTTGATGGCCCCCTGAACTGCACTGGATAGTAAATACAGAGGTTTGATGGCCCCCTGAACTGCACTGGATAGTAAATACAGAGGTTTGATGGCCCCCTGAACTGCACTGGATAGTAAATACAGAGGTTTGATGGCCCCCTGAACTGCACTGGATAGTAAATACAGAGGTTTGATGGCCCCCTGAACTGCACTGGATAGTAAATACAGAGGTTTGATGGCCCCCTGAACTGCACTGGATAGTAAATACAGAGGTTTGATGGCCCCCTGAACTGCACTGGATAGTAAATACAGAGGTTTGATGGCCCCCTGAACTGCACTGGATAGTAAATACAGAGGTTTGATGGCCCCCTGAACTGCACTGGATAGTAAATACAGAGGTTTGATGGCCCCCTGAACTGCACTGGATAGTAAATACAGAGGTTTGATGGCCCCCTGAACTGCACTGGATAGTAAATACAGAGGTTTGATGGCCCCCTGAACTGCACTGGATAGTAAATACAGAGGTTTGATGGCCCCCTGAACTGCACTGGATAGTAAATACAGAGGTTTGATGGCCCCCTGAACTGCACTGGATAGTAAATACAGAGGTTTGATGGCCCCCCTGTACTGCACTGGATAGTAAATACAGAGGTTTGATGGCCCCCTGAACTGCACTGGATAGTAAATACAGAGGTTTGATGGCCCCCTGAACTGCCCTGGCTAGTAAATACAGAGGATTCATGGCCCCCTGAACTGCACTTGATAGTAAATACAGAGTTTTGATGGCCCCCCTGAACTGCCCTGGCTAGTAAATACAGAGGTTTGATGGCCCCCCTGAACTGCCCTGCATAGTAAATACAGAGGTTTCTCGGGTGGCAACTGTACCGTAAGTATTAAGTGTGAACTTTCTCGGAAACTGTCTGAATTTTTCATTTGCTTATAGAATGAAACAATGATGGTAAAAATTTATTTAGGATTATTGGTCTTCTTCGGATGGGAAAATACCAAGGAGTACCACACCTAATAACTCTGTTAGGGTAGATGGAAATTTGGGAACTTAAAAATTGACTGTGACAGCTTTCTCTTTACTGAAACATAGAGTCATCTCTGTTGATCCTTGCTGGTCCTCACAGAAGCTAAGGGTAACAGTTGGCCAATAGCCATCATCTTATCAGGCTTTTCCTAGAGTTGTTAAACAGTGGACACTGGATCCCTAGACCTCTACAGGCCACATAACATCAGTTTTGTTCTATAATATGCTGACATTATCAGTGTCGTTGGAAATGAAGGTAGGAATCTCAGCAGACAGTTTCAAAAGCAGAATAATATTCTTTAAAATTATATTCTTTAAAATATAACAATATTCTTTAAAATGATGAGAGAAATAACATATTGCCACTAAGTGTCACTCATTTGGGTGGTCAGAGAGGAAGAGCTTCTGTGAGAGTACAGCTCTCCTGAAGCACTCATTCTTGTCTTTTATGGTAAAGCCAAAATATTAAATAAAATGACAATCATCTGAATATGTTTTTAATAAATCCATTCACCATCAATTGAAATGCAAGACATTTCAATGCTAGAACTCACCAAACACTGAACTAAGAACTATGAAGAAGACTAAAATAAACAGCCTGCTTTCAGGTAACCCCATTTTGTTGAGGGTGCTCATATAGTACATAAAAGCAATAATTTCAAACTCTGGGACACCCAACTTCATTAAAAAAACAGATTACAGGATTTTTTTTTTTCATTTCATTGTTGTTTGTCAATTTGAAGTTTTTCCCCTTGTTTTCATATTTTATTAATTCTTTGAGAATTTCATACAATGTATTTTGATCCTAGTCACACACTTGTCACACATTCCTCAAAAATCCCTCCGTATCTCTCAAACCACCCCCAAATTCATGTCTTTCTAGGTTGTTTTCAGTTTAGTGGTTTGGTTTGGTTTGGTTTGGTTAGGTTTGGTTGAGACAGGGTCTCATTAAATGCCCTGGCTGGCCTGGAATTCACAGAGGTCTGCCTGCCTCTGCCTCTGCCTCTCCAGTTCTGGGATCAAAGTTAAAATTCACCACGCCCAGCCTATGTCCTCTTTTCAATAGCCTATCTGGTCCAGTGTGTGGTGCCCATATACTTCTGGGTTCCAGTACATCCACCGCATGGTCAATCTCCCAGGAGCCACCCCCTAAAGAAAACTGACTCCAAGTCTGTAGAGATGGCTCAGAAGTCAAGAGTACATACAGCCTGCTCTTTCAGAGGACCTAGGCAATACACTCATGCACATAAAATAAAAATAGTAGATAAACTATTACAAAAAGGAAACCAACTCCTCTCCTATTAGATATCAATAACCAATGGCTCCTCCACTAACAGAGGGCTTGGTCCCTACCTCCTCACCCATGCTGGGAATTTGTCTGGCTTGAGCTTGAGCAAGTCTTGTGCATGTCTTTTTGACCACTACGAATTTATAGGTGCAATTGCTCTGCTGTATCCAGAACAACTATCTCTGACTCTCACAACCTTTCTGCTCCCTCTTCTGAGATGATATCTCTGTATCTTGTGATATAGATATCCCATTTAGGTCTAAGCACTCTGAAGTCTCTTTTCCTCTACACTCTGACTAGTTGTCTCTGTGTTAGATGCCATCTATTGCCATATATATATATATATATATATATATATATATTTGAGAATTTAATACATGACTATGAAATTCCCATCACTTCTACCCCTTCCTTTCCCTTCCAACTCCTTCCATGCCCCCATTACCTCTCAATTTCCTGACTTCTTCTTTATTACAACTATATAAAACAATAATAATATGTGATAATATGCATATATCTATCTATATCTATATCTATCATCTATCTGTCTATAAAACCTATTGATTCAATTTAGTGTTGCTCAGATGAACATGTGTTTAGGGATGACCACTTGGTAATTACAATCGTAATTTTAACATTATAATGCTTCTTCCCCACCTATAAGCCATGTTTCTAGAACCGTATCTGGCTTCTCTCTGCTTGCTCACAACCCTACCCCTGCCTTATTGCTCATACCCTCATCATAAGAAAACCTTCTCTCTGTGTATAGATTTCTCTTCTCTTTCTGCTAATACTCTAGTTGAAGTTCCTAACATCTTTGCTCAGATGACTTGATTAGCTTCATAATTAGATAACTTTGTTCTAATCCTATTTTTCAATATTTTTCTTTGAAGACAAAGGTCTCATATAATCCAGGCTGGCCTCCAGCCCTCTGTATAGCCAAAGATGACCTTGAAATTCTGGATTCCTGCCTCCTAATCCCCAAACAACAATATCTCTACCAGTTGCAGCTACCCATAGAGTTTCATCTTGAGAATCCATTTCCCTTCAGTCCCACAGAATTCAGCAAACATTTACTGAGCACTTACTAGACAACACGAGCCACACAATGGTGAAAGGTGACTTTTGCTTTCAGACGCTGGTGAATATTTTTGGAAAGTGAATAATACATGTAGAATGCATTCATGTTTTGATGCACCAATGAATGCCTAACACAGACCCCAAGCCACAGACATACAGACTTGTTGAATGACTGAATAATTAAGTTTCGTAAGGTACAAATAGTAAGCATGAAGTAAATACTCAACAGCAGCCCATTTGGGAAGACCTCAAATAGTTGGATTTTTAAGAGAGGGGATTTCTGTAGGGTCCTGGTTAAGACTAGGTGCTCAGCACATCCTCAGGGTAGATGCTGTTGTTCTGAAAGTCCATCTCCCTGTTAAAGGCAGGCTGAAAGTGACCCGCCTCTCTCTCCTGATAGTGGTTACCTTGCTTCTTGGTCCTACCTTCTCTACAGAGTCCTTTTTCATGTTTCTTCTTTTCCCACTATCTCAGACTTCCTCAGACCTCTCTGAGGTCTGTCCCAATAGAACCTGAAATGACTTTCCTGGGAATAGTTTCACATCCCAGAGAGGAAAGTTTTCAGTTTGATGTTCCCTGCCTTTCAGTTGTTTTTGCCTGGACAACAAGGACCTTGCCTTCTAAAAATTAGTCATCTTGCAAAATAAAGGAGCAGTTTTCTCCTGCCACCTGCAAGATGAAGGGACGTAGCACTCTTTATGATGAGAGCTAGGAGCAAGCTTGGAATGCTGGAATTAAAAGTAACTATAGTTACAAAATGAGTTAAATATTTCCTATAACCTCATGCCATGTAAGTCTTTCATACATGTTGCTCCACTAGATCCACACAGCCAATGTTGACAGTATGTTTGGATAGAATCATCATTTTAATTTAAAGATGGTGAATTGAGACTTAAAGAATGGTTTTTGTTTTATTTTGTTTTGTTTAATGTGCCTATGTTTACCCACACGGCAGCAGACAGTCTACATAAGGAGTTCCAGGCCATTTATATAAATAAATAAATAAATTCTAAACCCAAATAAATAACTTATATATATATATATATATATATGTATATATATGTATATATATATACATATATAAGTTATTTTTTTATTTTATTATTTTATTACTAAAAGGTAAACCCAAATAAATAACATATATATATATATATATATATATGTGTGTGTTATTATATAACATATATATATATATATATATATATGTTATTTATTTGGGTTTACCTTTTAGTCCTTATTTTTTGGCCACTTTAATGGCTAGCTTTGAAATCTTTAGACCTGTTTTTATTTTCTTTTATTTATTCATGGGGAGTGTAGTTGTGACCTCATAGGTGCACACATACACACACATGGTCGGCAGGCAATTTTTCAGGTGTTGGCCCTTATTTACAGAATATCTGTTTTTTTAAAATATATTATTATTTTTATTTTGTGTGTATGAGTGTATTTCCTGCATGTAAGTGCACCTATGCTGTCCAATGCTCCGGAGGACAGAAAAGGGGGCCAGATCCCCTGGAACTGGAGCTACAGATGGTTGTTATCAGACAACTGGGGGCAGGTTCTTGCAAGAGCAGCTGGCACTCCCAACTGCTGAGCCACCAGACTCAGGGTCTCCGTTTTTGATTCCCCCACTTTACTTTGTGCTTCTGTCTAGCTGCCCTTTGCGCTCTTGTCTTGCTGTAGGCATTCAGAGAGAGAGAAGGCAAGCAGACAAAATGAACTACAGGATTTTTAGACACATATTAATCCCAAGTAAGTAATAGTAGGTGCCTTCAGTATCACCAGTAGACATCTCAGCTGGACGAAGAATAAACAGAGAAATATCTGAATTAAATGATACCAGACATCAAATGGAACTAACAGACATCTACAGAATATTCCATCAAAGCACCAAAGAATACACATTCTATTCAGCAGCACATGGTGGGAATTTCTCTAAAATTGGCCACATAATGGGGCACAAAACAAATAGAAAAATTTAAATAATTCCATGCATCATATCAGACCACAATGCAATAAAGTTCATAATTAACAGCAAAAGAAGCACTAGTAACTACAAGAACTGGTGGAGATTAAACATCATACACCTAAATGAATTATGAATTATGAATGGGTCAAAGAAGAAATAAAAGTATTCCCAGAGCTAAATGGAAATGACAGTACAACACAACAAAACCTCTGGGACACTTTCAAAGCAGTCCTAAGAGGGAAGTTTATAGATCTAAGTGCCTACATTTAAAAAATCAGAAAGGGCACCTGTAAATGACAACAGTATAATTCAAAACTCTGGAAAGGTAGAAACAAATGAAACCGAAGCCCAGCAGACAAGAAGAAATAAATTCAGAGCAGAGATTGATGAAGCACAAAGAAAACAATACAAAATGACCATCCTACCCAAAGCAATTCCTATCAAAATCTCCCAGAATTAGAAAAATATCATATATTTATATGGAATCATAAAGACTTTGGATAGCCTAAAGCAATCCTGAACACTAAGAGCAATACTAGGGAAATCACCATGCCAGATACCAAACCATACTACAGAGCTGTAGTCATCAAACCAGCATGGTACTGGGACAAGCACACATACATTGGTCAATGGCCCATAAATGAAGACTTAAACATGAGTGTCTGAAATTTCAGCTACCCGATATTTGACAAAGGTACCAAGAACTCACAGTGGTGGAAAAAGAGCATCTTCAACAAATGGTACTGACAAAACTGGGTCTCCACCTTTAGAAGAATGAAACTATACCCTTATCTATAACTCTGCACAAAAGTCAGTTCCAAGTGCATAAAAGAGCTCAATAAGGACCTGGAACCCAGAAACTGTTAGAAAAACATAGGCAGTACCCTACAAGGTACAAGCACAAGAAAGGACTATTTAAATTGGTCATCAGTTGCTCTGGAATTAAGGTCAACAATAGACAAGTGGGACTTAATTAAACTAAAAAGCTTCTGTATAGCAAAGGAAACAACCAAGAAAGTGAAGAAAAAACCCACTGAGCCAGAAAAATATATTCACCTGCCACATGTCCAAAATATATAAAGAACTCAGAAAACAATCAAGGAAACAAATGAGAGATAAATAAAGCTTAAGTGGCACAAAAAAATCCAGAGGCAAATGAATGTACTCAGTCAAATCCCCCCCTGAAAAATACACATAGAATATCTGAAAATGAGTGCACGTGTATACCTTAAGTCTGTATAACAAGACACAGAGTGCCAGACAGGAGAAACCTCCCTTGGAGTTGTTGGTCCGGGTAGTCCTAGAGACCCCAAAATAATATATGCTATGTCCCTAGCCTTTGATTGCCTCCCATGACTTGGAGACAGAGCCTACTCCAGACACAGGACTTGGAGCAATAGAGCTGGAACTAACATGGAAGCTTTCTCCTTGAAGACTAGTTCTCAAATCAGTAACTTTTTTTTTGTTTTTGGTATTTTTTTGAGACAGGGACCCCCCTTTAGTCCTAGTTGCCCTGGAGCTTGCTCTGTAGATCAGGGTGGCAGTGATCTGACAGAGATCTGACTCCTGAGTGCTGGGATTAAAGGCATATGCTACCACACCTGGCCTAAGAGGGTCCTTAGCCACCAAATGGGTCCTGGGAATCGAACCCAGGTCCTTTGCAAGAGCACGCAGTGCTCTTAACTGCTGAGCCATCTCTCCAGCCCTAAGACTAGCTCTCAAAGTTCTAGAGGGAACTGCTAAGAGAAAGCTGTTAAGGGAAATAACTCGATCAGTGGTCTAGACCAGATGCAAAGCCAAGTAACCACAAAGACTGGGAGAGCAAACTGTCATATTGGTGCAGTAGTGGCACTTTTATCTAGGGGGTAATCAGCAGCTACCTAATTGGATTTAAATCCCACTCAGTGGGGGTTAACTTATGGCTGGCACTGTAAATACCCAAATATATATAGCAGGAGAGGTCATAGATCTTAGAGAAAATCTTAAGTGGGTCATATTCCTAGACAAATGCAATTTCTTTCTGTACTCTAAATATGATTTCTTAATCTTATAGAATAGACACTACACATCAAGAAAGGTTGTTTTGCAATGATGGAGACTATTACAGAGTTCCACAACTGGCCACACCCAGAGAATAAGTGTCTGTGGAAGTGCCCAGCCATTAACAACACATCTACATGGAACTTCTATACCTAAAGTTGATGGAACATAGTGGACAAGAGGTAGAGAGGATACAAATGCATGTCTCAACTCCCATCAATGACACCTCCTCATGGAACAGAGGGTGATGAACACAAAAGGCCACAGATGACCAAAGTGTACAGAACAGTAATCTGCAACGTGTGGTTCCCAAGACAAGATTCCTATGTAGAACTTCACCCACTTATGGGTCAAGAACCTTTGTGTAAGGTGTAGTGGGAAAATTATAGGAGCCAGAGGAGGAGGTGCATGAACACAAGGAAACAAAGTCTTTCCAGCTCCCGGACCCTACTTATATGAACCGACCATAATATTGTCAGCATTCACAGGACCCACCCAAGCTCACTCAGATAAAAACTCAGCATGGACAGTAGGCCCCAACCTTGGGCAAAGAACTACTGTCAGCTGATTATTGCAGGGTGAGGGAAAGTTGATCTTCTTTAAGGGAGAGACTCTAGATCATCTGACTAGACCCCAGTGGATGAGCTTGCACTGCAGGATGTCAGGGTACCCTAACTAGACTCAGTAGGTCTTAACATATATGTCAGAACCCAAGGAAGCTAGTGGAGGCACCGTGGGGGAATGCATACAAGGGAGGAGTTTTATATGAAATCCACAAAAATTCAATAAATAGTATAGATTTTTTTAAAAAAGAAATACTACTAATAAATATTGTCTCTGGAAGAAAACATACTTTCTTTTCTAGAATATGAAAATAATTACTTTATAATATAGTAGTAAAATTGAGTTTTATTACATCAAATATTAAATTCATAGATGGATCTGCAAACAGGTAGTATTGGTGTTTAAGCCTGAGTGAACACACATAGGGTCAATGTACATGTCCATCTAAGGTACTGCTGAGTTTGTTTATTTTTAATGGAGTGAAGTTTGATTCATGTTAGATTGCACGCATTCTTTATATAATAATAACAAAAGTAACACATGAATGTGTTCTATCATATTCTATCACAATTGTCTATTTCATTTTATGCCATTTCATCTCATTAAATCCCATTCAGCACACAAAGTCAGTTTAAAGACAGTGATGTGGTAGAATCTCACTACATTTCATCTTCATTTCTGAACCTTCCATTGAATGACAAACAGCTCTCCTATCATGGTGGGCTTCGGGTGTCAACTTGAAACACCTGGGAAGAGAGAACCTCACCTGAGGAATTTCCTCTCTCTGAGTGGCCTGTGGGCGTGTCTGTGAGGCATTTCCTCTCTGACTGACCTGCGGGCGTGTCTGTGAGGCATTTCCTCTCTCTGACTGACCTGTGGGCGTGTCTGTGAGGTATTTCCTCTCTCTGACTGACCTGCGGGTGTGTCTGTGAGACATTTCATCTCTCTGACTGGCCTGTGGGCGTTTCTGTGAGGCATTTCCTCTCTCTGACTGGACTATGGCCGTGTCTGTGAGACATTTCCTCTCTCTGACTGGACTATGGCCGTGTCTGTGAGGCATTTCCTCCCTCTGACTGGCCTGTGGGCGTGTCTGTGAGACATTTCCTCTCTCTGACTGGCCTGTGGGCATGTCTGTGAGACATTTCCTCTCTGAGTGGCCTGTGGGCGTGTCTATGAGGCATTTCCTCTCTCTGACTGGCCTGTGGGCGTGTCTGTGAGGCATTTCCTCTCTCCGACTGACCTGTGGGCGTGTCTGTGAGGCATTTCCTCTTTCTGACTGGCCTGTGGGTGTCTGTGAGGCATTTCCTCCCTCTGACTGGCCTGTGGGCATGTCTGTGAGGCATTTTCCAGACTGTTGAGAGATGTGGGAGTGTCCAGCCCAGGGTGGATGATACTGTGACTGGGCAGGGTGCCCTGAGTTTTGTCAGAAAGCAGGCTGAGCACAGACCACAGAAAGTGGGTGTTCTCCATGGTCTCCCTTTCAGTATCTTCCTCCAGTTTTCTGCCTTGAGTTCCTTCCTTGGGTCCCCTCATTGATGAACTATGACTGGGATGGTACACTATGTAAACCCTTTTCTCCCCAAGGTGGTTTTTGTCAGAGTGTTTCATGTCATTAACCAAGACATCTGTCAAAGGATTATTCTCACAATTCCTAGGAAGGTACTAGAAGACTGAAGGGGAGTGGAATGTGAGGGATTCTTAAATCTTACCTTTAGAACTCTTGTTATTTGTTATTCAAGACTCAGTAATCTAGCTTAATTTAAGTATGGAGAGCAGATGGTGGACTGGAGAGAATGGCTGGGATTCATCAAGGATCAAACACATGAATCCATACTGTAGGACATGTGGGAACACGAATTAGACTCAATAGGCATAATAGTAATAATGATAATAATAATAATAATAGAAGACATGTAATTGAGCTGGAGGATGGTAAAGGGGTGCATAGAGTGGAAAGGGGTTTGGATATGATCAAAATACATTGTATGAAAATATTTTAATTTCAAAAATTAAATAAAAATCTTTTTTTTAGAAAGACCAAACAGAAACACACTATTGCAAATAATATCATTGTGAGAGTTGGTTTTAATTTACCCCATGACACAATATAAAATGACCTGGGAATAGAGTCTTAGTGAGGGATTTGTGCAAATCAGGTTGGCCTGTGGGCATGTCTTAGGGGAGATAGATTCTCTTGATTGTCTCATTTATATGGAAACACATCCTAAGAGTGAATGGTTCTATTCCCTGGCTCTGGGTCCTGAACACCTAGAGAAAGCAAGCAAGCATTTATTTCTGGGCTTCTTGCTTATGATGTGACTAGCTCATTCAATCTCCTGCTATTATTACCTGCCCACAATTTTGGAATATAACCTGGAATAATATGCTAAAAGAAATCCTTTCTTCTCCAATTTGCTTTTGGATCAGGATATTTTATCACAGCAACAGAAACGAAATTAGGCCAATCATATCATAAGAGAAGTCGTCTATCACTCACCTGAGTAGGAGCTCTTCCTGCCTCCTTGTAACCTGCTCATCACTGAACACCTATGTCCCCACTCATCTGCATGGCTGTGTTTATGGCTGACTGACTGGAACCTGGAAATTGACATAGGGAAAATGATAAGATGATTTTTGCCACTTGTATCTTTCTCATAACTGTAAATCAGTTATTCACTTTACACATCTTTTTGATGTGTTCGATTCTCCCAGATGTCTTATTCTCTAAACAAATTTCATCCTTCTGTCTCATATCTTGCTCTTTTTCTCATCTCAGGAGAGAGATCCATCATCCATCCAGTTGTACAAACCAAGAAGGGGACTGATGACATATCCTTGATACCTCTTTTCCCTCACCTCCTTCATCACCCAGCTCTCTCATTTTTCTCTGTTTCAAATCAATTTGCCACTCACCCACTTCTCTCCATCTTCCTTGGTGCCAGGCACCACGATTGTAGCTAACAATATTTCCTGCCAGAAGTTTTATCAACTTCCAGCTTGTCTGCCTGCCTTCACTTCAGCACCAGACTAGGTGTTACTATAAAAGCTCACCTGGCCATGAATAGTCTGTGTTTAAATCCCATTATTCTTTTTATAAAATTAATTACTCTTCAATGTATTCCATGTGGTGGTTTTGAAGCATGGCCACACATCCATTGACTTGTGACCTGTCAATAGTTGGAGTCTCCGTGTCCTTCCTTTTATCCAGTTACATTTGTGACCACCTCAACCAGTAGAGAGTAGCAGAAGGGACTCTGTGGCTTGTGAACATCCTGTTTCAGAGATACACAGGCTATTCTTCTTATTTATTGCTGGGGCACTTGATCATGAGATCCAAGGTGCCATGAAGAAAACTAGAAAACCCTGAGACTGACATGTTGGAGGGATCCTGGGTAGACACTATATTTGGCAGTTCCAGTTGGGCTATCCTCAGCTTCCAAGCTCAGCGGCTAGACCTGAGTACAGAGGATTGTCTCTAAAGTAGGCCTCTCAGAACCACTCATATTTCTCTTCCATCCTTGTGATTCATCCCAGCTGAGGCTCCAGTGCAGGGCCATTATTACTGTACCTTTTTGGAATTCTTTGCCTATAATAACCATAACAATAATAAAATAATTGTTGATTTATGTTATTGAATTTAAATTTAAATCTCATGTCATTGCATTGTCATAGCAATTTTTTTTTTGGCCACATTGTTCATTCATGCTTGCAAATCAAATTATACATGTGTGTTTGTGTGTGTGTCTGTGTGTGTGTCTGTGTTTGTGTTGTGTGTATGTGTTTGTGTGTGTGGGGGGTGGGTGTGTGTACGTATGTGTCTGTGTCTGTAGGACAGAAGTTAACCTCATATGTTCTTCTTCAAGAGCTTTCTCTTTATGGAGGCAGCGTCCCTTGTCCAGGTGCTTGCTGATTAAACTAGGCTGACTGGACAGCAACCTCTAAGGATCTGCTTGTTTCTGCTTCCCTAATGCTGGGATTACATTTGTGTACCATGCTGCCACATCTGGCCTCATATGCTAGTGGACACTGGGGATCCAACTCAGGTGATCAGGCTTACACAGCAACAGCAGGTATTATGCTGACTGAGCTCCCAGCTCAGTGCCCACCCCCAAAATTATAGTCTTTAATAGGCCATAAATTTCCTCTCAGCACATGTAAAGACTATAATTTTATATTTGTATATATAATTTTAGGATTAATGTCTATTTCCCAACTTAGCATTTACTTTTCAGGCTGCAGGGATTATTTCCATTTATTGCAAGCAACAGAAACTCATTGTTTAAAAATATACCTCCTGCTACTATTACAATTTCAGGTATATATTATAGATGCTCCATAAATACTTCATGAATGAATTATCTTGTTGATGGTGTTGATGAAGATTTTGATACTGAGGATCAAACTGAAAGCCTTACATCTGTTAGGCAGGTGCTATTGAATAATATGTAAGGTGAGGAGAGGTAATAATTCTAAATATACTTAATTATAAGTGCATCAAAATTACAAAGTATTTTCACCTTGGCAAGATTTTCCAGCAAGTTGGCTTACTTATCTTACAGTGCTCATTAAGATGTTTGCCTTGCCATTGGGCAAAACACATTCTTATGCAAATGTGTAAAACATTCACACTTCAATTCCAACAATGGATTCCAGAGAATATCCTTTAAAACATTCCTGGCATGTGAAGTGTTCATCAGTTGTCAGTTGGAATTAAATGTCTGCCATTCTATGAGCGAAATTTGGAAAGGAAGAGTCCGTTAGATGAGGCATGCATATAACTGCAGGGCAGAAGAGCAGTTATTACCTTAACTTTTGCATATGTGAGTTTCCCCTTTCATATTAAAATTTCACTCTGCCAGTCTCCTTGGAAAGAAAACATACAAAGGAGAATAAAGGAAAATTAACAATTGTGTTTCATTTATTTTTAAAATTTATGAGAACATCAGGCATGAGTATTGTATTTGAATTGTTTCTTTTTATTCTTTTTTCTTATTAAACTTTTTCCATAAGTCTTACGTCATTTATCAATTGAATCTAGAGTCAATTCCCTTTCCATGCCCCCACCCCACCTGCGTCCCTGCACTCTGCCATACATGTCCTGAATCTTTTTCTGAGTCTTTCCAGAGATTTTTTTCCAATTCTTTTGCTGTTATTGTTCTCTCCTACTTGTATTGCTTCAGTATATATAAATATATATACATAGTTTTATATATATATATATATATATATATACACACACACACACACACACACACACACACATCACTCGAATTGAAGGACTTTTTTTTTTTCCTAAAAGAGCTTATCTTGAGTGAAGAGCCTTCCATGTTAGTTTCAGCTCCATCACTCCAAGTCCTATGTCTGAAATATGCCTTATCTTCAGCAATAGGGTCTTACCTTCAACTTCTGGAAGGAAATCAAGGGTTGTGGGAATAACATGGATTATTTTGCTAGTCTCTTAGACTACCCAGACCAACATCTCAAAGGGATGTTCCTATGGCTGCAACTTGTGATTTTATTTTTTTAATTTAGCGGTCAGATATACATCTCCACTGATGTTTGCATTATATATGTATATTTCAGTAGCCTTATTAAATAAGTTTTCCCTTGGTTTTTCATTGCAACTTAAGTATTATTTATTTCTGTTTTTTTTCTGTTTGACAAGCAACATCTGTCTTAGCTCCAAATCCTTACCTGTGAGCATATACCATGATATAACCACAGGAGACTGTTAAATGGAAAGTAACTGGGGGGTGGTGTTAAGAGAGAGGTGTAGTAGAAAATAAATGTCATCAAGGGAAAATTGTATACTTTACCTGGGGAGAGAGAAACAGCAGAGGAGAAAAACTGTCCTTTTCTTATGCTAACCTTCCTCATTCTTTAAGGACAACAAACTAATTTAGATATTTATGAATTGAAAAGAAAACTCCCATTTACCAAATACTTTTTTTTTTTCCAAATACTTCTTACTATGTCAGTGAGTCCTATTGTGGCAGTCCTCTCAATAGATTAACTCTTTACAGATAAAGATAATAAGAAAAGTTAAGGCAGCCTGCAGACTGAGCGAATGGCATGACTCACTTTTTTTTTCCTAAAAATGTATTGTTTGTTCTGCTACACTACTTCAACTCCAAATAAAGACGGAACCAAAGAAGAGAAGGTTTTCATGTGACTAGGAGAAATCTGCTCAGGATGATTTGTCCAGAACTAGAGTGTGTTTCCATCTCCTTGTCTCTGGATAACACATGGAGGGAGGAAAGGATCTGTGGAGGGGATTAGAGGTGAAATCATCAATAGTGTGATGCCTGTAAAGTAAACAAGGAATAAGGAAAACTGGTGTTTGCACAACTCCAAGTACATTACTTTCTTATGTAAATTGAAAGACACTCTATTCTATGAATGGAGCTGTATTAGAAGAGGAAAGCCCCTCCCCATGAGCATTGTTTACTGGAAAATAGTGTCCATCCATACATGCAGGCCTAAATAAGAATTGAGTCTTGAGTCCATTTATAAATTAATTCACACTGAACTGTGCTTGCAAAAAAAAATGTAAAACAGGAAAGTATTATTTTAAAATAGCTTGTAGTTATCAGTACAGATTCTCAACATCCTATGGAATGTTCTGGAATTCAAACAAAGAGAAAGACAGTGTTTAGATGCAAAGAAAAATAACAGAGGACTTTTTTCAGAATCTGAGAATATCCTAATTAACCTGAATGTCATCGGGATTAGCTGAATAACTTGGACTGTGGCTATTTCATCAGGAAGTTGATAATTAAGGCGGATATAACAGGAATCACGATGATTCTCTTTGTGTGAACCCTGGTTCTGAACTCATAGGAATCTAGTAACAAAATATCTATTAGAACTTCACTACCCTCTCTTATTGCTGTAGGTAGTTGAGGCAGAGATACATCTCCTTCTATAAACATGTATAAAAAAGACCGATGTTGGCAGACTCCATAGTGAATTATCTGAAGGTGGTGAAAAGCAGCCTTAACAGTGAGATTGGAGCAAATCTACAAAGAGGGACAAGAGGGACATTTGCTTTTATTCTTTTACTTTTAAAATTATTTATTTATTTATTTTACTAAAAATACTAAACAGTAAGAGAAAAGAGAGAAATGCTGTCATCTTTGGTCACTAGGAGGTAGACCTACATCTCACAGATTCTGCTTTTCTCTAGGAATCTAGAGACTAGCTGAGAGAAAGGTTTTCTGGCTCCAATTCTGAGAAAGAGCTTAGAATTTCACAAAGAAAGAAGCCAGGTGCTAGTACTACAATTTCCTTTGGGCACTTGCAGATTGGATGGGTTTTCCTTCCTCTTTGCTGGAGGATGAACAAACAGGAGAAGTCACCATACAGAAAGACTTCATCACATGGCAGAGATCCTAAAGGTTAGAGAAAGGGGTGTTCTCATATATAATAATCAATCTGGAGAACTGTGTATGGTCAACAGAAGAATATACATGACGAAGTTGAAAAGTGAGTATGAAACAAATTTAGAATAGCATAACTTGGGTGGTAAATATATTTTGTGTATTTATTCACTGTATTCCTGTCACTATGGACTATCAAATCAGAATATTTTTAATTTTTCGGTTTTTCATTGTCAATAATATTTACCCTTGTTTTCCTGGTTCTAACACATTATCTTAAATATGAAATGCAATAATGTAAAATGACCCGATATCAAGCATTTATTCCTTAAAGTGCACCACTGCCATTATTACATGCATCTTTCAGAATCTGGAGAGAAATGAGCTATGAGTAGTACTGTGACAGAGGAGAACTCTGAGGAGCACTGAGACAGAGGAGAACTCTGGGGAGCACTGAGACAGAGGAGTCCTCTGAGGATCACCCAGACAAAGGAGACCTCTAAGGAGCACCTAGACAAAGGAGACCTCTGAGGAGCACCGAGACAGAGGAGACCCCTGAGGAGCACCCAGACAGAGGAGACATCTGAGGAGCACCCAGACAGAGGAGACCTCTGAGGAGCACCGAGACAAAGGATACCTCAGAGGAGCACCGAGACAGAGGAGACCTCTGAGGAGCATCCAGACAGAGGAGACCTCAGTGGAGCACCCAGACAGAGGAGACCTCTGAGGAGCACCCAGACAGAGGAGACCTCTGAGGAGCACTGAGACAGAAGAGACCCCTGAGGAACACCCAGACAGAGGAGACCTCTGAGGAGCACCCAGAACAAGGAGACCTCTGAGGAGCACCCAGACAGAGGAAACCTCTGAGGAGAACTGAGACAGATGTCTTGTGTGGCTTTCTGGGATGCAGATGGTGTGTCAAAGGAAGCACTGTAAGAGAGACACATTCAAGAAGTATTGTGACAGATCTGATATGCAGAAGGAGTCCTGTGAAGTAGTCTAATCATGTGACCATTTCTAAGTAGTAAGTCACATACTCTGTGGCATTCATTGGTTTCATGGCTGAAAAACACGTAATGCAAAGTCATCCTGTCCCCAACCATTACACATAGGTAGGTAAAATCAAATGTGTACTGGTGACCTGAAATTAGAAGAGAAATAATTTGGAGAACCAAAGGAATATAGGGAAGAAGAGGAGGGAGAGTGGAAAAATGGAGGGCGAGGGAGTCATATATGCACAAAGGTCATCATACAGTGTAAAAAAGGCCTTACATAGCTCTGTATAATAATAAAATTTAAAAAAAAAATCATAGGATGCCTTTCAGGTCTGAGCAGATAGAGCTATTCAGATAGGTCAGATTGCCACCAGACCTGAATACCTGAGTTGATTCTGGGAAGTACATGGTAGAAAAAGACAATTGATTCCCACCAGTTATCTTCAGATCTCCATATCATATGTACCATAGCATCATCCTCACACATCCACACAAATATAGACAACATACAATATATATATAACTGTAATAAAAATTAGTTTATGAAAGGTATAGATATATTGAAAATATATAGACTTATTAGTGGAAAGACAATAAGAGTTAATAGCAATAGCTTTTACACCAATCTAATATTTCCTTCATACATATAATCTTACTTAAATACTCTTTTTTTTTCTCTGTAGCCCAGACTGGCCTCAAACTTTACATGCAGCAAAGGATGACCTTGAACTTTTTTTTTTTTTTGGTAGTTTTGAGACAGGGTCGCCCTTTAGTCCCAGCTGGCCTGAAGTTCACTCTATAGACAAGGCAGACCTTGAACTCACAGAGATCTGCATGCCTCTGCCTCCCAAGTGCTAGGATTAAAGGCATCTGATCTTCCTTTCTGCCTCTACATTCTAAGTGCTCAGATATAGGTGTATAAGCACATGCCCATCTGTACTTTTGATTATAAATGAGCCCTTTTTGAGATTATTTTCTAGGTTCAGTAACAACATTTGCTGTATAGCTTGAGCATTCTGAATGCAAGAACATATATACATTATTTATTCAACTAATTCAAAAATATTTAAGTGATTACTCTTAATATATGTGGCATAAATGAGACCTGAGAATGTAAACTGTATTCATAAAATTTAAGAAAATCAGTTCTCAAATAAAAGCATCAAGCCTAAAATATGTATTAATTGCAAGTCTAATGGTAATTAGTGTCAGAGGAAAATGAGATAGGGTTACGAATATTGTGGTTACTGAAAACCTCGGAATTTATGAGGTGGGACACCTCACTGGGCTAATACTCCTGACAAGATCTAATGGAAGTAATGTAATAAGAAAATGATAGATGTATGAAGGGATGGATGTGCAAATTACACTGAAATGATCAATACATACATGAATCACCACAGTGAACCTCATGGATATGTATATTTTGTATCAATCAAAGGATTAAATTAAGTAATTTCATTGAAATGTAAATAAATCACTGAAATGAAGGAAACGTAGGATGAAGCCATGTGGGTATCTTAGAAGCAAAACTTTCAAATGAGTCAAGATTCCTGAGTAGGAAATGCTCTGAAAAATGTAGCCAAAATCAGTGGAGAGGTATAAAAAGGAGAAGAGAGGATGGACTCGCAGACTTTAGAGCGGGTCACAAGGGCTGCTGTCAAGCTGCGTCCTCTACTTCTTTGTTAAGGAAGAAGCTATGGGACAGACTCAAGCAGAAAGGCAACATGTTCTGACTTGTCTAAGAAGAAGGCTTCTGCTACAAGGTCAAGATAGATTTGAAAAAATAAATGCGTAGAAAGGAGACTGGCTCGCAGACAGCTGCAAAGATTCAGACAGAAAATGAGAATAATTTAGAGACAATTAATTCACGTTATAAGTAATTTAGAAAAGCCTAGTATTTTTAAGGTCTGTTTTAAGTGCTATAAGGTAGATAAAAGCCATAGGTCTCAGGGATTATAGTCTTAGTTGGACAAGGAAAACAATAAAAATTGAACGTATTCTTTCAGACTATGAAAGAGCAATGGAGGAAAACAAGACAAGAATGAGGGAAAGGAGATTTAACCAGAGGGAGGCAAGGCCGGGCAGGAGTGAGCATGTAACAGGTAGTGGTTGCCAGGCTGTTGGAGGGATTTTTGACTATAGCCAACATCCCTTTAAGATTCACACTAGTCCTTTATTCAAAATCCACACACAATTGAAACTGGAAAATTGTGTCTACTGTGATGAAGTCAGTCTTAATGATTTCAGTAGGGCCTGTACTTGGGTTTCTATGGCAGGCTGGGTTTCATGGTTACTTGGGCAGATTTGCTTTTGGATATCAGATATTATGACTGATGTTAGAACATCAGTCATCTCAGGAATCGCTATCATTCACATATTAATAATCATTTTTATTGCTACTCCTGTTAAAGAGATGAAGAATCACTACATGTATTTATGGGGTACAATATGGAAGTCTGATTTATGTATGTAATCCCAAGTGGCTAAATCAAACTAATTAATATACCTATCACCACATTTATTGTTTTTGTTTTCATTTTTGGTCTTTATGAGACAGGGTCTCCCTGTAGTCCTAGCTATCCTAGAACTCTGTATGTAGACCAGGCTGGCCTTGAACTCATAGAAATTCACCTGCCTCTGCCTCCCAAGTGCTAGGATTAAAGGTGTGGGCCACCACACCCAGCTACACTTATTGTTTATGGGTGAGACCTTTGGAACTTACTTATTTTGAAATATAAAGTGAATTGTTACTAACTATAACCATCCTGTTATGCAACTGATCTCAAAGGTCACTTAGTATAACAGTTTCTAGTTCCATACATGTACCTGCAAATATCCTCATTTCCTTTTTACTTATCCTTGAGTAGAACTCCACTGTGTAAATGTAACACATTTTCATTATCCACTCATCCCCTGAGGGAGAGTTAGGTTGTTTCCTTTCTTAGCTATTGTGAAAACAGCAGCAACAAACATGGCTGTGCTAGTCTCTCTGCCATATGATGAGTCCTGGGGTGTATGCCAAAGAGTGAAATAAACAGACCACAAGGTAGATTCATCTTTAAATCTTTAAAAGAGATAACCTTACTGTTTTCTATTGTGGTTGCATTACCACCATTAATGAATGAGAGTCCCCTTTTCCCCACATCCTTGGCAGCATTTGGTGTCTTTTGTTCTCTTTACCTTAGCCAGTTTGAATGAGGTAAGATGGAATCATAAAGTCGTTTTAACTTGAATTTCTCTAATTACTAAGGGTGCTGATCATTTTTAAGGATTTCTTAGACATTTTTATTTCTTTGCTTGAGAATTCTCTACTCATGTTTTTATCTCATCTTTTATTGGGTCATTTGTTTCTGTGTTTCTTTGTCTTTTCTGAGTTCTTTTTATATTCTGGATATCAATCCTCTGTTGGATATGAAGATTTTCTCCCACTCAGTGGGTTTTCTCTTAACTTCCTTGGTTGTTACTTTTGTTGTATAGAAGCTTTTTAGTTTAAGGAGGCCCCCACTTGTTTATTATTGACTTAATGTCTGAGCAACTGATACTTAGAGAGTAATTTCCTACAGCTATGTCTTGTAGGGTACTGCCTATTCTTCAAGCAGTTTCAGAATGAATTTCTGAAATGGCTAAAAGGCCTTTTATCCATTGGTAGTTGATTTTCATGTAGGTTGATAAACAAGGGTCCAGTTTCATTCTTCTACTAATGGAGATTCCGTTATGCCAGCACCATTTGTTGAAGATGCTGTCTTTCCTCCGTTGTGTATTCTTGGCATCTTTGTGAAATGTCAGGTGGCTGAAATTCCATGCATTCATGTTTGGGTCTTCAATTATGTTTCACTGATCTATGTGTCTGTTTTTTGTGCCAGTACCACAGAGTTGTAATGACTATAGCGCTGGAATACTGAGTCATATTAATATTTGGTATGGTGATTTCCCCAGTACTGCTCTGTTAATGGTACATGAAGCAACACAAACTCAGAAAAACCAGTTATGCATGTATTCCCTCATTGGTGGATCCTAGCACAAATCTTTATATATCACAAAAACCTTATATGTGAATACATATCCTGATGTAACAGCAAGTCAGGAGAATGGAAAGGAACCATGGAGGGAAAGGGAAAGGAAGAGCCAGAGAGAGAGAGAGAGAGAGAGAGAGAGAGAGAGAGAGAGAGAGAGATCAGGAGACAGATGTTATAAAGTATGGAAAATGGGGTATTAAACTGGGGAGGGCCAAACAAGAAACTATTCTGTTAAAGAGAAGGAGCTCAAGAGAAGGGAGATAATAAGAGACAGATATTATCAAGGAAAAATAATAGGGCTTTAACTGAGAGGGATGAGATATGTGAGACAGGGAGAGAGAGAAAGAGAGAGAGGGGGAGGAGAGATGTGTGTGTGTGAGAGAGAGAGAGAGAGAGAGAGAGAGAGAGAGAGAGAGAGAATAAATAAAATTTAGGTAGTGGGAAATTCCAGAAGGAAATGTATTAACTCACCCCCCCCAAGTACAGATGTAATATCTGAAGATGAGTGCACCTGACCTGAAGGATATATTACAAAGACACAGTGCCAAACATGAGAAACCTCCCTTTGAATTGTTGTTCTGGATTAGGGCCCAGAAGTTAAAGATAAGACCCTGTTGCTGAACATAGGGCAAAATTTGGACACAGGACTTGGAGCAAATAAGCTGGAACTGTAATGAAACCCTCCTCATTGTAGACTAGCTCTCATATTTCTAGAAGGTGCTATGCAAGCTGCTAAAGGAAAAACAACCAAACAGTGGTTCAACCCAACTCTAAAGCCTAATAACCACAATGAGTGTCACAACAAACTATGGCTGTTGGTGCAATAGTGGCACTTTTATCAAGGCGGCAATCAACAGCTATATAATGGGACTTAAAACCTTCTCAAATGCAGCCAGGTGTGGTGGTGCATGCCTTTAATCCTAGCACTTGGGAGGTAGAGACAGGCAAATCTTTGTGAGTTCAAGGCCAACCTGGTCTACAGAGTGAGTTCCAGGACAGCTGGGGCTACAGGGAGATCCTGTCTCGAAAAGACAAAAAAACAAAAGCAAAAACAAAAACCTCTCTCAAATGCAAGGTAACTTATCAGTGGCACTGTAAACATATCCAAATATACATGGCTGGAGGTCATAGAGCCCAGAGAAACCTCTATCTCTGTCATATTTCTAGGCAAATAAAATTTCTTACTGTACAGATCTTTATATTTACAAAAGGAATATCATATACTACTCATCAATAAAACTTCTTTGTCCAAAAGCTGGAGACTATTACATAGTTTCACAACTGGTCACACAGAGAGAATATGTGTCTCATATGCCCAGCTCTAACTGATACATCTGCAGTGGAACCTCTACACCTAGGGCTTGTGGAAAATAGTGAAAAAGGGAGTATAGACAATACTAATACATCCCACAGCTCTTACCAGTGAAGCTTCCTTATACAAGAAAGTGCAGTGAACATAGAAATCACAAGTAGCCAAGGCGTAGAGAATAAAATGTTGAAGTGTCTGTTTCCTTGGATAGGACTCTTATATTAAATCTTGCCCACCCATGGAGCAGAGACCATTATGGAAGAGTGAGTGGAAAGATTGTAATAGGCAGAGTAAGCCCATGAACACAAAGAAACAGAGGTTTTTCAGGCCTCTGGGAACTTGCTCATCTGAACTTGTAACAATGGTAGCAGCATGCACAAGACCCATGCTGACTCAATTAGGCAAAACCCCAGCAGAGAACTGGAGAAATGCACAGTAGGCCCCAACCTTAGCAACAGAACTATTGGCAACTGATTACTGTGGGGTGAAGGAGAGCTGATCTTTTTAAGTTAGTGACTCTACATAGGCTGACTTGACTCTAGTGGATGAACTTGCGTTGTTGATAGACATCTGAGTACAAACATCTGCCTGGCTAGGCTTTGATATCTATGACAGAATGCATGACATCTGGGGGGCGGGGCTTGCCAAGTGTGGATGAAAGAAGGACTCTAAATTAGATCAATACCTATTATATGAAACGTACTAATCCCTAAATCCTCCTATCACACACACAAAAGCACGTAAATCTTGCATAACGGAAACTTACTTACCCTTTGACCAACGCTTAGCCACTCTTCATCAGCATTCAAATTTGGATTACATTTCTATTTTTAGCCTTCATGTGTAAGTATGTGCATGTATGTGTGCTTTTGTGTGTATATTCCTAGGTGCATTCCATGCAGACATGTTGAGGTCAGAGAATTTGTGAGAGTGAATTTTCTTCATCCAATGTGGAAGGTCTCAGGAGTTGAATTTGGCAGCAAGTGCCCTTATCCATCATTCAACTTTTGACTTCTATTGAGTATAAATTCCTATCTTCTACACATATAAAATCAAATAGTATTTTTCATTTTATACCTGGCTTATTTCACTTAACATGCCTGTCCCATAGGTTAGACTTTGGAATTGTAAACGACATAATTCCCATCAAATTAAGGCCGAGTAGAATTTGATACATCATTTTCTATTTATATATGCATCTTATGTTGTATATTACAGCGATTCCACGTCTTGACTGTTATGACTAATGTTGCAAGAACACAGGGCTATGGATCTGTTTTCTGTGCCTTGATTCCAAGTTCTTTGCAGACAGAGATTAGGATTGTTTGTCCACATGGGAGTTTCATTGTTCACTTTTTGAGGAACTTCCATTCCAGAGTGATTGTACTGGTAAATGCCAGAGCTCCTTTTTCCCACGTTTGTGGGGACACTTGTTAATCTTCATCATGTATATAGTAACTGTGATGTCATAGTTGACACCAGATGTGATTGTAATTCACACTTACCAAGTTTTAAGTTAATTTTTATTGAGTGCATTTCATACAACATTTCTTAATCAAACTTAGACCCATTCCCACATCCATGCTCACCCCTTACATCCCCCCACCCCCCACCAGAGCTCATGGATTCTGTCATACATGTTAAGTCCTGTCTTGCATCTTTTTCTCAGTCTTTTATAATTTTTTCGATGTGCAAGTTTACTCTTCTGATCAGTTCTTTGCTGAACCAAGAAGAGATTGACAGCTTAAACAGACCCTTAGTACTTGAGGAAATTGAAGATGTAATAAAAAGCCTCCCAACTAAAAAAAGCCAGGCCCAGATGGTTTCACAGCAGAATTCTATAAAAACATTTAAAGAGGTCTTACAACCATTACTACTCAAACTTTTCAGAAGGATAAAAACAGAGGGAAATATCCCAAATTCCTTCTATGAAGCCAGCATCACTCTAATACTAAAACCAGGAAAAGACACAAACAAGAAAGAAAACTATAGATCCATATCATTGATGAACACAGATGCAAAAATTTTCAACAAAATACTTGCACATCGCATACAGACTCATATCAAAAAGATCATCCACCATGACAAGGTTGGATTCATACCAGAGATTCAGGGATGGTTCAATGTATGTAAATCAATATATATCATAAAACAAATGGACTGAAAGACAAAAACCACATGATCATCTCAATTGATGCAGAAAAAGCTTTCGACAAAATCCAACATCCCTTCATGCTTAAAATCCTAGAGGGAATTGGACTTGAGGGATCATTCTTCACTGTAATAAAAGCCACATACAAGAAACCCACAGCCAACATCATCCTAAATGGAGAAAAGTTGGAAACATTCCCCTTAAAGGCAGGAACATGGCAAGGTTGTCCACTATCGCCACTCCTCTTCAATATAGTGATTGAAATGCTTGCTAGGGCAATAAGGCAAGAAAGTGAAATTAAAGGAGTACTAATTGGAAAAGAGGAAGTCAAATTTCCCTTTTTGCAGATGATATGATAGTTTCCTAAGGGATGCTAAAAATTCCACCAGAAAGCTCTAGAAACGATAAAATAAAGTTTCACTAAAGTGGGTGGGATACAAAATTAAAACCTAGAAAAATTAGTAGCCTTTCTTTACACCAACAATAAGCAAACTGGAGAGGAATATAAGGAGACCTTCCCAATTGCAATAGCCTCCAATAAAATAAAATACCTACAAATAAACACCTAACCAAAGACACTGAAACCTCTAAACAAAAATTTTAAAACCCTGAGAGAGATTGAAAATGACATCAAAAGATGGAAGACTCCCATGCTAATGGATTGGAAAAATTTAATATAGTAAAAGTGTCCATTCTACCAAATTAATATACAGATTCAAGCAATCCCAATCAACATCCCCATGAGCTTTTTCACAGACTTAGAAAAGATGTTAAATTCATATGGAAAAACAAAAAGCACCTGAGTGAAAAGTGCAATACTGGGGGAATCACATTACCAGACTTCAAGCTATTACAGGGCTATAGTCATAAAGACAGCCAGTACTGCAAAAAAAAGCAAAACAAACAAACAAACAAAAAAATAAAAACAGAACCATTGACCAATGGAACAAAATTGAAGATCCAAACTTGAGCTCATATAAATTCAGCTACCTCATATTTGACAAAGGAGCCAAAAAGCACACTTACCAAATCTACTGAAAGATTAGTAGTGTTAAACATTCTAATTAAGGCTATGTTGGCCATTTATGTGTCTTTTTCTTTATTTCTTTTCTTTCTGGTTTTTTTTTTTTTTGAGAAATGTTTATTCAGGCCTAGTGTCCATGTTCTAATCTTGTTATTGTTTTCTTTTTGAGTTTTTGTGTTATTTATATATTTTCTATACTAAATGTTTATCACATGTGTGGTTTGCAAATATCTTCTATATTCTGTCATTCATTTTTAAATTATGTTTATTTATTTTGCATATATCTGTATATGTGTATGGGTACACAATATACATATGGAAGTTACTGGACAAGTTGCAGAATTTGGTTTGTCCTTATGCCATGTGGGTTCCAGGGATCAAACTGACGTCATTCAGTAAGCATGCAGTACCTTTATCAATTGGCCATTTCACAAGCACAGATCCACTTTTTTTTGTGTTTTTAATTGATGCTTTGTGTATCTTTCATACATCATTTCAATTCAGTTCAGGACATTTCCCTTTCCCTTCCCCCCCCTCCCCACCCCCACCCCATCCAGATTTCTATTCCATAACTGTCCTGCATCTTCTCTCAGTTTTTTTTTTTTCATTTTTTAGCAACTAAGTGATAATTTATGGTACCAGTATCCCTCATGTAAAATCAATTTGCCGGCTGTTGTGCCCAAACCCCGCCAGCCTCCACATTTGTATGTTCCAACAGGTCAAAATGTCACCAACTTAAGGCTGAGAAAGAAAAGATAAGCTTTGATTAGTAGGATGCAACAGAAAGTGCCAACTGAAAGGTTGACCGTCTGAACATTGAAAGGAAGAAGAAGTCTTCAGATTGCTACAAACATCGAAACCCTCTGTGGATCCTACTTGTAATAACAACTATTTATAATGAGTCCTAACGAAACTTACCTTCTAGGTGCTGCAAAAGGTTTTAATACGAGAGAACTTTCTTGTCTCCCCCACACTAGAACAGGAGGAATATGATGATGAGAGGTCGTTCTCCAACTGTAATTGGAGAAACTATTATAGAGGTTAATCTCTTATAAACCGGTAAAACTGCCTTCTTAATTGACTAATAGACATAAGAACTGTGAAAAGGATTATTCTCTATTCAGATCCACTTTTTAACTGCTTTCCCTGCTTCATTATTTTCCTTCTATTTTGGAAATACACATCAGGCGAGACCACATGTTTTTTGATAGTAGGCTTAGCATTGTGTTTTCTAATGAGCAGGGATATGTTATAATCCAAGGAACAAATCTCATTCCACTACTGACTCTTTAAAATCCAGGAGCGTGTTAGGGTGGGTCGAGTTAGTTGTGTACTGATCAACATGTTTCTTAATAGCACCATAATAATGACTAACACACCCCAATTGTATTCTCCCTGACTCCATTCTCTTTCATGTTAGACAGATTCTCCTTCACGTGTGCTGCATTTTGAGGTATCCATATTTAGTATAAAAAGGGGAACATATTACAAAGATGAAATAAAATATTTGGTAAGTCTTTATACATGAAGAAATAAATCCACATAATAATTTTATTGTCTCCTATTAACCTGGGTTTCCAGTCCACATGGCATTGGTCTCATGATAAATAAGATTGATACCTGTCAAAAGCAGTGCTGCATATTAATGTTCCTCTTTCTGAGATGGAGTGGAAGAAACTAACCTTGTAGCTCCTGGGTGGGGTCTAGTTTTTTTTTGTTTTTTTTTTTTTTTTTTTGCCTAGAAGCTAAAGCTCTCTTCTGAACTGCAGAGATAGTACATCATTTTATCATCATGCTTGTATGAAATGTGTCTTCAAAATAGAAGTCAAGGTAGAAATTTCACAGAATGAAACCCAGTGTGGAGGACAGCTAAGGCTGATGTTTGGCGTATGGCCAACTCTGAACATTAATCCCAGCAAACAAATGCACAAAATGGCTTTTTTTTTCATTTTCTCTTCTGTTCTTTGTGAGTTACTCTACCTGACACCAAGCATCAAAAAGACTGTTTTACGATGTTCTATCTGCAGTATTTTTTTTAGAATTGGAAGTCTTTGAATAACAAGGCAGCAGCTTATAGACCCCTACCTAGAAAGCTTCAGTTTGAAAGCACAGCACAGCAAAATGCAGCACAACATGCAAATGTCAAACTATAACTTGAAACAAATTTTGACATTAAAATTGTGCGGATGTATACAGTTCTTTACAAAAGAGGGTCAAGGAGCAGCTGTTCTCTTCTATTTTTCTGTAATTAAGAATGCCTTTGGTTCATAGCAGGAGGATAAAGGACATAATATTTGGAGTACAAACTATATGGCAAGCAAAATTTTATGCATATATATGTATATGAATTAGCCAAGTTTTATGGGTTAAGTTTGAGAGTCCTAGAAGATAGGTAAGATTTGATCTACATATAAGAAACCAAGCAAGTCGAAAGCATGCCCAATGTAGAAAGCACAAGAGTTTGACTTTGAGATATAGGAGATTCAAATAGTCCCATTTATACCTAGCAAAATATAGTGTTATAATTGTATACTGTATAATACAGAGCTGGAATTTCATTAATGAATAAGACTATTATTATTTTAATAGCTGCAGAGAGGATGATTCCTCCTCCATTGTAACCTTTGCAATTCAAAATCAATTTTGTTTTCCTTGATTCAATATTTATACAAAATGACCAGACTGTTGTGATAAATGAATCAGAACAAACATTAAACCAAGTGTCAAGCTGGACCTTGTTCATAGTACAAAATATAGTACCTGATTATATCAGATCTTTTTTACATAACCTAATTCAGTTTTACTACAAATCCTCCTTGATAGAGAAACATTTTATTTGTGCACAGGATTTCTGATGAGCACTGCAAAGGAAACTAGATTGCTAAGTGTTCCCATGAGTGTAAGGTATTGTGTACTAGTCAGAATTGTACAATTGTGGCCAGCATCATGAGTCACATCTGGCAGGAAGTGGAGGCGAGAGGCTCTTAAGGAGGAAGCCAATCTGGGTGGCATGGTGAGTCCCACTCCAACTTTGTCTATCTAATAAAATCTGTCTCAAAACACAAATTAAAGCTCTAAATAGGGACTCCAAAGATTTAAACCTTTCAAACCAAGATTCTAGGAAAGTTACATTATCAGGTCAAAGACTATGTTATGTGGAATGGCTAAGGTTTAAAGGGGGCAGACAATCCTGTGATGCCTAATTTAAACATGTTTGTGAAACCAAAACCTTCTGCAAAAGGGGCATTAAAGACAGATGGAAGAAGTCGAAGGCATTTTGAAGGGTGCGGATTATTGACTGAAGATGGAACAGGCTTTGTGAGATACAAAGGAACATAAGTGACATCTGGGAAATAAGAATATCTAGGCACTGTCCACACAAGGAACTCTGGAACCTCAGACATGTAACCACATAAAAGTAGACTCTGCCAACAACCTGAATGACCTTGGAAGTAACTTCCTCCAGAGTGAGGGCAGACACAACAGCTTCATCAAAACTTGTACACTTACAAAAAGAACCTAGTTGAATCTGCCAGATGTCTGACCAACAGAACCAAAATTGTTAATTACTGATTTTTTAAAAATTTTATTTATTTTTGTATGTGCGTGAATGTCTGCATGTAGATTTGTGCACCCGTGTCGTGCAATGCCAAGTAGATCAGAAGAGGGCGTCGGATTCCCCTGGAACTGGAGTTAAAGATTGTTCTCAGCCGCCATGAGGGTGCTGGGGGATTGAACCTGGTTCCTCCACAAGAGCGGTCAGCACTCCTAACTGCTAGACCATCTCTCCAGCCCCAATTACTGAATTTTTTTAAGCCACCAAGTTTATGCTAATTTGTGAGGCATCAATAGAAAATTCTTGCAAATTCTTTTCTTCCAGCCATTTGGGTATCTGCAGCAGTTTCATCTAGGGTCCTAGCCAGAAAACTAAAGTTTGTCACCTGCCACTCACTTTCAGCACTTTCTTTTGATGTGTGGAAATCCTATGTTTTGCCAGAATTCTTGGCTTCTTCCTGAATAGAGTGAACTAGCTACACAACCATGGTCTTGTTTTGATGTGTTTCTTTTGTTTTTCTATAACCCTAAGTCGAGTAGAACTAGACTTTTTGTTGAATTGAGTAAATAAAACTAGATTTCATTGACAAACATACCTTAATCTTCTGAATAGCTTCAAGCTTATTGGAGTGTGTATATTCTACCCCTCTAAACTTCATTGAAATGGTAACATATATTTTAACCATATCGGCAGTTAAGTAGAATTTCCTTTAGTTAATTCACTTTTCTACAATCTAGTGTTTGGTCATGTTTAAGGTGAGGGATCTGTTTTTCTCATTGCTGCTCTAGTTGGGTGTGTGAAACACATGACCAACACATGTAATTTAGGGAAAAACATGCAAATAATTGTTTGCCTCCCTGATAAAACAATGTGCTGTATTTAGATTTACATTCAGAAAAGTCTTGATTAATTGGTTTCAAAACATTTAAGACTTCTCAAATTTATGTTTGAATGCAGCTGAAAAGGTTCTAGGCCAAAAAATAGAATGCTATGTACTTTTTGTTGTTGTTTGCTATTTGAGACACAGTCTCTCTGAAGTTAATGTAGAAAAGCATGGCCGCAACTTCACAGAGATCCACCTGTCTCTTCCTGCTGAGTGCTAAGATTCAAGGTGTATATCACCATGCCCAACACTCAAATGTTATAACTTGTAAATTCAATGGAAAAACACATAACATTATAGATATATCTTATTAACTTAACATTGAGACTAACAAGGTATGGATTGAAGATTGAATGCCAGCAAGCAGGAATAACGTGGAAAGAAAAAAAAAAAAGAGCAGTTTTCCATGAAATTTCCTAAAGCTAGGGGTTCAGAGTGAGAGCTGCACTTATCTCCATTGGACATCAGCACTTTTTGACAATGAGATTCTCTGATTGGTCAACAGAAGTTGACTAAATAGGGAACATTCTGAGCCATGTTGTGATCATTACTGAAATCGTTCATCTGACATTAAGAGAATTATTTTGGAAATCTAAGAACTTGAAGTCACATCAGGAATATACATGCAGCAACAACAAAAAAATAGTGGATAATCCAGCTTTTAAGAGTTGAGTCTAAAGGAGTCATAGTCCTTTCATCTCTCCATTCACCTCCTCTATTGTTGAAATTTTATTTAACACAGCAACTTGTTTTAGTTCATTTATTCTTTTTTTTTTTTTTTTTTTTCTTTTTGAGACAGGGTCTCCCTGTAGCCCCAGCAGTTCATTTATTCTTAGCCAAAAGACTGAGCCACCATAACAGTTTGTTCTTTTCGGTCTTTTTGAGACAGGGTCTCCCTGTAGCCCCAACTGTCCTGGAATTCGTTCTCTAGACCAGGCTGGCCTTGAACTCACAAAGATCCACCTGCCTCTGCCTCCCAAGTGCTAGGATTAAAGGCGTGTGCCACCATGCCCAGCTCAGGCTTGTTCTTATTATCTCCATACTTTTATATAATGGCTGTTCAATCTATTGGGAATATTGTTTTTCCCATTCTAAAACTCGGGGCAGATCTGGCTTGGCCAGGGAAATTCCCATCTCTAATGCCCATCTCTCATGGCTGGCTACAGTTGTCAACCTGATACACTCAGAACAGAGAACTTCAATTTGGGGAATATTCCCTACACATTGGTCTTTGGGCATATGTGTGGCATTTTCTTGATTGTTAAGTGACGTGGGAGGACTCAGGCCAACGTGAGTACTGCCACTCATGAGCAGGTGGTCCTGGGTTGTATAAGAAAGCAGGCTGAGCACAGACCAGAGGAGCAGGCCAGTAAGCAGCATTCCTTCATGTTTTCTGCTTCAGCTCCTGCCTCCAGGTTCCTGCCTTGAAATCCTATTCTAGCTTCTCTCAATGATAAACTGTGAATAAGATGTGTAAGCCCAATAAACTCTTTCTTCTAGAAGTTGGTTTTTCTCAGAATGTTTTATCACAGAAAGCTTGCTGGGAAAATACCTAATAACAGACTATGAAAATGATTTAATTCAGCATGTGCTTCTTATCTACAACCTCAAGTTATGACGATTTTAGCATAGCTTGCTATAACTGCTGCACTAACAGTGATAATATAACCATTAATCTCATCTTCTCTCAAAGGTCTGTGTGGCTAGAAGTCCAGAATCAAGATGCTAACAAGGTCAGTTTCCTCCAAGATCTACCAAGGATAATGTGCTGTGTTCCTTCCTCCAAAAGTCATATTTGTAGGAATCTTTGGTATTCCATAACTTCTGGTATCATAACTCGAGTCTTTTTTATTAATTTTCTTTTTATTGCTTGAGAATTTCATCCATGTATTGGATGCGTTTATAATAAATCCATCCCCTGCTTCCTCTCCTTCAATCCCTAGTCCCATCTCCTCACCAAGTGTCCCTTCTACTTTGATGTATCTTTGACAAACTACTGTAGCAACATGGCACTGTCCATTTCTGCATAGGCATAAAGCCTCTCAGGTCCAGAGTCCTGATAAAAAAGGACTCTGCCTCTCCTAACAGATATCAATTGCCAAGAGCTCTCTGACTAGGGTGGGACTTATGTTATCCTTCCCTGTGCATTATCTTGCATAGATCTTGTCTTTTACTGTCACTGAAGCTGTCAGTTCAGATGCATAAATTCTAACATTTGTACAACAGCTTTGCTAGTGTTATCCACTGCCTCTTGCTTTTACAACTTTTCCATACTTTCTTCCATGATGTTTCCTGAGACTTGGAAAAGGGGATGTGATATAGATGACCTATTTAAGGCTGGGCAGCCATAGTCTTTCATTCTGTTCATATTGATCTGTTGTGGATCTCTGCGTTATCACTATGTACTTCAAAATGAAGCTTTTCTGGTGAGGGTTGAGAGATGCACTAATGTATGGGACTAAAGATGAGTACTTAAGAGGACAGTTTATTACTATGTTCATTTTGCTCCTGTCTTTACATGATGTTCTACTTACTTCTTTAACCCTGTGTATGAATTTGCTCTTTCTGTAAGGACTTGATTTCCAAATAGGAAAACACCTCTACTAACTTTTTTGCTGTTCTGACTGTAATATAAGTAGGAACTACTTAAAGAAGGAAAGCTATATTTGTCGGGTGTGGTGTCTTTGAGTCACACATGACTGCCTTCCACACGCTGTCCTTCCTTTCTTGGCTCAGCTCCAGGACTTGCCTCCTGCCTGCAGGCCAACAGTCTCTGTGATCTGCTCCTGCAAGAAGGGGGGAAGGAATACCTCTGGGGAACATCAGTAGGAAAAACAAGCAGACACACACACACACACACACACACACACACACACACACACACACACATGGAGAGCCAGGGAGGCGGGGAGGATAGGAACTCCGTTTATTTTCTGTCAGTGAGGTCTATATATTCAAGACTACTGTGCTTTGGGCAAGGAGGTGAGGAGCAGGCAGAAGGGAGGGGTGATCCAACTTGGTTCTAAAGGGGGGGAGGCTGAAGAGCTCTGGTTTGTGCCACAGGTAACTAGAGGTGTGACATTCTGCTCAATGACTCAAGGGAACAGGCCTGGAACTTTGCAGAGATAGGGAGAAGCAAGAATCATTGTAATATCCTGAATCTTCCAGCTACAGATAACCCTGGAAACCCACAGAGATATCAGATAGCTGGAGATCTCCTGGGACAGGTCTTACAATTTCTCACTTCAAGCCACACACAAAGTTCCATTCCCACATCCCACCCTTTGCTTTTTTAATTAAAATGGGGCAGTAATGACAAGGTCTAGGGAGTCCAGTGGGATGGCCTGGTATTGGACTAGAACAGACTTGGCCACATCCTCAGTGAGTGTATTGATTTGGTTTTTGATAAACCAGAGGACACAGGGTGCAATAGTCAGTAGAATTCCTAGGGTGACAATGGGTCCCAGTAAGGGAAGTAGCCAGGAGGTCAGGGGGTTGGAAAACCATGGGACAGAAACTTGTGGGGAGTATCTATCACAGAGTTATTTCCTGAGATTTTTTAGGGTTTTAACATTTTGCTCGACAATACCAGAGTCATATTAAATTAAAACAATATTCCTCTCCCAGGAACACGCAGGTACCCCCATTTTCTGCAGTCAGTAAGTCCAGGGCTGGCTGGTTCTGCATCACTACCTTGGCCAGAGAAGTTATCTGCCTCTGGAGCGATTCAAGGCTATTCGTAGTGAACGCCATTGCTTCATCAAGCTTAGTTTGGAAGTCCACTTCCATGCTGTAAACCTTCGCTAGGGCTCCGCCCGCAGTTCCCGTTGCTGCCGTGGAGAGGGCGAGGCCTAGGCTGACCAGAACCAGGATGAAAGTCTCTTTTGACTGTCTGGGTCTGGCCACAGCATCCAAGTGACTTCCTCCTTGTCATAAAGGAAGAGCTGAGGGGTGATAATTACGGGCAAACAAATTCCAGAACCAGTAGCATTTGCACAGAGGGATACGGTGCCATCACACCAGAGAAAGAATGGTGATTTGACACACAGGGTCCTGTTGAGAGGGACACTTCAGAGAAACCTGGGGCCTGGGGCTGCTGCATCTCCTACTAAACAAATAGGAAGTGTAGTGAGTTGGTCAAAGAGGGGAATGCAGTGAAGTAAAACACTGGCTCTCTCTCCATGGAAGTAGATTCCTGTAAAGAGGTGTTAGAGGGGATAGCAGTGAAAAGAGGGCATGTGAGGGATGCACAGAAAAAACATTGGGAGACATTAGAGTGGGTGGTGTAATTGAGGAGGTCTCTCGCGTATTCAATGTATTGAGGACATGTTACAGTGGACTTCAGCTTTCCTTCCATTATGGACTCCTGTAACAGAATGTGGGATTGAATGAAGATGGATTGAGGAGCTAGAACAAGCTGGTGAGAGATACAGATGTCTGCCATTGGGTACCAGGCATTGCTGTAAGGGTAGAATTTTCCTCATACTCCAGCTCTCCAGTACTCACTCCACGGGTCCTGTATATTAATTTTAAACTGGTTATTTTGGATTTGAAACAGGCTTTGTAGGCTGCAAACACTCTCCAACCTGCAAGACCAGAATCTGCAAACACTATCCTTTGTTAAGATGGGGGAAACAGATAAAGGGTGCCTGGGAGGTAGTAGTGGAATTGGGAAACACAGTAATTGTGATTGCCTAGCTTCAGCCTTGCAAAGGACAGTTGCTGGTTCCCATTACCTGATTTCTTCCTTCCCAAGTTTCTCTAACAAAAATCACCAGACATGGGTCCAAGTCAGAGGTCTTTTCTCAGGCTGGGAAGAGATAGAGTTAGTTTGAATTATTATCAGAGCAGCTAAAAGGATGGCAGACAGGGGTGCAAAGGGGGAACACATGGATTTTGTAGAAGTGAGTTGTTGTTCAAGTTTTCTTCCAGAGCAACAGGTGTGTCATCTTTTTGGTCGGCAGGGATGAATCTGACATATCTGGCTGGAATCCAGATGGGTCTGGGACAGTCCTGTGGGAAGATGCAAACAAAGCCCCTCCTAGTTGTTAATAGTGGATCAGGTCCTTTCCACTGACTGTCTAGGGGGTCTTCCCACCTGAAACGTATTTGAGGAACAGTGCTTGGTGTCTGCCAATGTTTGACTATGGCTGGACACTTTGAATCTCCATAAATGTTAAAGAGGTTTAGAGTTGCCAATGCCATTGCCAGCTGGATGTTAGGAGGGTATCTCCCTGCTTTTTGTTTTAATAATTGATTTTTTAGGACCTGATGGGTCCATTCTATGATGCCTTGTCCCTGTGGGTTATGAGGGATACCTGTATGATGTGCAATATTCCATAACTGACAAAATGATTTAAAGCGAGAGCTAGCAAATGCTGGCCCATTGTCCATTTTAATCGGTTTGGGAATGCCCATCATAGCAAAGGTAGAAAGAAGGTGGGCAGTGAGGTCCTTGGCTTTCTCTCCTGTATGGAGAGTAGCCCAGATGAATCTGGAATAAGCGTCTATGGTAACAAATACATATTTTTGTTTCCCTAAAGAAGCTATGTGTCTAATACCTGTTTGCCAGAGTGCACTGGCTTTCAATCCCCTGGGGTTAATTCCGATAACCTGTAGTGCAGGTGTTTTAAGTAGAGTAGAACAGGACAAACAAGTTCTGAGGATTCACTGAAGTTGGGCTGACGTAATTGTAGGAAAGCGAGCTTGGAGGCCTTTCAGGTTAACAAGGGTGAGGGAGTAGAATTTTTCTGCTTCAGAGAGGGATAGGACATAAACCCCTGTAGAGGAGACTCAATCTGCAATAGAGTTGCCTTCAGAGAGAGGTCCTGGCAGGAGGCTGTGGGCACAGATGTGCTGTATAATGAGTGGGTGACTCCTATTCTCTAAAAGGGATGCAACTGCAATGAGAATCGGGCAGAGGGGATTTTTGGGATTTTTGTCTAATCTGACAAAGGATCTGGATAACAAGGGCAGCAGATTAACCATATAGATATTGTCTGAGAAGAGATTAAGAGGCCCGTTGGTGTCTTTGAGAGCTAAATATACAGCATAGAGTTCTCTGTACTGTGAGGAAAGGATCGGGTGAAACAGGATCTGAGGGGCTTGATCCAGGTTGTCATAAATGATGGCTGCAGCCCCTCACTTCCCTCTGTCTGTGAAAAGAGATGTGGTCTGCCTTATAGGCACATCTTGGAAAAGCCCAGGGAGGAAGCCAGTTTAGCAATGGGAGAGCGGAGACCCACCTGTCTTTAGGGTAGTGATTTTCTATTTGTCCTGGAAATCCCATGAGGCTTAAAGCTATATGACCATGATTTCACACTGGATATCCAGGAGGGAGAAGGGTGTCACTATGACATTAGGCTCCTTCCCCAGTGTCTGCAGGGAACATTCCCTCCCATTTCTTATCATAGCAGCTAAAGAATCCATTTCAGTTAACAGTCTGGGAGTTCCCCCTATGGGCATGTGCAGCCACTCTAGTACTCCCCTGGATTGGTAAAGAGCCCCTACAAGTGTGGGGGTAGTGTTAAAAATAAAGAACTGCACAGGAAAGGAGGGTGTGAAACTTGCTAAAGCCATGCTCTGGAGAGCTCAGTTGACTTCAGCCAGAGCTTCTGAGGCTTCTGCTGTGAGCTTTTGCCTGGAAGATGAGTCCCTGTCACCTTAAAGAAGGTCAAAGAGAGGCTGTAGTGTTGTGGTGGGGATGGACAGCCATGGGTGAAGCCAGTTAAGATTTCCTAGGAAGGACTGAAGGGATGCTAGCGTGAGTTTGGGAGGAAGGGAGAGTATAGGTTTGAGAGGTCTCACTGCAGTGAGAGAAATTTCAGTGCCTAAGAAACAAATTGGGGGAATCATTTGAACCTTAGCATGGGCTATTTAAATCCAAAAGCTTCTAAGGATGGTAGAAGCCTGTCCTTTAAAGTTGCTGGGTCAATTGATTTGTCCCAAACTAAAATGTCATCCATGTAATGGAAAACTTGCAGACCTTTTTCCATATGGGGTTTAGGAGCCGCTGCTACCACTTCTTGGCAGAGCGTTGGGCTGTTGGCCATGCCTTGTGGCAGGACAGACCACTCATAATGAGTTGTTGGACCTGAGTTGTTAAGTGCAGGAACTGAGAAAGTGAGCCACTTGCAATTCTCAGCATGGAGGAGGATGGAAAAAAAAGTCTTTTATATCTAAGGCTAGCAGAGGGATGTTAGCTGGAATAGCAGAGGCAAGGGGGAGACCCCTCTGTGGTGACCCCCATGTATGCATAGTTTTGTTAATGGCTCACAGGTCTTATAAGAGACACCAACCTCCTATTGCCTTTTTAATGACAAACACAGGGGTGTTCCAGGGGCTGTGAGATAGATGGATGCATCCCAATGAAAATTGTTCCTTGACTAAGTCTTGGAGAGCTTGTAATTTCTCCCCTGGTAAGATCCACTGCTCAACCCAGACTGGATCATCTGACTTCCAGTCCAGATAAGGGGGAATACTTCAGCGATTCTCAGGATTGGGGGTGCTTCTTGCTGAGAGATGATGGAGGCATTACCAGCTGCCTGGGAACGTTTTCTCATTTGGAGTGGCAATAACACATCCAAAGCAAAAATATCTACCTAAGCCACACTGATATTAGTGGGTGCTATTAAAAATGCGGAAGATCTGACCGTGTTTCCATCAGGGTCTTCCCAGGTGTAAACATTTTTAGTTATGTAGACTGTGAAGGCCTCCTTTCCTAGAAGTTTAGGTCCTGGAAGCAGGGCCAGTCAGGGGTTATTTCTTGCTGTTTTATAATGGTTCTATCTGCCCCTGTATATATCAAACATTTAAAAAGACTTCCCTAAATTTTAATCTCATGCAGGATGTGAGCCTTCTGAAATAGGTGCTGCCCAGAGGGCGTGCAATGATTCCTTTTCCCCCTTTTTTCCCTGGGCTAGGGGCTGCCCATCTAGGAGTTTAAAGGTAACAATTTTTTCCCATCTTTATCATAGTTTGAGTAGCAATCTTTCCTCCAATGATATCCTTTTGTACATCGGGGGCAGAGAATGAATAGGGGGGTTATTCAGGAGGCCCTCTGGGAGGACTGGTGCATCAAGCTCTGTCTTTTCTTATGACCTCTGTCTCCACAGTTAAACATTTCTCATTTGTGGTAACAGCACTGCAAAGGCTTGAGCTAGGTAAATTTGCTTTGTGGGAGGCTGTGCCACATCCTGAGTTTCCACTATCCATCTGTCATAATGGTCATCTTTTAAGCCCTGGCACATTTGTCTGCACTCTGAATTCATTCCCTCCAAAACAATAGTTTGAGGGAGTAACTCTCTGGCTGTAAAGTTGGGGATCTCTCCTCGTAGGCTGCTTTTAGTTCTTTTTTTTTAAAATTTTTCTATTTATGTGTATGTAAATGTACTGTTGCATGTAGGTCTGTGCACCCATGTCATGGTCAATGCCAACGGAGATCAAGAGAGGGTGTTGGATTCTCCTGGAACTGCTGAGTTTCTCCTGAATTGGAGTTGCAGATGGTTCTAGCAACGCCATGTGGGTGCTGGGGATCGGACCTGGTGCTCTGCAAGAACCGTCGGCAACTCTTAATCTGCTAGGTTTTGGTCCAGCTCTCCAGCCCCAAGCTTTTAGTTCTTAAGATAAGAGTCAGATAGGGGTTCCTCAGGTTTTTTGCCTATGAAATAATAATGGAGGACCTGGCCTGGGTTCAGTGGGTGGTGCTAATTCTATCCCCCGTACCGGCCTGTAGGGAAAGGTGCGACCTAGGCGAGACACTGGGGCCAGTCCTGGCTTGTTGCATCCCTGTGCTAAAATGCTCCTTCTCCAGCAGGAGCTGTTCGTTAACCCTAGTCTATGTAGGTGTGCCCTTGATTTCCTTCCGAACCTGTTGGAAGACATTCTGTCTTTGTATAGTGCTTCCCATTGTAAATAGTGGACCTGAGGAGCTGCAAGATCATAAGATTCTCTCCAGTTGCCTGTGGAGTGCTAAGAGAAGCTCAAAAGCTCTGGAGAATGGATTTTTGTCCATGGTGCCTGAACGCCATCCTCTCTGACTGCTTGCCTGAGTTTTTCAACTTCACTTGCCTGGTATGGTACCAGTTTAGAGGTTGCGAGCCTAGTTGGAGCTAAATTAACAGGGAATTCTGTAATTGAAGATCTGGCTTATCCCGAATCTGGCACAGATTTTTTCTGTAGCAGAGATGGAGAGGAGTTGAAGGGTGTTCTGGCCTCTTGACAAGGAGTGGCTGATAAATAAGGGGAAAGGTTATAGGCTAGCTCTTGGATTTTTTATTATCCTGTTCTATTTTTATTACTGTGTCTGAAGCTTGGGGGCTTTCAGAGGGATTTTATTGGGGTTTCTCAAGGGGAGTTTTAGCAGGTTCTTGAGGGGAGGGGGTCTGCGATTTGATTTTGTTTTCCTTTCCTGGTGTGGATTGGTGAGAAAGGCCCTAAGCATTTCTCTCACCACGGCATAGTAGAGCAAAAATGTGAGAGATTGCTGGAGCATTTTCTCACTGTCTAGTCTGTGCCACACTGTCCAGTATTCTGAATTCCATAAGTCTTGCAGGGGACATCCACTGGGCAATATTAAGAGTCTCACTCCAAAAGGAGGCAGCTTCCTCGTGGAAATTTTAACTCCTTGTTCCTGAGGAGCTTTTTTATTCTCTTAGCCTGTCAGTCTTTTTGATATATCTGTTTGTAGCCTCATGATAAAGGAGATAGGAAGTGCTAGTTTTAGGGAAAGAGACAGTTTAAAAAGACTAATCTCATGGGAGAGAGGAATTCCCCAGAGATGTGCCAAAGCTGGCCTGTATAAAGGACAGAGACGTAAAGCAGATTCAAAGATTAAATTCCACACAGATATACCATAGCTGGTCGTGACTATCCTGCTTGGGGGGGTATCTCCTTGTCTATACGGTAAAACCCTCCAAGATTTCCCTCAAGTGGGGGAAATCAGGGCTAAGAGAGACAGCCTGATAAATACCTTTTTTCCTTCTTCCTTTGGTGGAAAGTGGAGCCGCACATTCTGGGTGTCAGTTGTCGGGTGTGGTGTCTTTGAGTCACGTGTGATGAATTCCACACACTGTTCTTCCCTTCTTGGCTCAGCTTCAGGACTTGCTTCCTGACTGCAGGCCAGAAGTCTCTGGGATCTGCTCCAACAAGAAGCGGGGAGGGAATACCGCTGGAAAACACCTGTAAGAAAAATAAGCAGACTCACACACATGCGTGGAGAACTGGGGAGGATAGGAAATCCATTTATTTTCTGTCAGTGAGGTCTATGTATTCAAGACTACTGTGCTTTGGGCAAGGAAGTGGGGAGAAGGTGGAAGGGAGGGGTGAGCCAACTTGGTTCTAACTGGGGGTGAGGGTGCTGCAGAGCTCTGGTTTGTGCCACAGGTAACTAGAGGTGTGACATTCTGCTCAATGCCTCAAGGGAACAGGCCTGGAACTTTGCAGAGATAGGGCAAAGCAAGAATCATTGTAATATCCCTAATCTTTCAGTGACAGATAACTCTGAAAGCCCACAGAGATATCAGATAACTGGAGATCTCCCGGGACAGGTCTTACAATTTCTCAATTCAAGCCACACACAAAGTTCCATTCCCACATATATTTTGTCCCAACTTTTCAGGTTTTGGTTTATTGTGGAGAAGTTCAGTTCATGAGTTCAAGAGAGTTCAACAAGACTGTTCTCACACAGATGTCTTAGTTAGTTCCTATTCCTCTGGTAAAACACGGACCAAGACCAACTTAAGGAGGAAAAGGTTTATTTCACCTTAGAGCTTACTATTCATCATGGAAGGGAGCTAGGGCAGTAGTTGAAGGAGAGACCATAGATGGGCGTTACTTCCTGCTTGCTCATCTGACCTGTGCTCAGCCTGGTTTCTTGTACAATCCAGGAAGACCTGACCAGGGGTGGTAACTCTCACAATGGTCTGGGCCCCCTACATTCCTCAATAATCAAGAAAATACCTCACAGGTCAATCTGATAGAGGAAATCCTCCTGTTGTGTGGTTCCCTCTTTGGACATGTGTCAGTGTGACAACTGAAACTGTCAAGCACCACAGCCAACAAGGGAAACAGCCAGAAAGGCTAGAACAAAGAAACAGCTTATAACTTTCCATGTCTCAGCTCAGGTAGTCCCCCTCTGCCAGTTAGGCTCCACCTCCTAAATGCTCTACAGCATCCCCCCCCCCAGTACAGTGCCAAGAACTGATAAGTAACATTAAAAGAGGAGCCTGAAGGTGTGGTTTGAGATTCAATCCACAAAACCAACCTGCTCCAGTGTAACTTAACTTAACTCATAATAAATTACATCTTCAATGATGCAAATGGATATTTTGATGTGCTATGGATTAGAATTTCAGCATAAAGATTTGGGTGGATATATAATACAAAATATGCATCTCTTTCACAGGGTCATCGTGAAGACAATAAAATACTATAAGCAAAGAACTTAGCTTAGCGCAATGTTTAACATGTAATAAATAGAGAACAAATTGCCTATTATTAAGCTACATGCAACATTTATTTATGAAAATGTTGCATACATAATTTGCTGTTTATTCACATTCTGTTCTCTCTCTTCTCTTTCCTCTTTTGCTTATGGACATATATACTTAAGAATTCTTTCTTCTACATTTTACCTACCCAGATTTACATTTTCTTTTTTTTTTAAAGATCTTTTTTGAAGACAATTTTTATTGAGTTTTTGCTGTTTTCCTACAGAATATCTCAGTCTTTATCATGTTTAATCCCTCTTTCCCACTTTCACCGTCCCATGGATGTCCACTGGAATTCATGCATTCTGTCATTTGTGTTAAGGCCGATCATGTCAAGTCTGTGTCCCCAGACATTCCTCAGTGGAAGTTCACCCCTGGCTCTAGTCAGCCTATTGACAGTCCTTCCCTTTAAGAAGATCAACTCTTCCTCACCCAGCAGTAATTGGCTGCCAGTAATTCTTTGACTACAATTGGGGCTTTTGGCCCATTTCCACAGTTCTCTGACTGTATTTTTTTGCTTGAGTTTGCATCGGTCTTTTGCATGCTAACACCATTGCTGTAGGTTCATGTGAGCAAGGTCTCAGGAGTTTATAGAACTCTATTTCCATATGATCATGCACCTCCTCCCTGGCTCTTATAATCCCCCTTCCCCTTTCTCAATGGTCCCTGAGCCCTGGATGGTTCAAGATTAATATAGAAGTCCTGTCCACACGCCCACACTCTGCAGCTCTTTTCCTCTGCATTTCGGTCATTTGTGACTTTGTGTTCCTGGCCGTCTGTTGCACACATGAGCTTCATTAACGAGAATTGATTTATTAGTGCCACTTTTACCTCTTTCCCATGTTCTGTAAGCCTCAGGTATAGAGGTTGCACTGTGGATATGCCGCTTAGGCTTGCACAATTCACAGACAGTGTGTGTGACCCAGTTTGATGTTCTGTATTAATGTGCAACTGGTTCAAAAGAAGCTTCTTTGATAAGAGTTGACTAGAATACATATCTGTAAATACAAGGATACATATTTTTCACATAGTAAGAAATTACATTGGTGTAGAGATATGATTGCCTTGGGGTTTTCTCTAAGATCTCTGACCTCTCCAGCTATGTGCATTTGGTATGTTTACAATACCACACACAGAGGTCACATTCATTGAGTGGGATTTAAATACAGTTAGGTAGCTGTTGACAACTCTGAAGATAAAAGTTAAACTATTGCCCCAATATAGTTGCTATGCTGGTCATTGTCATAGTAATTAGGCCTTAAATCTGGAGTTGGGCCATTGATTGATGTTGTCTCTTAGTAGCTTGCATAGTGTTCTACAAAGCTTCAAGAGCTACCCTTCGGGGAGGTGAATTACACGTCATTTTCTGCTCCGTTCGCTCCAAATCCTGTATCCAAAGTTGGCTTGTCTTCAACAATAGGGTCTTACCTTCATGTTCTGTGAGGCAATAAAGGTCTGTGGCAATAGCTTGTGAAATTTGTGGAGTCTCTTGTACTACCCTGGCCAACAATTCAAAGGGAGGTTTGTCCTGTCTGGCTGCATTGTTTTTTAGAGAAGGAAAGGTTTATTTGGCTTATGGTTCACAGAGAAATGAGTTATCATGTGGGGTAGGTGTAGAGGCAGAGTTGAGACTGACAGCTCACATTTCCAACAGAAAAGAGGAGAAGAGAGAGGAACGAGAGAGAGAGAGAGAGAGAGAGAGAGAGAGAGGCTGGAAATGGGGAAAGGCTATGAACTCTAGAAGCATACCACCCCCTGCCTCCTCCAGTTGGGCTATACCTTTTAGAGACTGTTTTTCATATACCTGTATCTGTGTAAGGAAGTGAAGCACACCTCAGTTTAACACCTTTTATTTTATTCCTTACTGCAAAATTAAAATGATATATTATAAGGAAATCATTGACATAGCTTATGCTTTACTAAGGCAGACTTCTGCTACCATTTTCTTGCAAATATCCTCACTGTCGCGACCTCCAACAGATATTCTGAAAGTTAAACCCACCATCTTACAACCAAGGAGATTTACAAAATGGATCATTTGTTAGACAACAGCCTTGTTCAATCACACAGTGGTGTTCTACACAGAGAAATCAAGCAAGCACTGACATCAAAAGGTCCCCAAACTTTCCACTTTGCAAGGACTTCATAGTCTCACAAGAAATTGCTTTTGGTATAGAATTCACTGTATGCTGTCAAAATGAATGTGAGACTTTCTGGCTTGAAAGTCATGGTTAATATACATCTTGCTGCTCCAGTGACAGGCTGAGCGGCAAAGATGTCCATTAAAAAAGGACCCACATTGAATGGCTTTAATAATAAAAAGAAAACTCTGGGTCTGAGTCTTTAAAGTGCTATATAAACAAATGTCCCAAATTAAAATAATAACAAAATAGAAAAGGATGACAAATATTTAAATATATACCCACTGTATAATTATGTATCTTGTTGCCTTTTAGGTTTTGCTTTTCTTCATATATATGTTTGTATATAGGTGTGTATGACGTGTTTTGAATGTGTATTGTGTTTATGTATGAATTCTATATTGTGTTTATTTTGTATACATGGTATTGTATATGCGTATGAGTTGTGTATGTATATGTGTGTTGTGTGTATTGCATGTTTTATGTGTATGACATATTTTATATTATATATATATTGTGTTCTTTGTACATGTAAAGTGTCTGTACTGTGTATGTTATGCATAGTGTATGTGTGTTGTATGTATGGTGTGTTTTGTGTGTATGTGTGTTGTATTGTGTGCTGTCTGTGTGCATATCTGTGTTGTGTCTGTATTGTCTGTTAGTTGTTTGTGCTGTATGTGTTCTCTGCTGTGTGTGTTTTATGTATGTGTGTGCTGTGTGTATTATGTGTTGTGTGTTTTGTGTGTGTTCTGTGTATGTATATACTGTGTTGTTGTGCGCTATGTGTGTTTTCCATATTTTTGTGTATGTGTGTATTAGGTGTGTTGTCTGTACTGGCTGTGGTATGTGTGTGGTGCATGCACATGAATATGAAGGTGCACTCATCATATATGTAAATATAATAAGAAGCCAGAACAGATTGGGTGTCTTCCTCTATCGCTCTATTGCCTTGAGACAGGATCTCTCAATAAACCTGACCACTGCTCCAGTTAGGCTAGTGATTCATCCACCAAGCTTTCAGAGTTCACTTGGCCATGTTCCTCACATACCTCAGTGCTGCTATTAAAGACACTAGCAGCCAGGCCTGGCTTCTTAGATGGGTGCTGGGAATTCAAATGTGCTTCCTCATGCTTGCAGAGCAAATGACCTTGCCCACTTAGCCATCGTACCAACTCACCTTTTGTGTATTTGTTATACATCTTATTTCCACATATATCCAGGGGAAACTTACTATACTTAATCAAAGTAAGCATTTTTGTTTCTAAACATCATTAAATATTGTAGCAGCTACATCCAAAACATGAGAAGCATCAGAAATTCTGTGAAGTATTGCAGGTAAAGACCTTAGTACTTTGCCATTAGTGAGGGTGCACACTTTTATACAGCATCACCATCATCATCATCATGATCAACCTCACCAGGGTACTGGTATAAAATTTTTGACAAAACACTGCAATTCAATTTTTTTTTTGCTTATTACACTAGGGCAAATTGTTTTTTTTCAAAATTGAAATTATTTGCAGTTGCTCTTTTTTCTCTCATCACAGTCCCTTCAGCTCTGAAGATTTTCTAAAAAATAATCTTGTGTTTATGTGTAACTACAGAGCATGTAAAACTCCATGCTGCTAGGATATATTTTGGTGTTATTTGCATTTCACAGATGAAGAACCTTGGGCAACATAATACTTTTTATGACATTAGCAATATGGCAGGAATAATTTTTAGAGACATCTAAAGGAACAAACTGTGAAATTTCTGATAACAACCAGCCACGGTGGAGAGAACACAGCCCGATTAATGATACTGCTTTCTAACCCAACCTGTGAGTTCAAAGTCTCACAGGGGCCATCATTGGCTAAGGAGTTGGGGGAACAGGCAGAGCATAAAGGCCAGACATTAGAGATGAGTTCTTAAACTTGAAGACAATGTTTAGTTAAGACTCCAAGTGATAAGCAAGCCTTCACAGTAAATACCAGTAATCCCATCACCTGAAAGGCAGAGAGATGAGGAATTAAAGTCCAAACTACTGAATTTATTGAACATAGGCTGATTACAAGCAAATGCACTGAAAATCTACCAAGGTTTGAATAAATACTTAAAAAAATTTACAATTGTCTTTTTGGTTGTGAAACCTGACAAGGGGCCAAGAGGACACTAATTAAACTCTTAACTCCCTCATGCAACAAGGGACCAGGAACTCAAAAGCTCATAATGGCCAAACTGTGAATATTGGGAATGTACAGAGTGTGGGTCCACAGAACAGACAGGTCACCTGTATTCAGCTTCACTCACCTGGGACTCATGGAACATTGCAGAAGAGAGGTCAGAAAGATTGTCACCAGGAGGTGGTGCAAAACCGTATAGAAAAGCCGGGGGTGATGGTGCACACCTTTAATCCTAGCACTTGGGAGGCAGAGGCAGGAAAATCATTGTTAGTTCAAAGCCAGCCTGGTCTACAGAGGGAGTTCCAGGACAGCTGGGGCTACAGGGAGACCCTGTGTCGAAAAGACCAAAAAAAAAAAAAAAACATATAGAAAAGATAAGCTCCTGGGACCCTGCTCATATGAATCTACAGCATTGCTATCAGTATGCACAAGACCCATCCAAGTTCAACCAGAAAAAAAACCAGCATGGAACTGGGGAAATGGGCAGCAGAACCCAATATTAGCTGAAGAAATATTGGTCGCTGACATTTTGTTGGGTGAGGAAGAACTGGCCTGAAGGTGAGTGACTTTGGATAGGCTGACCAGAGCTATGCATGACACACACAAAAATTCAACAAAAATTTATGCAAAAAGCCATTTACATTTATCTTATCTTTGTTTACCTGTATGAGGTTATGCCCACATCTGTGGGGTTATTGTGGAGTAGAGATGTCATTAAACCCCTGGAGTAGGAGTTATAAACTATTATGTGCTTCCTATCATGCATGGTCCGAACTGAATTTGGGGTTCCCTGAAAGAGCAGCTACTGCTCTTAATTGCTGAGACAAATATTTTTGGGGGGGTGTATTTTTGAGACAGGGTCTCCCTGTAACCCCAGCTGTCCTGGAACTCACTCTATATACCAGGCTGGCCTTGAACTCAGAGATCCACCTGCCTCTGCCTCCGGAGTGCTGGGATTAAAGGTGTGCTGCACCACACCCGGCAATAAATATTATTTTTAAACAGTCCTTCAGTCAAAATAGCAGTAGTCTCTTACAATAAAATAACAAAACAGTCACAAGGCACAAATGTCCACAAATACCGAAGAGTCTGTTGAGGAAATGTAGCCTTCTGGAAGGGCCACTTCTCTAGTCGCCACCTTGCTGTAACCATGGAAAATCATGGATTTTAACTTAAATACAAGCTGCCAAGTGAAGTCATGAGGGATTTTCTCGATCAGATTATTTTAAGACAGAAGAGCCACTATCCATGTGGGTGGTACTACAAGTGGCATCACAGATAAAAGGACATGGAAGAAGAAAACTACTTTCATCCTGCTTGCTCTGAAGTCCATATCCTATTGCAATAGCGTTCTTCACTTGTGTTAGAATGAACTTCTTTGGCCTTCTAGTATAGACTGAGAATCAGCAGCTCTCCAGGAATCCTCCTAGACTTTAGCACTAGATTGGGACTGCTGGACAGCCAGTGTCATGGCCTGAGCAGCTACAGGATTCTCAGAATCACCAGTGTGAGACAGCCATTGGTAGACCACACAGACTACACTGTGTATGTCAATCTAATAACACCCATCTAATATATGTTCATCCTATCAGTTCTGTTCCTGTAGAGACCTGTCTAGTGTGTATGAACATGTGGATGGTAGAGTTAGAGGCTTTGTGTGTGTATGTGTGTGTGTGTGTGTGTGTATGTGTGTGCATGTGTGTGTGTGAGTGTGTGATAGAGTATTTGTGTTAGATAGCATAAGAAAGAGTTGCTAGCTGGGCCAATCATGAAATATCTCCACTGCCAAGAATGGGAACCATGCTTCCACCCAATCAGTGCCAGTTAACTGCTATGGTTCATAGGTGACTCCATCATTCTTGTTTTCTTTCTATTTTCCAAATGGAAATATTCCCAGGTAGTCTTTATTGCTACTACTTCTTTACCTTGTGTACCTGTACCCTCTTCTACTACATGTCCCTGACTAGAGGAGTAGTATAGGGATGTCATTATTAGACAATGGCCCAGGCCACTATATGGAGGATGTTGGAAATGAGTGCACATTGTCTGGGCCATGGATTGAATGTAGTGTAGTGACAACAGACAGAGACTGATTAGCACCTGTTGGGCAGGGTAGAGTGTACTAAGTCTATTTCATAAACATAAAAAGGACATGCTATGATAAGAATAAACAAGGACTCTTACAGAGACATTGTGGACTACCAGCTACCACATTTCTCTTTTCTTTTTTTTTAATTTGAGTTTTTAACAATAAGTAATAAGTAATGAATACAAGCATCCTTCATGTAAAACCAATTTGCAAGCAGCCATGCCCAAACCCACACAGCCCAAGGCCCCCACCATCTAGCTGGAAGGGCTTGTATGTACAATCATATTGATCAAATAAGTATCCAGTCTATATTGCTGTAGTTTCACAATTCACCCAATCGCAGCCCTTATATTCAACCACACCCCCTCTTCTGCAGATTGTTCCCTAGGATTTAGAAAAGGGGCACAACTGTGTGAGGAGCAAAACAGTCTACTTTCTCTGGAGATATCATTTTAGACTCTGATCAGTTC